>CM050169.1:47700211-47867711 GCA_027410445.1 Discoglossus pictus | reverse complement strand
AGCCTATTTATTCATGAACAACTCCTCCACTCCTGTTTTTGTTTTTCTTCCCCCTCATTAGTTTCACCCCATAATTTAAACACATCCTTCCCTCCAGCAAGAAATCAGAAACCATTTTTGCTATCCAAATACCTCAACATTTTTTGGAAAGCCCAAGTTAATCTCCATAAATATATTAAAGTTGATCTAGCGTCCAAGTGGCTAACTTTGAAATGATACTCACGACTAAGTGACAGCTTAACCTTTCTCTGGTGAGCAGCTCTGGACTAGAGATTTTACTTTGTCTTGGATGACCTGCCTATTTATTTATGAACAACTCCTCCTTTTTGATATTTTTCCCCCTTATTAGTTGCACCCCATGGTCTAAACACATCCTTCCCTCATCAAGAACTCAGAAACCTCACATGGCTAATGGACAACACGTGACTGATCTCTACTTGGGAGCAGGCCAACATGATGGTCTTAAAGTACAAGGTAGAAAAAATAGAATTTTCCACCTCAACCATTGACAACTATTTCTTTAAAAAATGTAGATTTTGGATAAACAAAACTATACAATTTCTCCCATAAGAAATACAGGGATGTGCAACTCAGTTATTAGTAAACCCTCTCTGCCATTTTTGCTATCTAAATACCTAAACATTAGTTGGAAAGCCCAGATTAATCTACATAAATATATTAAAGTCACTCCAGCATTCAAGTGGCTGAATTCGAAATAATACTCACCACTAAGTGATGTCTTCAACTGTCTCTGTTGAGGAGCTCTGGACTAGAGATAATTCGTCTTGCTTGACCTGCCTATTTATTCATGAACAACTCCTCCACTCCTCTTTTTGTTTTTCTTCCCCCTCATTAGTTTCACTCCATGGTCTAAACACATCCTTCCCTCCAGCAGGAAATCAGAAACCACACATGGCCGATGGACAACACATGGCTGATCTCTACTTGGGAGCTGGCCAACATGACATGGTCATAAAGTGCAAGGTGGAAAAAGTAGCATTCCCCACCTCAACCATTTAGATAATAAATGTCTCGAAAACAATTTAATTGCCCAATAAAATATGTTAAGTATGGAGTTACTCTATGCATTTAATTAAAATCCCGGACAACCATCAATGTAGGACTGTGTATATATGGAAATATAAATGTTGTCCAGACATACCATGTGGGTGACAGCAACCTCCTAAATCTGTTTTGATTGCTGATCTAAGTCACACATGGAATACTAATGTTCTTAAATCATAAAAAAAAATGTACTTCCCAAAATTACTTTATATCTGTCTGATTAGAATCTTTGATAAATAAACTCCATGGAATAACATTATAAAATAACACAGAAGAAATTAGAAACAGTTCAAATGAAAATGATGCCATGTCTAGATGCCAAAAATATTTTATGACCTTTATATGTATAACTTACAGGAGAAAAGGGGGAGTGGAAATAACAGAAACTTGCAAATATATTAAAAGATTTAATAAAGTTAAGGAGAATGTGAATATTTAGGTGTAATGTAAGAAAGTACAACTTTACGAAAAGGGTAATAGATAAATGGAACTGCCTTCCAGTGGGAATGGTAGAGTCAAACACAGTTAAGGAACCTAAGCATGCCTGGGCTATGATAACGGTGGGGAAGAATTCCAACTGAATGACAATGACTTTCGGGGTCAATACTTTGGCCACCAGACAAGCAGAATGATTCTAATCAGCACATCATTGCAGCTAATTAGAATTCAGGAGCCACTCATTTTCATAATATAATATTGAATTTTCTCATGAATTATTTACATTAGCAAACAATGCCTAATGCAATGTATATGTATATGCAATGTACAGTGGATATAAAAAGTCTACACACCCCTGTTAAAATCATTTCAGAACTTTGTCCACCTTTAATGTGATCTATAAACTGTACAATGCAATTGAAAAACAAACTGAAATCTTTTAGGTGGAGGGAAGAAAAAAAAAAAAAGAAAAATAATGTGGTTGCATAAGTCTGCACACCCTCTTATACCTGGGGATGTAGCTGTGTTCAGAATTAAGCAATCACATTGCAAATCGTGTTAAATAGGAGTCAGCATACACCTGCCATCATTTAAAGTGCCTCTGATTAACCCCAAATAAAGTTCAGCTGCTCTAGTTGGTCTTTCCTGAAATTTTCTTAGTTGCATCCCACAGCAAAAGCCATGGTCCACAGAGAGCTTCCAAAGCATCAGAGGGATCTCATTGTTAAAAGGTATCAGTCAGGAGAAGGGTACAAAAGAATTTCCAAGGCATTACATATACCATGGAACACAGTGAAGACAGTATTCATCAAGTGGAGAAAATATGGCACAACAGTGACATTACCAAGAACTGGAGCTCCTTCCAAAATTGATGAAAAGACAAAAAGAAAACTGGTCTGGGAGGCTACCAAGACGCCTACAGCAACATTAAAGGAGCTGCAGGAATATCTGGCAAGTACTGGCTGTGTGGTACATGTGACAACAATCTTCCGTATTCTTCATATGTCTGGGCTATGCGGTAGAGTGGCAAGACGAAAGGCTTTTCTTATGAAGAAAAACATCCAAGTCAGGCTACATTTTGCAAAAACACATCTGAAGTCTCCCAAAAGCATGTGGGAAAAGGTGTTATGGTCTGATGAAATCAAGGTTGAACTTTTTGGCCATAAATCCAAAAGATATGTTTGGCGCAAAAACAACACTGCACATTACCAAAAGAACACCATACCCACAGTGAAGCATGGTGGTGGCAGCATCATGTTTTGGGGCTGTTTTTTTTTAGCTGGAACTGGGGCCTTAGTTAAGATAGAGGGAATTATGAACAGTTCCAAATACCAGTCAATATTGGCACAAAACCTTCGGGCTTCTGCTAGAAAGCTGAACATGGAGAGGAACTTCATCTTTCAGCATGACAACGACCCAAAGCATACATCCAAATCAACAAAGGAATGGTTTCACCAGAAGAAGAGTCAAGTTTTGGAATGGCCCAGCCAGACCCCAGACCTGAATCCGATTGAAAATCTGTGGGGTGATCTGAAGAGGGCTGTGCACAGGAGATGCCCTCGCAATCTGACAGATTTGGAGTGTTTTTGCACAGAAGAGTAGGCAAATCTTGCCAAGTCAAAATGTGCAATGCAGATAGACTCATACCCAAAAAGACGGAGTGCTGTAATAAAATCAAAAGGTGCTTCAGCAAAGTAGGAGTTCAAGGGTATGCATACTTATGCAACCATATTATTTTATTTCTTCTTATTTTTTCTTCCCTCTACCTAAAAGATTTCAGTTTGTTTTTCAATTGAGCTGTACAGTTTATAGGTCACATTAAAGGTGGAAAAAGTTCAAAAATGATTTATCTTTGTCTCATTTTTTTACTGCACAGAAACCTGACATTTTAACAGGGGTGTGTAGACTTTTTATATCCACTGTATATAAGGCATATACAGTATAATTTGCATGTCCCTGCACAGGTTCCTAGACTGCAGGTTTGGATTGAGACCTGTCTGCGACGCGGAAGTACAATAGAGTTGCAGAAGTGCAGGAAGTGTAAAAGTCACTGTGCCTCTAAAAGCGCCAATCGAGCCTACATTGAGCCTGTGCCTGTAAGAGCCCAAATTGAGCCTTTGCAGAAACTACCGAGGAAGCAGAAACAGAAAGTGGCTGATGAACTTTCTTCTTCAGGTGAAGAGGAGGGAAGGGAGGAAGCACCTACTGTGTGGTAAATGGGCTGAGTTACAAAATTTAGTTCAACATTAACACGCTTACAAAGCTGAAGCAAGCCATGTTGTGGACTTGTTTAATGATAAAGCAATGTCTCACTTCAGAAACATTTTGAAACAAAGGCAGAAAGAAGTTTCCATTTATAGGTTTCTAGTGAAACTGCCTACATCACAGTCTCCAACAGAGTCTCCAGCAGGGTGCAGTGGTGTTAAGAGGCAGAAAGGACAAATATCCCCTGTGCAAGTGCCTGATGTTGTAATGGAAGAGGACTCCCCTTCTAAGCAATAACCTGTCTCCTCCTTCTCTTCATCTACATTGGCACCATCCCATTGGTTCCCTCAAGTCCTCTCAGTACTGTACAGTTAAAGTGAAGTTACAGTTATTTGATGTAATTATTGTTTTTTATTGATGCCTGTTTAGTTTTAAGGTTTCGTATCCAAAAACAAGACTGTCAGTTCAAAGTAAAATGTGAAAAATGTGGAGTCCGGAACAGGTTATTTAATTTTACATTGATTCCTATCAGTGGCGGAGCTAGAGAATGGTTGGGCCTCCCTCAAGGGGATGCAAAAAATGTTTTGCGATGGGCCCTGCCGAGACCAGATCATCAGTGCTCCTGCTTGTGCAAAGCTTCTCTGCCTGCAGCACAGCTCCATGGCACGAGCTCTCCACTTTCCTGTGACATCTTCTACTGATATAAATGTACACATATATATATATATTCATACAAATATCCCCCCCACACAGCAGCCACCTCTTAGCACCCAGTCCTTGTGAGCAGCCTCTCAGGATCCATCCATCACCTACCTCACATAGCACCCATCCCTATTTTCTTTGTTTCTTCCTCACAGAACCCACCCCCTTGTACTTTGCTGCCACTTTGCAGCCCTTGCTCTCTTACCGTCTCCACACTGCCACCTGTCGGAGCTTCAGTAGAAATGCACTTTTTTAAACAGTGGAGGGGGCGGGGTGAGAGTGCTAAAGGAGGCACAGGGGGTCCTAGGGGGGTCCCAGTGGGGCCTAGGTGGGTTGGGCCACCTGCACCACTGGTAGATCCGCTCCTGATTCCAATGGAAAATGCTTGGAAAATGTTTGGTTTGCTTCCTCTTTGGTTTGCATCCTGCTGTCTGGAACAGAGTACGGACTTGAACAAATGTACCACTATATACAGTTGTGCTCAAAAGCTTGCATACCCTTGGTGAATTGGTAGTATATGTACAATTTTTAAAGAAAACATGAGTGAGCAGGCAAATCGCATTTCTTGTATTTCTTATGGGATTCATATTCAACTGTAGGTTATAGCAGAATGGCTCAATCATAAAACAAAACATGGCAACAAAGAAAAAAATGAAATAACCCTGCTCAAAAGTTTGCATAAACTTAGTTCTTAATACTGTGTATTGTCCCCTTTAGCATCAATGACAGTGCGCAGTCTTTTGTAATAGTTGTCTAAGAGGCCCCTAGTTCTTACAGGTGGTATAGCTGCCTATTCGTCTTGGCAAAATGCCTCCAGGTCATGCAAAGTCTTTGGTCGTCTTGCATGAACCGCACGTTTGAGATCTCCCCAGAGTGGCTCAATGATATTAAGGTCAGGAGGCTGTGATGGCCACTCCACAACCTTCCCCTTCTTCTGCTTTAACCACCGGAGGGTCAACTTGGCCTTGTGCTTAGGGTCATTGTCATGCTGGAAAGTCCAAGATCGTCCCATGCGCAGCCTTCGTGCAGAAGAATGCAAATTGTCTGCCAGTATTTTCTGACAACATGCTGCCTTCATTTTTACATCAATTTTTCCCAAAATTCCCCATCCCCCAAAAAACATCAGTGAGCTACCACCATTCTTCATAGTCGGGATGGTATTCTTTTCACTATAGGCCTTGCTGACCCCTCTCCAAACACAGCTCTTATGGTTGTGACCATAAAGCTCTATTTAAGTCTGATCACTCCAAATTACAGTGTGCCAGAAGCTGTGAGGCGTGTCAAGGTGTTGTGGGGCAAATTGTAACCAGGCTTTTTTGTGGCGCAGTAAAGGCTTCTTTCTGGCTACTCGACCATGCAGCTCATTTTTGTTCTAGTACCGTCGTATTGTGGTGCTTGAAACAACCACGTCATCTTTTTCCAGAGCAGCATGAATTTCTCCTGTTACCTGTGGGTTTTCTTTCTATTCCGAACAATTCTTCTGGCAGTTGTGGCTGAAATCTTTCTTGGTCTACCTGACCTTGGTTTGGTATCAAGAGATCCCCAAATTTTTCACTTCTTAATAAGTGATTGAACAGTACTGACTGTTATTTTCAAGACTTTGGATATCTTATTATATCCTTTTCCATCTTTATGAAGTTCCATTACCTTGTTACGCAGGCCTTTTGACCGTTATTTTCTGCTCCCCATGGCTCAGTATCTAGTCTGCTCAGTGCATCTACGTGAGAGCTATAAACATTATTGACTATTTATACACAGACACTAATTGCAATTAATAAAGCCACAGTTGTGCAAAATTGACATTCAATTGCCTTTTTAACCTGTGTGTGTCACCTTGTGTGTCTGTAACAAGGCCAAACATTCAAGGGTATGTAAACTTGTTATCAGGGCCATTTGTGTGATTTCTGTCAACATTATGATGTAAAAAGGAGCCAAATAACTATGTGATAATATGATCACTATTCTTCAATAAAAGTCATTTTGTATGTTTATCTCAATCACACTCTTTTATTTTCCATTTGTTCTTTCACATCTGGATGCCAATATAACTTTGGCTGGTGCCCTTAGACATATCACACAAGCTTATGATTTATGTCATTTGAGCCTTTTTGCTAATATATAAATTCCAGTAGTAATTGATATGTCTCTATCCGGAGGAGAATTGCAGCAGAAGTGCTAAGTCACTGAGCTGGAAAGAGATGAATGTCTGTATCACATGCTTCTTGGAGATAAAATCCAGAAAAACACAATCACAAGGGCTGAATCACTCAGTTTAAAAGAAACAGTGGTAGTGCTAGTGACTGGAGGGACAAAATAACTTGCCCCCCCCCCCCCCCCCATATACTGGGAAGATACCACTGAGGGTCAATAAATAAATATATATATATATATATATATATATATATATATATATATATATATATATATATAGGTTGTTTGATTACCTTGGAGTGTTCAGATCAACTTTCTATAACAATAAATAAAAGCCCCTCCCCTCTAATAAAATGAAACCCTCCTTCACCCCAGGCAGCTGATGGCAACACTCTAGTGGACATCTACCTCTAGTGAACCCCTACCAAAAGATGCTCATGACAGTCAATAAAACAAACATATATATAAGTAGGTTGTCTGATAACCTTGAAATGATCAGAGCATTTTTCTATAAAAATGATTATATGCTCCTCTCCACTAGTAACTTAAAATTCACATTTACCACTGACAACAGTGGGCTCCACCCTCTAGTGGGCCCCAGTGTCTTACCAGCAGTAGTTCCACCACTGGAAAGAGTTGAAGCCAGGGAGGGTTGTATCAAACATCTTCTGTTGTTGATAAAAGCAAGAACAACACAATCACAAGGGCTAAATCATTCAGTTGGAAATAGACAGTGGGCTGGAGGGCCAAAATTGTTTTGGGGCCCTCCGTATACCAGGAAGATGCCCCTGGTGGTCAATAAAAAGACAAATAAATATATATGTTGTGGAGTGATCATCTTTCTAGAAAATAATGATATGCCCCCATCACCTAATACATTTAAATCCCCCTTTACCTGAGGCAGCTGCGGGCAACACTGGGCCCATATGTTGCAGCAGCAGTAGCTGCACCACTGGAAAGAGATGAAGCCGGTGAGGGTTGTAGCACATGACCTCTGTTGGAGATAAAATCCCAGAACAACATAATCACAAGGGCTGAAGGAGAAGAAAAAAAAATATGCTTCATTCTGAAGCATAAGCCAAATCTTAATCATCATGTCCATTGTCTGAGGATTTTAGGTGGTACAGGCTCCTGCTGACCTAGCTCTGGCAGGATTCAAATCATTAAAATACATAGTCTGAAATTCGATTCATAGGTAGTTGAGGGGCATAAGGCCCTGCCTGAAGGGTAAAGATCATATCAAATACAGTAATTTTAAAGGAAGGGGTGGTTACCAGTTGAGTGGTTGATAGTATTGATACTTAGTGTATTGATAATGCTCTGATCTTTTTTTTTCCGCATATAGTTTAACATTATATTATCATAATGATTAATTATCTGATAGACACGGTCGACAATGTATATTGTTATTCTCTATTTGTAACGTGGCATCATATTCCAAAGAGCTATACAGGGGTTAAGTACAAAGCAAAATTAGTAACATATGGAAAAAGGCCCTGGCTGTGAGCTTAAAATTATAAGTACACTAGGAAATTGCCTTTTCCCCCTCTCCCTCATCTATGCCTCCTTTCCCCCTCTCCCTTTAATCCCCTCTCCATCCCCTGTGTATCCTTTCCCCCCCCCTCTCCCTCTCCTGTACCTCCTTTCCTTTCTCCCTTCCCCCCTCTTTCTGCCCTGTGTCTCCTTTCCCCCTCTCTCCCTCTCCTGTTCCTCCTTTCCCCCGTGTCTCCTTTCCCCCTCTGCCTCCCCTTTATCTCCTTTTCCCCTCCCTCTCCCCTGTGTCTCCTTTTCCCCCTCTCCCCTCTCCTGTTCCTCCTTTCCCCCTTTTCCTTTTCCCTGTGTCTCCTTTCCCCTCTCCCTTTCCCCCCTTGTGTCTCCTTTCCCCCTGTCCCTTTCCCCCCTTGTGTCTCCTTCCCCCCTCTCCCTCCCTTGTCTATCCGTTCCACCTCCTCTCCCTCCCTTGTCTCGTTCCCCCCTCCTCTCCCTCCCCTGTGTGTCGTACCTGGATGGAATCCTGCCAGCAGGGCCTCACTTACCCCCTCAGTGGCTCCCGTCCTCCTGCCAGAACTGCAATAGTTATGTTATATAGTTATGTTATACTGCTGGCCTGTACAGTTTGGGAATATTAAGTAACATTGTAATAAAGCACATGTATAAACTCTGACATTAATCGCCTAAGTACTGCACCGCTAGCTGCATTGAGCGCCTTTGGCGCTCATTGCAGCCCAAGTTGTGTGCCGCTGGCTAATTGCTGAGCCGCTAGCGAGCCCCGCTTTGCACAAGAGGGACGCAACAGCGTTGCCAACATCGCAAACGTCCCCAACACTGACAACTATTATAGTGATAGTGTATTTTCTAAGTCAATTCTTGATCAATTTAAAAAATATTTTCTACCCTTTATTTCATGGTGCATATGGTGACTTCATTATCCCATTTAAGCAAATGTATATGTCTTAAAATATTCAGAAATTAGCACATGCAAAAATTTGCAATAAGTCATAGCCATAGATATTTGACTCCAGTTTATATAAGGCACATAATAAAAACAAAATATTATATGAAAAATATAAAAAAATTTAAAATATATAATGATCAAATAGTACATTTGTGTTCACATTTGGTTGTCCAAAAATAAGTTATAAAAACGTATTTTCTGCACAGAATTCTGAGGTATAAAATTATTGTACTGCATTCTGGGAAACTGGGCGGGGGTATGCAAGTTAGTCCACAATGCATTTTCACTCCTTTATACATGGCTCCTTTTGGCATATGCACGCTGTATTACACAGCATTCATGCATAGCGTAGCATGGATTATGCACAAGGTAGGCGACCTACCCACATTAGTAACTGTATTGATCTTACTGGATCTCATCAATGTGGGGTGGTACCTAGCTTGTGCTGTAGATTTTATGAGGAGGTTATTAACCACAAAATAATTTAGCTTATAGTGGGCAAAAGAATGATAGAAGCCTCCACTGTACAGAGTATATAATCAGATATAATACTTTTCGTATTTACGATTGTTGGTCACAAAATGTTAAATTTTTCAGACTTGCGTATGCTCAATGAGGGGCCTGTAACTTACAGGATTCACAGGGGTGCAATGAGTGCCGTACAATGGGGCAAGAGGCAAGCAACCACAAGGGCGCTCATCGCCAGGCCAGAATGTACCGGGAGGGGGGGAGCCAGCAGACTGGGTGAGCGGGGGCCAGTGGAACCACATGCTGGCCTACCTGGCATCCCTGGCCAAGGCCAGGCTGCACGAGTGGGTGAAGAGGCAGGGCAACGAGAAGCACAGCGGGGAAGAGGCAAGCAACCATGAGGGCCGTGATGAGCGTTGGAGGTGCTCATCTTCAGGCCCGAACGTACAGGGGGCAGAGGCTGCAACTGCAACACAGACTGGGTGAGGGGGCCAGTGGAACCACAAGCTGGCCTACCTGGCAACCCTGGCCAAGGCCAGGCTGCACGAGTGGGTGACGAGGCAGGGCAATGGGAGGAAGACTGCCCAGCAGATTATCAGCCATGTCCAGAACCAGGGCACAAAGAGTTACGGGCTTCAGAAAAAATGGTGTTGGTTTACATCGAGTTGCAGACTTGAAAAAAAAGGTCCACCATTTTTTTCTAATGGCCGCAACTCAATGTTAACTGATGCCATTTTTCAAGCCCGTAACTCTTAACCATCGCAGTGGGAAAACAGGGGTGAGAGAAGGGGGGGGGGGAGAGACACAGGGGAGGGAGACCAGGGCAAAGAGACACAGGGGAGGGAGTAGAGGGGGGAAGAGACACAGGAGAGGGAGAGGGGGGGAGAGACACAGGAGATGGAGAAGGGGGGAAGAGTCACAGGGGACTGAGAGGGGGGCAGAGTCACTGGGGAGGGAGTAGGGGGAAAGACACAGGGAAGGGAGAGGGGAGACAGAGACACTGGGGAGGGAGTGGGGGGAAAGAGACACAGGGGAGGCAGTATAGAGGTAGGCAGAGGCCCGTAAACTAGAGGGGGGAAAGGCACTCATTGCAAGGACCGCAAAGAGTGCCAAAGAAGAGGGTGGAAATGAGAGCAGAAGGGGAGGGGGGGAGGCTTGCAATGACGCACGTCGCGAGTCCTGCAAGTTACGGTGGAGGGTGGGGGAGCCTTGCATTGTGTGGCCAACAGCATTGCGAGGCTTTAAATATTATTCCCATCATTTTTGACGGGCAAGTCGCTAGTGTATAATAAAGAGTTAAAATCCACTTGGTCTTGAATGCCTTACCAATTTAATGTAATGTTACCAGTTTATAGCTGACTAAATGCATGTCTGTTTGTCACAGGATATGTGTATTTGTGTGTGTGTCTGTTTGAGGGCTTCCTGTACCCACCTCCTGTCCATGTATAATAGTTATGGACAGAAATCATAAAACACCCACATCTGTATTACAGTGAATATGTAACCTCTTTGTCTGATGGCGCTAGGAGGCAACTTATTAATAGACACCACTCATTTCTCATATCCTAAAGTTTAAAATATAAGTAATTTCTGTTTGCACTTAGTCCATGGCATGAGTTCTTCACCACCCACTTTCCATGTCCCTCAACTTTGAGGAAAAGCATGCCCACGGCTCTGTAGTTCTGACTCAAACATCAGCATCTTTGTCTTGGAAACATTTTGAGTGGCTTCCATCCAACCTTGGCACCAATACAGTTCCTGAAGCTCATAGACTGCACTCACAGAGAAAATTCTGTTTATAGATCCTGAAGTTACTTCAATAAATACTAACCGTCCTTCCACCTCACTTAGTTCTTGGATCAGGTTATTGCCGTGGAAGTTTCAACCGGTTAAATTAGAGGCAAAAATGTGTTTACCTCGTCTTGAAAATCGATGAAACACAAACAGCTTGGGATACCAGTTATATACCCAATATATTGATTAGGGTCTTGTAGCTGGGGCACAAATATAGTTATATGTATGGCTGAACTTAGAGTGCGGACTCTCTGCATAGAGACATACAATTTAATATTTTATACAACTCTTTGCCATTATCGTTGAATTATATATGTCACCAGTAGTTATTTCCAGATTGAAGGGTTGTTGTTGTTCAGTCATTCAGTCATGTCCAACTCTCTGTGACTATATATATATATAGTAAATGAAAAGTAAATCTGTGTTCACATCTGAATGTCTAAAGCAAGTTAAAAAACCTGCTTCCAGCTCAGAGTTCTGAGAAAAACAGTTATTTCACTGCATTCTGGGAAGCTGAGCTGGGACGTGCAAATGTGCCCACAAATGTCTCGCTCTTCAATCCTAGCCATTATCAAACATGGCTTCCTTAAGCTTATGCATGCTGTATTACACAGCTTTAATGCAAAGCCAAGGTTGGATTACACAGGCCGAGTATCCAATACTGGCAAAGATACTGTAGTAGGTGCCAGTTCCTTCTCCAGTGGATTGCCATTGTCTGACGTCTCTACTATGGCCTGTCCATCTTGGGTGAGCCTACATGGTATAGATCACAGCTTCATCGAAGTACACAAGTCCCTTCGCCACGGCACAAAGATCCAGAAAGAGAGATTGAAGGGTACTCACTGAAATTACCCATTTGTTTGATATTATAAGTAAGGCTGGTTTTGGTTCATACCCAACTGTTCTCATAAATACTTCTCCTCATTATCTATACTTCTATTACTAAATAATTCATTTTCTACAGCATTTTTACCATTTTGCTTTGGGTAAAATCAAAAAAGTTTAAAGCAGGGTGAGGCCTTTTTAAGGACTCAGGAGCCGCATATGAGGCCGTTCAATTGAGATAGGCATGTGAGATAGTGAAGGGCTAGGGTGACTCAACCTCCCAACCTCGGGTTGGACAACCCCCCAGCCTTGGTGGGTCAGTTCCATCTAACATTGTTAAGCTGCCCATACTTACCAAATAGACTAGAGAGGGAACCAATAATGTAACTACCATAGGGGTCCATCAGTACCCCCTTGCCTCCCATCATGACTCATGCCTGCAACCCTGAATCGCCATGGGGGTCAATAAAGACCCTCAGCCCCCTTACGCCCTATAATGGATGATGGTTCATTAGGACAGACAAATATTCTTTAATATTGCTTTGAGTATTAGCATCTAGCAAAACGAATTGCCCTTGTAATACTCTAAAAAGGTAAACAAACAATATAAAGTTACAGTTCAAATAAATATCATAAATTTAAAGAATGCCTGTTTTTTTTCTCAAAATATGCTGCTGAGAGACAGTCTTTTATTGGCTAGTACATCCAGTACCAATAGAAACACTGTATTCATGAGCTTCTGGGGTCGGAGCATTGTTGGGACTATTTGGACTTGGTAATAAAATGATGTTTATATATGCAAACAAACACTTAGGTAGTTCAATTTAATAATACATATCAATATCCCTTTAATGTATGGTGGAAATGTTGGCCTGCAGTGGACCTCAAAGCTGAAACTCGCCCTTTGTAAATATATCATGTATTGCTAAATCCTTGGCACGTTTACAGACTATATTGTGCAAGAGTTCTTCATGTTATTTCTTATATATCCAACATAGTCCTACAAGATTATATCCAAATAAAAGATAGGAATCTGCTCAGATGTCTCCCTCTTAGATCAAAATAAGTGAAGACCAGACCTAACCACATAAAAGCAGCGTCTAGTCTGCCAATATTGTTTCACTCGTTGCTCCTGGATGAGAGATGGAATTTACTGTACAAATGTTCCATGACAGGAAAGCTGGATCCCCTCCAAACATGCTGCTATTTGAGCTGTTTTAGTTTGGAATTTGTTATAGAAGTTCCTGTAGTTTTATATTCACTACAATTTTCCATTGGCAAAAACGGATTAAGTTTTAAATATTAACATAATAGTGTAATTTTGCGTGCCCAAAATTTCTTTTTTTTTTGTGAAAAATATGATTAAAGGGAACAAAAAGTCTAAAATGTGCAAAAATCTATAAAATAGTGATTAAAATTGAATTTTTTTTGTTTCGAAAAAATGTATGAGGGCTTTAGAAATAATAGTACAAAATGTTGTTAAACTTTAGTCATTCAGTTGTTTCCAATTCTGTGTCACCCTACGGACTGCAGCATGCCAGATACATATGCACTTCATTGCTTCAGTGACCTCATCTATCCATCTCCGGCTCTGCCGTCCCCTTCTTTGTGTGCCTTCAATCTTTCCCGGAATCAGAGTCTTCTCTAGGGAATCCTGTCTTCTTATGATTTGGCCACAATATTTGAGCTTCAACCTCTGATCATCCAGTGAAAAGTTTGTCTTGATTTCCTGTAGTACTGATTGATTGGACTTTTGTGCAGTGCAAGGAACTCCAAGCAGTTCTCTCCAACACCACAATTCTACAATGCTTATTTATGGTCCAGCTCTCACATCAGTATGTTACTATTGGGAATACCTGAGTTCTAACTATGGGGACCTCTGTTCATAGTGTAATGTCTTTAATAGCTTGTCCAAACTTGCCTCAGCTTTCTTCCCAGAAGCAAAGTCTTTTAATTTCAGAATTAAAATAAAGCTTATTGGGAACTCCTCCCCTTACCTGTACCTAAGAGGTGGGTCAATTATGAACTATGACTTTGGCCATCTAGATTGCACACTGAACTACCAAAATAATTAAGCCATATCTACACCATGTGCATTGACCAATTAAACCACTATTCCAATGCACATGAAAGACAAAGGACACAAAAAGAGGAAGGGGAGGAGTTTTACATCCTAAACAAACACATTTTATCTAAACTTTTAGCTTATATTTTTACAAGAGAATATGTTAATTAACCATGAATTTCTCTAAATTGCTTTTAAAATGATAAGATCTCCCCTCTGGTCATCATCTTTTAGTTTATATACCCCACTCCCCTTTATGCCCACGCCATCCTAGCTGGTGGTCCGATCAAGTAATGTGATATAATCTTTGAACGTTTATAGTTTTATACTAATTTATAAATGATATAGAAATTGCTATGTTTCACAGTTTAAAAATGAAATAATATTAAAAACATTTTCTTATGCTGTCGGTTTTAAACTGCCCCCATTGAAACTGGGGGGGGGGGGGGGGGGGGGGGTCAGGGGCTTATCCCTTTCTGCCAAACCCTTGTATGCTGAGGTGGGGGATAACAGAGTAATACAGCTGGAGTCCTAGAGGCACCCATATTAAATGCAGGGACCTTGGACACCTCTTCCGTACCTCACCACCAGTCCTGGCGGGGTATGCATAACAAAAATATAATTAATTATATACAGAAGTCACTAACTATCTAGACCCATCCTAGCCACTGCTTGTCCATTTTGATGAGTGTGACCATCACACCTACCCAATACCACTTCTAGCACCAACTAACCTTCGGGTGCAAATACCTAACCCCTCCAATCCACTTAAAATACATAAATGTTGGTCCATAAAGTTCTCAGTCCTCACCCTTAACACAAGGGTTGATGGTTACCACCCTAAAGATGGGACCTGGAGGTGTTAGGGGGTCTGAAGGTAATGCAATAAACAGGGGTCCATTGGAGTCCCATCACCACCCGCACCCCACTGGACCAGGATAAATAAGAATAACTATTCTAACTACTCCTCTATCTGTTACTAGTTCAGTGTACAAGAGGGTGATGCAATAAATGTATACTCAACCCCTTCAACCATCTAAAATAAATAATGATGACTTCTGGCAACATGGCACAAGTTGTGAGGGCTACATCTGACATGGGGAGAGCTGCTGTGCCCCACTATCCCTACACCTGTCCCATATAAAATGTGTTTGGAGGCAAAGTCTATATTTAAAAAAACGTCCCCCTCATACGCACCAACCCTACCTTAAATTGAGCTTCTTAGGGTATTCAGTGTCCGATGATATTCAGTGGTTCAGAAGCTCTGGCAAGGGGAGGGATAACAGTACTGTTGAACCACCAATTAATTCCGCTTAAGAAACCCACAAGGTGGGGGGCTGTGCGGCTGTTGGGCGGGTGTGTGGAGGGCCGAGGGCCCCTCTATAAAGCAGAAATTAAAAAAAACTCAAATACAAAATACATGGGGGGGGGGGGCGGGGTACACTGAGGGGACATTAAGGGGGGCCCATGGGGCAAATATTATTTTTGCACCAATGGCCCTCCATGCACTATCTCCGCCACTGATTCAGAGAGTGAAATAATTTTTCAGCTTTTGTCAGAACTATATTCTATTATATATTGCATGACTAAAACTTTCTACATGAAAACAAAACATGATAATGTTCAGTCTTGTGCAACAGTTGAGTCTTCATAGGTCACAGAAGTGCACACAGATTGAAAACATTTGTGCTGTAAAATATGTATAAAAGAGCATTCAATGTATTGCAGGTGGTACATATTTGGCACTTGAAATAATTTCCACTGCCGGTCACACAAAATATAAACCTACAGGTATGATCTTCTCACAACTTACACCTTTCTTCACACCTCTCACACCTCATTTTCTCCTCCTACAAGACTGTAAAAACAAATATTTGAGAGAAGCACTCTTGAAAATGCACAATGGTTAATAGTGTGAGGTCAAGAACCACCATCTGCCAGTTAGGGCGGTGTACTCTTTGCACTGGACCTCTAGGCTAACTGATTTACTGTAGTGGTGGTACCATGTTTAGCTCTGGTATATACCTGTACTATACAGGGGGTTCTTTTACTTTGCAGTAATACTGGGTGCATTATATTTGTGGATAACCGCTTGCTATAGTAGTTATATTCATGTTACACATTCCTGATATTTGTATGCATTGTTTTATAAATAGTTTTGCCGTAATACAAGGTATACTGTGTCACATGGTCTATGGAGGTGTAATCAAATTATTGTTGGCAAAAAAAACAAATCTAAGAGGTCCTTTGTGAAGCTGACACAATGCTTCAAATGGGACAGATTATTACTGAAGGCCATCAGTGGAGAAATGTAAAAAACCAACATACTAACCAATCACATATTTGCAACTTCTCTGAAAAATTAGGTTAACATAGCCTTCTGATCTATTGATATAAATTATATTGCCAAGTAATAGTGTTTAATGACGCCACTTCTTAATAACTTTGTGGTAATCTGTTTTGTTACCATTGTATTTTCTCTATGAATATGATGTACGCTGTTAGAAATAATCTTGGTAAGTTCCTTAGGTGATGTGGGCTAGCTATGATATAGCAATTTGATCCTAATTTATCAGCATGGAGCAACTATATGATCAGCAGTGTATTAATTATGGGAATAAGTAAAGAAAAAGGAAAGTACAGACACTTTTAAAACTGATCAATAGTATATTTCCCACAAAGCAACCATAATAGCATATTGTATCTTACATTTGTAAAATAAAGACCAACTCCATATTTATTTGGAATAAAATATAACTTTTATTAAGTCCAATATAAAAGTGTATACATGAATTTAAAAAATTGCGTATAAAATAAATAATTTGTCTCACAAACTCACTGATGACCAAAAATAGGGAGATAAATGCAGAAATAGTGAATGCAAAACTGAGAAAATATTGTCACTTATCAGTCATTTAAATGTCAGTAATATATCACAAGATATTCCAAGAAGTACAGGAAATTGTAATTATATAGTGCATTCCCTATTTGCATATAAAATCTGTTAGTTACTGGCACAGTGAGATAACTGGTATAAATACAGCATTGAGTACTTATCAGATTAAACGGCAGAGGTGGAGATAGCAGGGGAACAAAGACTTACCACTGTGGCCCTATCTAGGCATATTATAGCGGAGTTGCCCTAATGAGCAAATTTTTAGGGGGACCCGCTATTTATCTACTATACCTGGTAAGTGTATAATCCCTATACTAAACTGTCTGGAACTAGTCCCCTCTACTCCACTTACCTTATCTTCATAACATCTAGACTGCTCTGTTAGACGCCGTGATACTGATTAGTCAGTGCGTAGTCTCAGGCAGAGCATGGCTGCATAGTGACGTCATCTAAGGGAGAAAGAACAGCAACTAATCTGATGCGCACGTTTCGCATTTGAGCTTCCACAAGGATCAGAAAATAATCTTGTGGTTAAGACATAGTCGGTGGAGCTTTTGCTGGACACTGAGATTTCCATACTCTTGTGGCTGTCTGATCTGATGAAAAGCTATCAAAATTATGCCATGTGCTGCTCAAGCTTTTGAGGGGTTGAAAGGAACCCAGTGCATGGACAGAGAGTTGACCCTATGTCATGGCATGTGCCCTATGGGATAATGCCCACTCCAGGTTCTGTCTCAGGTACTCTCTGTACTCAGCTCATCCAGCCAGAGCAGATCTGACATGGGATTTCTTCAGTGGAGTATCTACACTAGTGGTAGTCAACAGGTGACCCAGATGCCTCATTTATGAGGCCCTCAGACACTTTCAATGTGGCCACCGGTGTTCTTTCTAGAGTGAGAGAGCATGACCTCTTCAACAATTCACCATCCATTAACTAGCTCTTGCACGCCAAAATATATATCCTCACCATCTACACTTGTATTACCAATTATTCTTCCTCTGCCTTTGCCCCATAGGCAAGACCTAGTCGAACAGGAATGGATGACCAGCATAAACATAGTTTGCCTTTTAAACTTTAACTGGCCATAACCAATTTTATTTCTTAAAATTAAATGGCCTCTGTAATGGTCCAGTTTTTATAACTTCTAAGTAATAAATAGAGAACATTTCAATTTATTGTATTAAAAAAGTTGACCCTTTCCCCTAAACTTTGACAGAGCCTGGGGATAGGCTGCACTTCCTGGCACATCTTGAAAAGGATGGGTGGAGGATCAGCTTAATGGTCATGGAGGACACACATTTTTCAGGGAAAATTGTCTTCCAACTTAATTAATAAAGTTTATTGAAAAAGTTGTTTAGAATGAACAAAACGACTAAATGTCTCTCATCAAAAAAGCAAAATTACATACAATAGACAGAAATTAATTATTTTATTTTATTTAAATTGTGTAAAACATCTTGCACAATATCAAATCAAAATAGCATATGATAAATATTACACTTCAGCGATCCTTTAAAGTCAAGAAAGCTGAACAATTGTGGTAGTCCTTTAATGCCTATTTATAACAGCCCTGATTACACTGCACGCCTGCATTATACAGTTCTGATCGCTGTTTCATTTTAAATTCTGATTTAAACTGCTATCTGCAATCAGGAGCATGCTCAAATATTTTATTAACTCACCCCTAATGTGATGGCTGGAACGGCTTCTCTTTGGTGAGGAGTGTAATAGCTTTAGTCTTTTCTTTGTAGTTGCCATTTGAAGGATGTCACACCACTTACATTGTAATAAATATCTTGCTCTCTCCTGCCTCTCTCTATCTCACATCACTTTCCTGTCTCTCTCTACTGTGTCTCTCTCTCCTGTCTCTCTCTCTCTCTCTCTACTCTGTCTCTCTCTCTCCTGTCCCTCTTTCTTTCTATCTCTCCTGTCTCTCTCTCCTGTCTCTCTTTCTGTCGTTCTCTCCTGTTTCTCTCTAACTATCTCTTTACTATCTCTCTCTCTTTCTCTCTACTGTGTCTCTCTCTCCTCTCTCTCTCTCTCTTGTCTCTTTCTCTCTACTGTGTCTCTCTCTCTCGCTCCTCTCTCCTTCTCTAGTCTATCTTCTCTCTCTCTCTGTCCTGTCTCTTTCTCCTGTGTGTCTCTCTTCTGTCTCTCTCTCTACTGTGTCTATCTTTCTCCTCTCTCTTTCTCTCTCTCCTGTCTCTCTCTCTTTGATGTCTCTCTCTCTCCTGTCTCTCTCTCTGTGTCTCTCTGTACTATCTCTCTCTCTCTCTCTTTCTCTCTCCTGTCTCTTTCTCTCTCTCTCCTCTGTCTTTCTCTCTACTGTGTCTCTCTCTCCTCTCTCTCTCCTGTCTCTTTCTCTCTACTGTGTCTCTCTCTTGCTCCTCTCTCCTTCTCCAGTCTATCTTCTCTCTCTCTGTGTCCTGTCTCTTTCTCCTGTGTCTCTCTCCTGTCTCTCTCTAACTCTCTCTGTGCTATCTCTCTCTCTCTTGCCTCTTTCTCTCTACTGTATCTATCTCCTCTCTCTCTCCTGTCTCTTTCTCTCTACTGTCTCTCTCTCTCGCTCCTCTCTCCTTCTCCAGCCTATCTTCTCTCTCTCTGTCCTGTCTCTTTCTCCTGTGTGTCTCTCCTGTCTCTCTCTCTCTCTACTGTGTCTATCTTTCTCCTCTCTCTTTCTCTCTCTCCTGTCTCTCTCTCTCTCTCTGATGTCTCTCTCTCTCTGATGTCTCTCTCTCCTGTCTCTCTTTCTATCTTTCTCTCTTGTTTCTCTCTAACTCTCTCTGTGCTATCTCTCTCTCTCTTGTCTCTTTCTCTCTACTGTGTCTCTCTCCTCTCTCTCCTGTCTCTTTCTCTCTACTGTGTCTCTCTCTCCCTCCTCTGTCCTTCTCCAGTCTATCTTCTCTCTCTCTGTCCTGTCTCTTTCTCCTGTGTGTCTCACTCCTGTCTCACTCTCTCTCTACTGTGTCTATCTTTCTCCTCTCTCTTTTTTGCTCTCCTGTCTCTCTTTCTCTCTGATATCTCTCTCTCTCTCTCTCTGATGTCTCTATCTCCTGTCTCTCTCTCTCCTGTCTCTCTCTACTGTCTCTCTTTCTATCTTTCTCTCCTGTTTCTCTATAACTCTCTCTATGCTATCTCTCTCTCTCTCTACTGTCTCTTTCTCTCTACTGTGTCTCTCTCCAGTCTTTCTCCTGTTTCTCTCTCTCTCTCTCTCTCTCTCTCTCTCTCTCTCTCTCTCTCTCTCTCTCTCTCTTGTCTCTCTCTCCTGTCTCTCTTTCTTTCTATCTTTCTCTCCTTTTTCTCTCTAACTCTCTCTGTGCTATCTCTCTCTCCTGTCTCTTTCTCTCTATTGTGTCTCTCTCCTCTCTCTCTCTCCTTTCTCTTTCTCTCTACTGTGTCTCTCTCTCTCCCCTTTCTCCTTCTCCAGTCTATCTTCTCTATATATCTGTCCTGTCTCTTTCTCCTGTGTGTCTCTCTCCTGTCTTTCTCTCTCTACTGTGTCTATCTTTCTCCTCTCTCTTTCTCACTCTCCTGTCTCCCTCTCTCTGATGTCTTTCTGTCTCTCTACTGCCTCTCTTTCTTTCTTTCTTTCTATCTTTCTCTCCTGTTTTTCTCTAACTCTCTCTGTGCTATCTCTCTCTCTTTCCTGTCTCTTTCTATCTACTGTGTCTCTCTCCAGTCTCTCTCTCTTCTGTCTATCTCTCCTGTCTCTCTTTATTTATTTATTTCTATCTTTCTCTCCTGTTTCTCTCTAACTCTCTCTATGCTATCTCTCTCTCTCTCTCTCTCTCTCCTGTCTCTTTCTCTCTACTGTATCTCTCTCCTGTCTCTCTCTCCTGTCTATCTTTCTTCTATCTTTATCTCCTGTTTCTCTCTAACTCTCTCTGTACTATCTCTCTCTCTCATCTTTTTCTCTCTACTGTGTCTCTCTCTCCTCTCTCTCTCCTGTCTCTTTCTCTTTACTGTGTCTCTCTCTCTCTCCTCTCTCCTTCTCCAGTCTATCTTCTTTCTCTCTCTCTCTGTCCTGTCTCTTTCTCCTGTGTGTCTCTCTCCTGTCTCTCTCTCTCTCTACTGTGTCTATCTTTCTCCTCTCTCTTCCTCACTCTCCTGTCTCTCTCTTTCTCTCTGATGTCTCTCTCTCTCTCTGATGTCTCTCTCTCTCTCCTGTCTGTCTCTACTGTCTCTCTTTCTTTCTCTCTTTCTCTCCCGTTTCTCTCTAACTCTCTCTGTGCTATCTTTCTCTCTCTCTCTCTCCTGTCAGTTTCTCTCTGCTGTGTCTCTCTGCTGTCTCTCTCTCTGTCCTGTCTCTTTCTCCTGTGTGTCTCTCTCCCTCTACTGTGTCTATCTTTCTCCTCACTCTTTCTCACTCTCCTGTCTCTCTCTCTCTGATGTCTCTCTCTCTCTCTCTCTACTGTCTCTCTCTCTTTCTTTCTTTCTTTCTTTCTATCTTTCTCTCCTGTTTCTCTCTAACTCTCTCTGTACTATCTCTCTCTCTCTCTCCTGTCTCTCTCTCACTGATGTCTCTCTCTCCCTCTCCTGTCTCTTTCTCTCTACTGTGTCTCTCTCCTGTCTCTCTCTCTCTCTCTCTCTCTCTCTCTCTCTCTCTCTCTCTCCTGTCTCTTTCTTTCAATCGTTCTCTCCTGTTTCTCTCTAACTATCTCTGTACTTTCTCTCTCTCTTTCTCTCTCTCTCCTGTCTCTTTCTCTCTACTGTGTCTCTCTCTCCTCTCTCTCTCTCCTGTCTCTTTCTCTCTACTGTGTCTCTCTCTCTCTCGCTCCCCTCTCCTTCTCCAGTCTATCTTCTCTCTCTCTCTGTCCTGTCTCTTTCTCTCTACTGTGTCTCTCTCCAGTCTCTCTCCTGTCTCTCTCTCTCTCCTGTCTATCTCTCCTGTCTCTCTACTTTCTTTCTATCTTTCTCTCCTGTTTCTCTCTAACTCTCTCTGTGCTATCTTTCTCTCTCTCTCCTGTCTCTTTCTCTCTACTGTATCTCTCTCCAGTCTCTCTCCTGTCTCTCTCTCCTGTCTCTCTTTCTTCTATCTTTCTCTCCTGTTTCTCTCTAACTCTCTCTGTACTATCTCTCTCTCTCATCTCTTTCTCTCTACTGTGTCTCTCTCTCTCTCCTCTCTCCTTCTCCAGTCTATCTTCTTTCTCTCTCTCTCTCTCTGTCCTGTCTCTTTCTCCTGTGTGGCTCTCTCCTGTCTCTCTCTCTCTCTCTCTCTCTCTCTCTCTCTCTCTCTCTCTCTCTCTCTCTCTCTCTCTCTCTCTCTCTCTCTCTCTCTCTCTCTCTCTCTCTCTCTACTGTGTCTATCTTTCTCCTGTGTGTCTCTCTCCTGTCTCTCTCTCTACTGTGTCTATCTTTCTCCTCTCTCTTTCTCACTCTCCTGTCTCTCTCTTTCTCTCTGATGTCTCTCTCTCTCTGATGTCTCTCTCTCTCTCCTGTCTGTCTCTACTGTCTCTCTTTCTTTCTATCTTTCTCTCCTGTTTCTCTCTAACTCTCTCTGTGCTATCTTTCTCTCTCTCTCTCTCCTGTCAGTTTCTCTCTGCTGTGTCTCTCTGTACTCTCTCTCTCTCCTGTCTCTTTCTCTTTACTGTGTCTCTCTCCAGTCTCTCTCTCTCCTGTCTCTTTCTCTCTACTGTGTCTCTCTCTCTCGCTCCCCTCTCCTTCTCCAGTCTATCTTCTCTCTCTCTCTCTGTCCTGTCTCTTTCTCCTGTGTGTCTCTCTCCCTCTACTGTGTCTATCTTTCTCCTCACTCTTTCTCACTCTCCTGTCTCTCTCTCTGATGTCTCTCTCTCTCTCTCCTGTCTCTCTCTACTGTCTCTCTTTCTTTCTTTCTATCTTTCTCTCCTGTTTCTCTCTAACTCTCTCTGTACTATCTCTCTCTCTCTCTCTCCTGTCTCTTTCTCTCTACTGTGTCGCTCTCCTGTCTCTCTCTCTCTCTCCTGTCTCTCTTTCTTTCTATCGTTCTCTCCTGTTTCTCTCTAACTATCTCTGTACTTTCTCTCTCTCTTTCTCTCTCTCTCCTGTCTCTTTCTCTCTACTGTGTCTCTCTCTCGCTCCTATCTCCTTCTCCAGTCTATCTTCTCTCTCTCTGTGTCCTGTCTCTTTCTCCTGTGTGTTTCTCTCCTGTCTCTCTCTCTCTACTGTGTCTATCTTTCTCCTTTCTCTTTCTCGCTCTCCTGTCTCTCTCTCTCCTGTCTCTCTCTCTCTCCTGTCTCTCTCTCTCTACTGTGTCTCTCTGTACTATCTCTCTCTCTCTCCTGTCTCTCTCTCACTGATGTCTCTCTCTCCCTCTCCTGTCTCTCTCTCTCTACTGTGTCTCTCTGTACTATCTCTCTCTCGCCTGTCTCTTTCTCTCTACTGTGTCTCCCTCCAGTCTCTCTCCTGTCTCTCTCTCTCCTGTCTCTTTCTCTCTACTGTGTCTCTCTCCAGTCTCTCTCTCTCTCCTTTCTCTCTTTCTACCTACCTTTCCCTCCTGTTTCTCTCTAACTCTCTCTATCTCTCTTTCTCTCTCTCACTCCTGTCTTTCTCTCTATTGTCTCTCTCTCTCTCTCTCTCCTCTCTCTCTCTCCAATCTCTCTTCTGTCTGTCTGTCTCTCTCTCCCGACGCTGTGTCTCCCGTTGAGCTCCTCCTTGCCGCCCAGCTGCGGAGAGCGAGTGCTTGCATTGCTTAACAATGTCTTATACCTATGCAGGGGTGGAAGGGCCAGACCAAAGGATTTTTCATCTATGACCTAAGACCACACCCACAGGGAAATGTCTTCACACTATTGTGTCTCATGTTACAGCCAGCAGACAGTGACATGCTGTGTTTCTACATGAATCAAGCATTGCACCTGTAGCATGAAGCCCCTCCCTATCTGCCTAGATTGCAGTTCTTAAACATGACATCCTACATGACAGAAAACAGGAAGAAAGGGGAGGTAACAGAAAATAAAAACTGTTGTTCTGGGAGCTTCTTAGAATTAAGTAAGGTGTAAATTTAATATCATAATTACATTAAATAAGGTAAAATTAATTTAGTTGTCTAATTTAATTATAAAACAATTAATTTTTGCCTTAAGTTTGTCTTTTAGGATATATTACAATTGTCCTCACATGAGACTCTAAGATAGCACTGAAAAATATTTTAAGCAGTTTTTCTCTTCTCTAGACCCTCCTCTAGGCCCTCATTCCCACCTGGACCCCCTTGAGCCCCCCGGCCCCTCCCTGGGGTTCATACTATGCCCCCTCAGTCTCACCGCATGCCCATGTTGAGGACTTCCTATTATTGCTCTACCGACACACCTTCTCCCCTGGGTATTGAATCGCAAATGCGGTCATGAATGCGTGATGTCATTCTGGATTCGCTGCACCAGCGAGAACAAGCAGGGTAGCCAAAGAAGCCCTCAAGAGGGGGGTGCGATGAGGCTGAGGGGGCACAAATAATAATTTGGCTCGGGGTGCCTAACTTTTTTTTTTTGCACCAGGGTGCTCCGTTCACTAGCTCTGTCACTGACACAATCAGCAACAATTAGCAGCATTTTGAAGGAAAGTTTATGTATATTTCTTAATTTAATAACAAATTGCTACAATGATTAAGTGGAGTGCCTTCAATGCACCAAGGAAAATGATCAAGGAACAGAACAGATGTAGAAAAGATAAAAACCAAAAAGGGAGCAATGATTATTTCAGAGTTGAAAATATGTCCCAGAAAACTCTAACAAAATACTTTTATGTTGTATAGAATCTATTTCCAGATTTGTAGTTATACAGTATATGATGATTTAGACATAATCAATTATATCAATAACAAAACTATATAAGGAAATACTGCTATTTAGTGTGTGCAAAGTATGCAATAGATATAATAGCAGTGTGTGTGAGATTAAACAGGGAAATGTTGAGGTAAAGCACCTTTTTATTGCTGGGATATATCAACAGCCTCAGATACATAGGTGATACTGCTCTGATGGCTGATGGTTAGGAGGAACTAAAGGACTTATTGATGATGGTGAAAGAAAACAGTGCAAAAGCTGGCCTACTGCTCAACATTAAAAAGATGAAGATCATGGCAAACGGCAATCTCAGTTCCTGGCAAATAGACGGGGAAGAATTGGAGGCAGTGACAGATTTTATTTTCCTGGGTTCCAAGATCTCTTCAGATGGTGACTGTAGCCATGTGGCAGAATGCTATAGCAAGTCTGGACAAGCGAGCAAAAAGTAAAAATATTACATTATCAACAATAGTTAGACCAAAAGTATGGTATTCCCAGTAGTAACATACGGATGTGAGGGCTTGACCATAAAGAAGGCTGAGCGTCGGAGGATTGATGCCTTTGAATTGAGGTGTTGAAGAAAACTGCTTAGAGTTCCTTGACTGCAAGAAGATTCAGTCAGTCAATGCTACAAGAAACGAAGGCTGAAGATCAAATATTTTGACCATAACAGGAGAAGATAGGAGATAGGACTCTGATCCTGGGAAAGATTGACGGCACACAAAGAAGATGGCAACAAAGGAAGAGATGAATAGATCGGGTCATTTAAGCAATAAACATGACTTGGGGGATGCTCAGAGGTGGCTGGTAAATGTGCCTGGCTGGCTGCTGTCGTAAGGGACAGAAAGAGTAGGGCACGACTGAACGACTAAACAACAACAAAATGCCAATAAGGACTGAAGCATTTGTACTTGGACATTATTAATAGAAGAACTGTGAGTGATCAATATTTTACTACTTTACTTTACTTTATATAATCAGCCTTGCCGTCATGTAGACTAATTTTGCACGATAGGCAGTTTTCATTGTACCTTATTCTTTGTGATTTAGATTTAGACTGCCAACTCCTAGGCAGATTCTGAACACTCAGCAGTGCTTAATGTACAGAGCAATTCATTCACCTGTTCCAAGTTGGCCAAGGTAGTTCATGGACCTCTTGCCAGCTTGTTCCAATGCCTAAACCAATAGACTCTGGCATTTTCCTGTTTGAGGAGCAGAGAGCAGGGCCATTACCTATGGAAGACAGGGTACTTTTGTGATGTGTCTGACCTGGAAGGGGAGTCACATACTGGTTCTGGCAAGCATTTATATATATATATATATATATATATATATATATATATATATATATATATATTTGGGCAAAAGAGTGACAAAAGCCCTGCAATGTGCAAAACACATTAAATAAATAGTACACTTGTATTCCTATTTGAATGTTTTAAAATACGTTTAAAAACATTAAAAATACGGGACTTAGAACAAAAAAAAATATGAGACGCGGGACATAGAAAAAAAAGATACGAGATGCAAAAATGTATGAGATTAGCGGCCGACCAAAAAGCAACAAAAACACACTAAATACACCCAAACAATTTACAAAAACATCACAGACAGCATGGGGCAATAGCCCGGTGGAGGAGGAGGTTGATGATGGGGGGTTTGAGGATGAGGATGGGGGGTTGAGGTTGAGGAGGGAGGTTGAGGAGGGGGTTGAGGATGGGGGATTGAGGATGAGGATGGGGGTTGAGTTTGAGGAGGGAGGTTGAGGATGAGGAGGTGGGTTGAGGATGAGGAGGGAGGTTGAGGATGAGGAGGGAGGATGAGGAGGGAGGTTGAGGACTGGGGTTGAGGTTGCGGAGGGGGTTGAGGATGGGGGGTTGAGGTTGAGGAAGGGGGTTGAGGTTGAGGAGGGAGGTTGAGGATGAGGAGGTGGGTTGAGGATGAGGAGGGGAGTTGAGGAGGGGCGGTTGAGGATGAGGAGGGGCGTTGAGGAGGGAGGTTGAGGATGAGGAGGGAGGTTGAGGATGAGGAGGGAGGATGAGGAGAGAGGTTGAGGATGAGGAGGGAGGATGAGGAGGGAGGTTGAGGACTGGGGTTGAGGTTGCGGAGGGGGTTGAGGATGGGGGGTTGAGGTTGAGGAAGGGGGTTGAGGAGGGAGGTTGAGGATGAGGAGGGAGGTTGAGGATGAGGAGGGAGGTTGAGGATGAGGAGGGAGGTTGAGGATGAGGAGGGAGGTTGAGGATGAGGAGGGGGGTTGAGGATGAGGAGGGGGGTTGAGGATGAGGAGGGGGGTTGAGGAGGGAGGTTGAGGATAAGGAGGGAGGTTAAGGATGAGGAGGGGGTTGAGGATGAGGAGGGGGGTTGAGGATGAGGAGGGAGGTTGAGGATGAGGAGGGAGGTTGAGGATGAGGAGGGAGGTTGAGGATGAGGAGGGGCTTGAGGATGAGGAGGGGGTTGAGGATGAGGAGGGGGGTTGAGGAGGGAGGTTGAGGATGAGGAGGGGGGTTGAGGATGAGGAGGGGGGTTGAGGAGAGAGGTTGAGGAGGGGGTTGAGGATGAGGAGGGGGTTGAGGATGAGGAGGGGGGTTGAGGATGAGGAGGGGGGTTGAGGAGGGAGGTTGAGGATAAGGAGGGAGGTTGAGGAGGGGGTTGAGGATGAGGAGGGGGTTGAGGATGAGGAGGGGGGTTGAGGATGAGGAGGGGGGTTGAGGAGGGAGGTTGAGGATGAGGAGGGAGGTTGAGGAGGAGGAGGGAGGATGAGGAGGGGGGTTGAGGAGGGGGTTGAGGAGGGGGGTTGAGGAGGATGATAAGGGAGGGGGAGAAGAGACACAGGGAAGGAAGAGGGGTGAAGAGACACAGGGAAGGGAGAGGGGTGAAGAGACACAGGGGAGAGAGAGAGGGGACACAAGAAAAGGGCACACAAGAGGGCGACACAGAAGGCACAAGAGGGACACAGGGGGCCGCACATTTCCCTCCATCGGCTTATACTCGAGTCACTAATTTTTCCCAGTATTTTGTGGTTAAATAGGTGCCTCGGCTTATACTCGGGTCGGCTTATACTCGAGTATATACGGTATATTAATTTAGTGAATAAATCATTAATTATTACTTAACTACATATACATAGAAATAGATATCTCTCTCAGAGGACCAAAAGTACACGACAGGAGAGGCTCGCAATGAGCGCCAAAGGTGCTCATTGCGGGCATGCGATGAGCGCCAAAGGTGCTCACGCAAAGCCTCGCAATGAGCGCCGAAGGGCCTGAGACTCGCAATGAACGCTGAAGGTGCTCAGCGCAAGCCTCACAATGAGCGATGAAGGTCCTGACAGTACAACACGGTTTCAATTATGTTGCAAACAGCATTCCCATGGCTTCAAATTTTATTTCCCCGTCATTTTTGATGGGCAACTCGCTAGTATATATATTATCTTCTTCCTCTTTATCTTTCCTCGCCTTTCCTACCTCCTTTCTCTCTCACACTCCACTCTCTTCATCCCTTCGCTATCTGTCACCTTTCCTCCTTCCTCTCCCCTATCTCATTCATTTCCTCTCTCCCCCTTCTCTCTCTCCCTCTCCTTTCTCCCTCCTTCTCCTTCAGTCTTCTCTCTCCCCCTTCTCTGTCTCGCTCTCCCACCTTATCATTTACAGGCACAGGCTAGGCACATTGGTACTTACATACACAGGTTGGGCACATTAGCTATTACAGGCACAGAATGGGCCCATTGGTACTTACATACACAGGCTGGGCACATTAGCTGGCACATACACAGGCTGGGCAAATTGGTACTTACATATACAGACTGGGCACATTAGCTGGTACAGACACAGGGTAGGCACATTGGCTTTTACAGGCACAGGCTGGGCACATTGGCTATAACAGGCACAGGCCTGTGCTGGGCACTTGGCTATTACATATACAGGCTGGGCACATTTCTCCCTCTCTCCCTTCCGCCACCAATTTCCTCCCTCACCTCTGCCAGCAGCTCCTTCCCCCTAGTGGCTCCTCCTCTCCCGAGTGAAAGGATTTAGAGGAGAGAGAAGAGAGCAGGTGGGAGGGCAGGAGGGAAAATGGCAGTGGGCAGCAGATGAGGGTATATTTGCTGCCCCAAAGAACTGCCACCTGCTCCGGCCCTCTCCCCCCCCCCCCCCCCTTCTTGCAACGCCACTGAGTCTATGCATCAGGTTGGGAGACCTTGGTTATTATATTTAAACTGATTTCTGCCAGTGGTGCATGTACATATGAGTCCACTTAAATTCAAATTGCCCAAACTATCACATGGACACCAGAGATGTTTCTTACGTCAAGACTGTAAGCTTTTCGGGGTAGATACCTCAACTCGAAAACCTGTAAAATGTATTTAATGTAATTTTCATGATCAGAGATTTTATTGCTCCTAGTATTTGTATCATTATCAATACAGTATCATAAAGTTTTGATTGGCATGTCCCTCTTTTACAATATTTATATAGCACTCTAATATTGATCAGATAATTTATCAAGTTTCTCAATGGCTCCAGAAAATGTTATGAAATATAACTTTCAATAAGGGGACCTTTCCAGTTGGCCATCAGCCACTAGTTGGCATGGCTTTATTTTCAGGGAATTTTTAGGGCTTAGGGTTAGGTGTTAATGTAGGGATTAGGGGTAAGGGTTAGGTGTTAGGGGTATGGGATAGGGTTAAGTGTTAGGGTTGGGGGTTAGGGTTAGGTGTTAAAGTAGGGAATTAGGTGTAATGGTTAGGTGTTAGTGTTAGGTGTTAGTGGTATGGGATAGGTTTAAGTGTTAGGGTTGGGGATTAGGTGTTAGGTGTTACGGTAGGGATTAGGGGTAAGGGTTAGGTGTTAGGGTTAGGTGTTAGGGGTTAGGGTTAGGTGTTAAGGTAGGGGTAAGGGTTAGGGTTAGGTGTTAGGGGTATGAGATAGGGTTAAGTGTTAGGGTTGGGGGTTAGGTGTTACGGTAGGGATTAGGGGTTAGGGTTAAGTGTTAGGGGTTAGGGTTAGGTGTTAAGGTAGGTGTTAGGTGTATGGGATAGGGTTAAGTGTTAAGGTTGGGGGTTAGGGTTAGGTGTTACGGTAGGGATTAGGGGTAAGGGTTAGGGTTAGGTGTTAGGGTACTGGCAGATTATAAGATTTACATTGACAAGAAATTCGCCTAGTGGCCGATGGCTGCAACTGCGTGTGGCCAGCCACAGGAAAGATCCCAAAAAAGAACAAGAAATTAAAAATAATTAAGATATAAGATACGGTACTTTATCTGGCCAGAGGAATAGTATCTGTTGAGACTTAAACAACAGTTCAGAAGATAGCTTAGAAGACTGTATTGGTTCCTTCTAAACATTTCTTGCTATATAGTAATTAATTATTACTCATTAATTTATATGTAATTAATTAGATCAGTGTTATCTACTACAGACATGAACAAAAAACAAAAAGGAGTGCCTCTACAGGAACTGGAGTTATGAAATCTTCTGAAATGTTGCATAACAGTGTCTGCAAGAAGACTGATAAATAAGTAGCACGAAGAGGTGGAGTGACCTCGGGGCTCATAAAACTACAGGAAAGGAAATATTGTATTTTTAGCTCTTCCCTTGTTACCACACTTATGTCCAGCCAAGCTAATAATTGGAAAAATGTTTACAGATGGTCGGAAAATAAGAGGATTTAAATATACTCAATAATGTCCCAATTATCCCCAGATGAGGGCAGAACAATGAATTTATGCAGACACATCACAATAAGTCATTTGTCTCACTGAGCAGATTAAGGAGGTGGTTAATAAGAAGCACACATCCTCAAGAGATCACTGAAGTTTCATATTTATAAGATGCTCTTTTGAAAGTCTTGACTTCATCATCAACAAGATGGTTTTAAAACCAATACAGACTTTAATCTGTCAAGGATCACTGTAATGTCCAAACAACATGAGTTAGATATTTTAATTAGGACTTGATCATTAATAAAATTCATATGACGTATTTTACATTTACTGTCAAAGTTCACGCTGCTGCTGGTATGTGCCCACAATAAGGTCAATGTGGAGGTGGCTTTGACTGGCTGGTAGCTACTAAGTTTTCAGACACAAAAAGATCTCTATGGGCTGGAGAGTTTTCCTTTGACAACGAGCTTTTGCTGTTCGGGCAGCCTATAAATGGTTACTTTTGTTGTTGTTTAGTCATTCAGTCATGTACAACTCTTCATGTTTCTATGGACAGATACATCTGTCAGCCACTGTCCCTCTGAGCTCCATCAACCAACCTCGTGTTCATTCCTTCCAAGACATTATCGATCCATATCCACCTCTGCCATTCCTTCTTTGTGTGCCTTCAATCTTTACCAGGATCAGAGTCTTTTCTAGGAAATTCTGTCTTCTCATGATATGACCAAAATATTTGATCTTCAGCTTCAGGATCAAACCTTCCAGTGAACAGTCTGTCTTGATTTCCTGTAGTACTGATTTATTGGATGTTTTTGCAGTCCAAGGGACTCTAAGCAGTTTTCTCCAACACCACAATTCAAAGGTGTCAATTTACTTCTCTCAGCCTTCTTTATGGTCCAGCTCTCACATCCGTCTGTTACTACTGGGAATACCATAGGTCTAACTATATAGACCTTTGTTGATGGTGTAATAACTTCATTATTTACTAGCTTGTCCAGACTTGTCATAGCTTTCCTCCCCAGAAGCATACGTCTTTTAATTTCATGACAACAGTCGCCCAAATGGTTACTCATTCTCATCAATTCTGAATGTTCTTAAAACGCTTTAGTTCCATCACTCAGCCAACTCTCCGACCTCCTCTTAATGACCTTATCAGGGTGGAGACATGTTGAGATATTAAAATCAATTCTAAAACGGGACCAATACATATTAATACATCTACACAGCTCTATTCTTTATTATTTATATGGCCCAATCCGACTTTGTGGTAATTTATTCCACCATGATGGTTAACACCAGATTCCTTTGGGAAGGCAGTTAAAATAAATACTATATAATTAACCTGCATATCCAAGCAAATTTGCAAAGACATGGGGTCAGTGGGGGAAAACCTGAATATGCCTTTAATACATTTTCAGCCTCCAATCCTGTCTTAGCGACTGTGGCAAATTAAATTTCCTGTTTATACTTTGTGGTACCTGGGGTGACCTGGGTTCACATTTACCAAAATATAACGCTTACATACACCTTTACCCACAGGTTAGTGTTTGTTTGTTTGTTTGTCTCTCACTAGAAGGAACAGGTGTTGCCACTAAATTATTAAAAATGGTAAGTAACCTTAGGATCTATTTTCAGACAAATGTATTTTGTTATTAAAAAGCAGACCAAGTGATACATTTTATATATTTAATATATTTAATTCCTTTAATTTTCTCTTTTTATCATGCACACAGGGGAATGGGCGTCTAGTTTTTTAAACACTTTGAACATTAAATCAATAAATCAAAAGTGAAAAAGTTACATTTAACTCAATTTATGAATGAGGGATTATGGGGTAAATCGATTAATTGACATTGTTATTATAACATTACTAGCGAATTGCCCGTCAAAAAATGACGGTAATAGAATTGTAAGTCAAGGAATGGTGTTTGGCACAGACATTATTTTTTGTGGTGGTGTGAGATCTCGGCGCTCATTGCGAGCCTCTTGGTTGTTGTATTTTTTTTTATCAGAGGCCCTTTTGCTGTCGTTGTAAGCTCAGCGCTGATCTGCTTTTTACGCTTATTGCAAGGCTGTCCCCTGGTGTCGTTTGTGTGGTATGAGCAGTGTTGGCGCTCGTTGTGAGGCGCACAGTGAATGTCTTTTGCGTTTCTTGCAATAGTGTTTTTTTTGTGTATATGTTTTTTGTGATGCTAATGAAATAATTAGTAAATGAATAAATTAATATACTTTACCTATTTGTAAGTAATATATGCAGCAAGCAATGTGATGAAGAGTTGACAATCTGTTTCTATGTTCCTGCAGCATATAATGTAGGTTTGCAGTGTTGTGGAGCTGAGGTGTAAGTGTCAGCAATGTGTGCAGTGTGTAGTGTAAATAAGCTGCATGCACGAGGGGAAGCCGTTAGTGTAGCTGTGTACTTCCGCATTGTGTAAGGTGGTGTTGTAAAATGGCGGTGAATGTGTATGTGGTATGCAGGTTTGCATGATTTAGCGTCCTTGCTAATGGTGTATGTTGTAGGTCGTACAGGTTTTTGTAAAAGCCGTATTTGGTTTGTGGTATTTAGCGGCTTTAGGGGTCATGTAGCCTCGTTTTTTTCGGCGGCCATTTTATTCTTGCTTAGGAGATTTTCGAGTGGCTAAACTTTGTAAATTTGAACAAATTCGAGGTTTAAGCTGTGTTGCAGAGGTCCTGGGTGTCCGCCCTTGTTGTGAGTAAGTGTGAAGGATTTTTCATGTATTTGCCTGTGGGCCCTCAGTTAAACCTTCTCCCTGCTGTTTAAATGCCTGTATCTGTTCGGTTCAATATGTATGTACCACTTTAAGAACCAAGGGTATGTGTGTGTAATGCATTGCAGAACATTTTTAAAAAAGTTGACAGTTGGCAATGGCACTTTACTGCTGGAGCGGGGATTAAAAAAAGTTCAGTTGACTCCCTGAACGGTGTTTCGTCTGGTTACTGGGCGATGTGGGATATTACCTTCTATACCAGCGGAAATCTGGGGATTTAATATTCAAGTCCCGTTACAACTGGTTGGCAGCGGCGGGATTTTCCCTTCTACTTCTGTTACACCAGGATGCCAAGCAGACACTGGGAACAGTGAATGGAAGGCTGGTACACCCTGCTTAAAAGAAATACACTGAAAGAGCTACTGGAAGCTCGTGGAAGGATTGATAGCAACAAAACCAAGCAGGTCATTATAGCAGAGTTAATGGAGCTAGACCGAGAGAACTTGGTTGCAGCAATGCCAGCTGTACAAGAGATAGAGACACCAGTGATTTAGGAGGAGGAATCACCAGCCAACAAAGAAATGAGGGAGAAACTAGCATGGTTCGGTCCGAACCCAATGGCTGACATTATTCTGAAAGTTATGAGCCTTTTAGCGGAGGAGGCTAAACAAAAAAGAGACGCAGAGCTACAATTAAAACTGGCAGCGGTCCAGCAGGCAGCAGCACACTCCCCAAACAGTGAGTACAACACAGCGGATACAAAGAAAATTCCGTTCAGCGCTTTTAAAGCTTTTGACGAAAAAGACTGTGAGATTGATAACTATTTAGCAGATTTTGAGCGACAATGTAACCTGCACTGGATAGCTAAGGAAGAATGGGTTTCAATATTGTCAGGAAAGCTGTCAGGCAAAGCCTCTGATGCTTTCCGGGCTGTACCAGAACAGGAGATCCATAGCTACGCCAGGGTTAAAGAAGCACTCCTGGGCCGTTATGAAGTAACCCCAGAGTCCTACTGACAGAAGTTCAGGGACTCACGCAAAACCGCTAAAGATTCCTACATGGAATGGGCATGCCAGTTATCCCTGTCAGCCTCAAACTTGGTTAACAGTAGCCAGGCCGCCACCGCGGAGGAGATTTTGCAACTGATACTCCTGGAACAGTTTTACAACCATATCCAGGCGGATGTCAAAGACTGGGTGAGAGACCGCAGGCCCCTGTCTCTACCAGAGGCCGCCAAGTTGGCGGATGAGTATGCGGATACTCGCAAAAATAACCGACCAGTGACTTCTAACTCTCGCTACCCACGACAGGATGTCAGCGAGCTACGTTGCTTCCGGTGCCGACAGCTGGGTCACATCCGACAGAATTGCCCCATGAACAACCACACCAGGTCAAATTGGTCTTGACCTGGGTACCAGCAACCACCAGCAGCAGCCCATTGTGTAGATTCGACTTGGGATCTCAAGGAGCTGGGTCAGGAAGAACCATTGGGCACCCTTTACGAAGCCCTCATGGTGCAATCCACCGTCACAGACAATCGGAAACACCATTGCCAACTGGTCATGGTTAACGGCAAGACAGCACGGGGATTAAGAGACAGTGGTGCGACCATCACGCTAGTACAACGACATCTCATTAACGCATCGGAGAAGCCAGGGAAATCAATTGCTGTGAGAGTGGCAGGGGGGGCAGTGTATCGCATTCCTACCGCACAAGTACACCTGGACTGGGGTGCGGGAGCTGGCAATGTTCAAGTCGGCGTAATGAAAGACTTACCCTCTGAAGTCGTGTAGGGCAATGACATTGGGCCCCTGACTTCGGCGTTCGCCTCAACCACCGCTCAGGAGGCCCACGCAGTAACCACCAGAGCACAAAGTCGCGCTGGCGAGAGCCATCCGCTTCCTACTGAGACCCAGGTAAGCCAACTCGACCTACCCCTGACTATAGAACCCCTTCCCTAGGACCCCCCAGAAGACTTTGGGCGGGAGGTGACGGGAGACCCTTCCGTCAGAAAGTATCGAGAGAAGGCCAGGCGGGGAACGGGGGGGTTAGAGAAGGAACAGTTTATCTGGGAAAAAATCTGCTTGTACAGGCTCACCGAGACACGGGTTAACGCACCTGGGCCTAGGCAAAAACGCTAGCTGGTAGTTCCATGGAAATACCGGCGGGAGTTATTGAGAATTGGGCACGGCGTTCCTCTGGCAGGACACTTGGGAATACGCAGGACGGGATATTGGGTAACCCAGAACTTTTTCTGGCCTGGGGTATCCGATGACGTCCGGGCGTATTGCCAGACGTGCGAGATATGTCAATGCATAGGTAAGAAGGGAGACCACCCAAAGGCTAAACTGGTCTCCATGCCCATAATTGAAGAACCGTTCACGAGGGTAGCCGTGGACATCATAGGACCCTTGGCTCAACCTAGCCACTCCGGCAAATGTTATATCCTCACAGTGGTAGATTACGCCACCCGTTACCCCGAAGCGGTGGCCCTTTCTAACATACAGGCTGAGATGGTGGCAGATGCGCTAGTCCGGATATTCTCCCGAGTGGGCTTTCCCAAGGAGGTACTGTCCGACCAAGGTACACAGTTCACGGCCGAGGTAACCCAGCAGATATGGAAAATCTGTGGAGTTAGATCCCTGACTAGTTCCCCATACCACCCCCAGACTAATGGCCTGTGTGAACGCTTCAACGGGATGCTAAAGCAAATGTTGAAGTCGTTCACGGGGGCGTACAAGGATTGGGAGAGGTTCCTGCCACACCTTCTCTTTGCTTACCAAGAGGTGCCGCAGGAATCAACCGGATTCTCACCCTTCGAACTCCTATATGGGAGGTGGGTGAGGGGGCCTTTAGATCTTATCAAGGACCACTGGGAGGGGCAGACAGAGATTGAGGGGACCCCGGTTGTACCTTTTGTGCTGGAGCTGTGGGACCGCATGGAGGAACTAGCCCAGGCGGTGCAGGGAAACCTCCAGGCGGCCCAGCGGCGTCAGAGGGTATGGTATGACCGACGGGCTAGGCACCGGAGCTTTCGGATCGGCCAAAAAGTCATGGTGCTAAGGCCGGTCCGAACAGACAAGCTCCAGGCCGCCTGGCAGGGCCCCTACAAAGTAATAGGGCAGATATGCGACACCACCTACACCATAGCTAGCTGCGAGGATGAGGATGTGAAGCGAACCTTTCACATCAACATGGTTAAGGCCTATCAGGAACGGGCAGAGGAGGTGACCTCTATCTGTGCACCAGCAGGGGAAGACACAGAGACACTACCTCTTCCCGACCTATTGGGCAGCAACGAAGGGAGGACCCAGATAGAGAAAGTCCAGCTAGGCGAACAACTAGGACCACAAGAGAGGGCTCAAGCTGTACGCTTGCTAGAAACCAAACAGGCCACATTCTCTCAGGAGCCTGGGTACACACTCCTAGCCGTCCACAAGGTGGAGACTCCAGGGCAAGCACCCCTAAGGCAGCCCCCTTACCGTATTACAGAAGCAGTCCGAGAAGGGATGTGGAAGGAAATCGATGAGATGCTTTGGCTAGGGGTAATAGAGCACATTTAGAAAGTCCTTGGGCCTCGCCGGTAGTCCTAGTACCAAAGAAGGACGGGACAACCCGCTTCTGTGTGGATTACCGGCGACTCAACGACAAAACTGTTTCTGACGCCTATCCAATGCCACGGATGGACGAACTGCTTGACCGTATCTCTGCAGGGAAGTATCTGACCACAATTGACCTATGTAAGGGATATTGGCAGATTCCCCTAGCAGAAGATGCCATACCAAGTCTGCCTTCATCACCCCGTTCAGCCTATACCAATTCCGGGTTATGCCATTCGGGATGAAGAACGCCCCGGCCACCTTCCGGATGGTGGACCAATTACTGGGAGGTCTCCAGGACTATGCATGCGCCTACCTGGATGACATCGCCATCCATAGCGATACCTGGGAAGCGCACCTAGAACACGTAGGGGTAGTATTAGATAGGATAAAGGGGGCCGGGCTGACCCTGAAACCAGACAAATGTCATTTGGGTATGGCGGAGGTACAATATTTGGGACACCGAGTAGGATGTGGTAAGCAATGGCCGGAGCCAGCTAAGATCGAGGCCATTGCCAATTGGCCCACTCCCCAAACCAAGACACAAGTCATGGCTTTCTTGGGCACAGCCGGCTATTACAGACGCTTTGTACCCGACTATAGCGCCCTAGCCAAACCCTTGACTGACCTGACCAAAAAGAAGTTACCCCGACAAGTCCTGTGGTCCCCGGAATGCGAGGTGACTTTCCAAGCACTAAAGAATGCTCTCGTTAATGCTCCAGTGTTGGTTACCCCAGATCCTAACAAAAGGTTTATTGTCCACACAGACGCTTCAATGTTTGGACTGGGGGCAGTACTAAGCCAGATCAGAGAGGATGGGGGAGAGCACCCGGTGGCATACCTGAGTCGGAAGTTGTTGCCAAGGGAGGTCAGTTATGCCACCATTGAGAAGGAGTGTTTGGCCTTGGTATGGGCACTCAAAAAGCTCACACCCTATCTCTATGGCCGGGCCTTCACCCTCATTACGGATCCCAATCCCCTAGTTTGGCTCAACCGGGTCTCAGGGGATAACGCCCGGTTGCTGCGCTGGAGCCTGGCGTTACAGCCCTATGACTTTACTATTCATTATCGCCCAGGCAAGCAAAACGGGAATGCTGATGGACTGTCGCGCAAAACGGACTTGGCCTCAGATTAAAAACTTTGGAAAGTCCCTGTGACGAAGTGCCCTTCGCCACTTTGTCTTGGAGAGGACTGTTTGCCAGCCTCCTGCCCTGCGACTATGGCCCTGGGACATATTGCCCTGTAAACACAGTATTCGGCCATACCAGAGTGTATGTCACTCATTCTGGCCCTTTACATACAGGGGGGTCATTCGGTACTTGCCCTGTGTGAACCATGATACCACAGAAAGCTATGCCATGGAGCCCATTCATAAAATGAAAGACTATGGGAAAGACTTTGGCTCCATGGCAATTGAACTGTGTGAAAAGGATCTGAGCGCTATTCGGTAGTTTTATGCGCTCAGACCCCAGCTGTAACGGAACTCATCACTGTTTTACCCTGTTTTATGATTATTTAATTCTTGGTTAAAATATGATCACATTGCTGTACTGTAGATATGTTGTTTTATGTTCTACAGAATATATTGGCTCAGAATATTAGCCAGACTTTTGCAGACCTAGGCTAATAGATAATCCTATTACAGAGATTCAAGAGATAAGAAAGTTGTAAAGGATCCTTGCATTTTCCAAAGTGTTTTCATTTTCTGATAAGAACAAAGAAGAATGATCTAATTAATGTCTGATTGTATCCAAGTTGCCAGGGAGGTGTGACTCACCTATTGTCCTATATGTGTATTGTATGGGGGATATGTGCAATGTCTGTGTGTTATGTGTAAAAGATACTTTTACTAACTTTTGAACCCCTGGTCTGATTCATGCCATTTTTGTATATGTTGTTCCCCTGGGTGAGAGATATTGAATGGTGCGGGACTTAAAGGTGTACCCCCTGTATTTGGGGTACATCCAGAATGTGGTTAAAATTGTGTCTGTTTTAATTGTGTTACCTGTTATCTGAGGGGAGGAGACGTGGGGGTTGAACCATGTAGATAATTGGCTGTTGTGATAATTATGTGGGTGTAGCCCTTCAGAGGGCACCATTGCATAAAAGGAGATTCCCTGTCATTAAAATATAGTTCTACTTGACCCTTCAAAACGTAGTCTCTTCTCGTTATTAGAAGGGATCGCTATCATACTGGGGATTGCTATGCTTTTGCATACTCCCTTGAGCTGTAACTACTGAACGCTTGTTCCTGATGCGCTATCCTTGGAGGAGAGGTCTTCCCCACACGGTCCTGAATGCTGGAGATTCATACAGGGTGGAAGGAAGACGGCGCGGCTCCAGCTAAACTACGGCGGTTGTGGAGTCTGTGGTGGTTGAGGTGTCCGGTGCGATGCTTGTAGGCCTCGGCGCAAACTAGGACGCGTCTATCAACGGAGGTACCCGGTCGTGGTGCCAGTAGATCCGTTACAGTCCCGTCAACCCTATTGGACCAGGAAAGGTCCAACCGAGTTGCCGGAGCAGGAAGAAAAAGGGGGGCCATTGTGAAGGATTTTTCATGTATTTGCCTGTGGGCCCTCAGTTAAACCTTCTCCCTGCTGTTTAAATGCCTGTATCTGTTCGGTTCAATATGTATGTACCACTTTAAGAACCAAGGGTATGTGTGTGTAATGCATTGCAGAACATTTTTAAAAAAGTTGACAGTTGGCAGTTTACTGCTGGAGCGGGGATTAAAAAAAGTTCAGTTGACTCCCTGAACGGTGTTTCGTCTGGTTACTGGGGGATGTGGGATATTACCTTCTATACCAGCGGAAATCTGGGGATTTAATATTCAAGTCCCGTTACAGTAAGGTTTGTATTTTATTTTTGTGTGTATTTTTGAGTTTTTTAATGTTGTGTGCAGGTTGTCCCATAAGGTCGTATTTTTGCGAGGCCATAATGGATTTGTTCTAAGTCCCGCGGGTTGTAATTTTTTTGTGTAAGTCCACAATTATTTTTTTTCTAAGTCCCGCGGCTGGTATATTTTTGTGTAAGTCCGTAGTTATTGCGTGTTTATGTTTTTTTTCCCCAAGTCCCGCTTGTGTAGTGGCTTGTAAGTGGTTGGGAGGAGCAGTAGAGCCTCCACCTCCGCAAATGCGGCCCATCGCTTCGCGAGGGTCCGCATTTGCGGTCCGAAAGTCATAGGGGGTCGTAGGGATTCAGCCTCCAATCCTGTCTTAGCGACTGTGTCAAATTACATTTCCTGTTTATACTTTGTGGTACCTTTACCCACAGGTTAGTGTTTGTTTGTTTGTCTCTCACTAGAAGGAACAGGTGTTGCCACTAAATTATTGAAAATGGTAAGTAATCTTAGGATCTATTTTCAGACAAATGTATTTTGTTAGTAAAAAGCAGACCAAGTGATACATTTTATATATTTAATATATTTAATTCCTTTAATTTTCTCTTTTTATCATGCACACAGGGGGGGGGGTGTGGAGGAGAGAGGGAGAGTGTGTGTGTAGAGAGGGAGAGAGTGTGTGTGGAGGAGAGAGGGAGTGTGTGTGTGTAGAGAGGGAGAGAGTGTGTGTGGAGGAGAGAGGGAGTGTGTGTGTGTAGTTGTGTAGTGAGGGAGAGAGTGTGTGTGGAGGAGAGAGGGAGTGTGTGTGTGTAGAGAGGGAGTGTGTGTGTGTAGAGAGGGAGAGAGTGTGTGTGGAGGAGAGAGGGTGTGTGTGTGTGTAGAAAGGGAGAGAGTGTGTGTGGAGGAGAGAGGGAGGGTGAGTGTGTAGAGAGGGAGAGAGTGTGTGTGGAGGAGAGAGGGAGTGTGTGTGTGTGTGTGCTTTGAGGAGAGAGGGAGTGTGTTTGTGTGTGTGGAGGAGAGAGGGAGTGTGTGTGTGGAGGAGAGAGGGAGTGTGTGTGTGGAGGAGAGTATGTGTGTGTATGGAGAGGGAGAGAGTATGTGTGGAGGGGAGTGTGTGTGTAGAGTGGAAGAATGTGTGTGTGTGGAGGGGAGTGTGTGTGAAGGAAAGAGGGAGAGAGTGTGTGTATGGAGGATAGAGGGAGAGTGTATGGGTGTGTGGAGGGGAGTGTGCGTGTGTGTGTGGAGGGGAGTGTGTGTGTGGAGAGAGGGAGTGTGTGTGTGTGTGGAGGAGAGTAGGAGTGTGTGTGTGTGTGTGTGTAGAAAGGTAGAGAGTGTGTGGGGAGGAGAGATGGAGTGTGTGTGTGTAGAGAGGGAGAGAGTGTGTGTGGAGGAGAGAGGGAGTGTGTGTGTGGAGGAGAAAGGGAGTGTGTGTGTAGAGGAGAAAGGGAGTGTGTGTGTGTGTGGAGGAGAGAGGGAGTGTGTGTGTGTGTGTGGAGGAGAGAAGGAGTGTGTGTGCGGAGGAGAGAGGGAGTGTGTGTGGAGGAGAGTATGTGTGTGTGTGTGGAGAGGGAGAGAGTATGTGTGGAGGGGAGTGTGTGTGTAGAGAGGAAGAGAGTGTGTGTGTGGAGGGGGGTGTGTGTGAAGGAGAGAGGGAGAGAGTGTGTGGGTGTGTGGAGGGGAGTGTGTGCGTGTGTGGAGGGGAGTGTGTGTGTGGAGAGAGGGAGTGTGTGTGTGTGGAGGAGAGAAGGAGTGTGTGTGTGTGTAGAAAGGGAGAGAGTGTGTGTGGAGGAGAGAGGGAGTGTGTGTGGAGGAGAGAGGGAGTGTGTGTGTGTGGAGGAGAGATGGAGTGTGTGTGTGTGTGGAGGAGAGAGGGAGTGTGTGTGTGGAGGAGAGAGGGAGTGTGTGTGTGGAGGAGAGTATGTGTGTAGAGAGGAAGAGAGTGTGTGTGTGGAGGGGAGTGTGTGTGTGAAAGAGAGAGGGAGACAGTGTGTGTATGGAGGAGAGAGGGAGAGTGTGTGGGTGTGTTGAGGGGGTGTGTGTGTGTGTGGAGGGGAGTGTGTTTGGTGGGGAGTGTGTGTGTGTGGAGAGAGGGAGTGTGTGTGTGTGTAGGAGAGAAGGAGTGTGTGTGTGTGTAGAGAGGGAGAGAGTGACCAACTCCAGTATCTTTGCCAAGAAAACTTTATGACCAGAGAAATAACGATGAGGCCTGGACTGCTATGCTACATAGGATCAAGTGGAGTTGGACCTGACTGAATGACTCAACAACAAAAACAATATTGTTCCCAAACTTGGGATAATAGAGAGAACCATGGATCAAGGTGTTATCAAAGAATTGTTTGAAACCCAACATTTTTTGGGAAGTTCCATATAGGCCATGACCTTTCCATCATAGAGAAGGTTTAGCACGATTGTAGAAGAGAGAACATTCCATGGCTCCCTTAAGAAAATAACCAAGGCCTCAGTTTCTTTTCTTATGGGAGCCATGAATGGAGGCCTTGGTTATTTTCTTAAGGGAGCCATGGAATGGAGGCCTCAGTTTCTTTTCTTATGGGAGCCATGAATGGAGGCCTCCATTCCATGGCTCCCATAAGAAAAGGAATAATGCCTCCATTTCATTGCTCCTATAAGAAAGAACTGAAGCCTCCATTCCATTGCTCCCATAAGAAAAGAACCAAAGCCTCCATCCATGGCTCCCATAAGAAAAGGCTGACCCACAGCTACCAGAGTTTTGAAAAGCTAAGTACTGAAGCTTATCTATGGCTCCTGGTAAAAAAGAAGCCCGTAAACTTTACTGACTCACACTAAGGGGATTTTGACAGGAGCTCAATTGTCACAAGACCCATGGGGTGGGGGCCTTTGAAAGCAGAGGACTGCAGATTAAAGTTGGATAACTAAGTTCATACAAATGATGAAACATATAGTGCATAGTTTCTTCAGCTTTATAAGCCTCTCTGGTTAATCATTTAAAATATTGGGCAGAATGTTAATGTGTTAAATGATTGGAAACAATTAGTATTTTCAGTATATGAAAAAAATGTTACGTTTATTGTAAATTAAATATAGGACTCTGAGTGTCCAAATGTATAGAGGAATTTAAAATACTGTAAAATAGCTCATTAAATGTTATAATTCAGTTTTCACTTCTTTCTTGTCAGATTCTTCTCCCTAGAAAAGACAAAATATTGTTTAGAAATATACAATAAACATGTAAAATAAAATAAATATGCTACATTGTAAATGTAACAGGGATCTGTAATATGACAAAAACACTGTAATGTCCTGAAGTAAAATAAGACATCCTATTTCCCTCCTAACTAACCTGGGTCAAGACATGTCTTTCTAACATCTCCTCTTTGATGACCTCTCGCCATCTAAAATGAACATCTCCAGAACAGAGTTATTTGTTATTCCCAAAACCCTTAAACTACACTGATCAACACAACATTTTAAGACCAAGGTTTTGGTATCACACTTAAGTCAGATCTCACCTTCATCCTCCACATCTCATCATTCACCTCCAGAATATCTTCAGAATTCATCACCTTAATGCACAACACTACAAAGTCACTAATGCATGCGTTCATCATGTCCTGAATTGCCTTATTCAAGTCAGTCTTAATTGGCTTTCCACTAAACTGGATCTTCACTCCAACTTATCCTGGAGGTTTCTCCCTAGCTCATCCACCACACCAAACGTTCCAACCTATCCTGAATGCTTCTCCCAGGCTCACTCACCACAACTAACTTTCCAACCTATCCTGAGCACTTCTTCCAGGCTCATCTGTCACAACCAACACTCCATCATATACTGAATGTTTCTCCCAGGCTCTTCCACCACACCCAACTCTCTAACCTATCCTGAATAATTCTTCCAGGCTCATCCACCACAACCAATGCTCTGACCTATCCTGAACTCTTCTTTCAGGCTCATCCGCCAAAACCAACACTCCATCATATACTGAATGCTTCTCCCAAGCTCATCCACCACACTCAACTCTCTAACCTATCCTGAATGCTTCTTCCAGACTCATCAACCACAACTTATGCTCCAAACTATCGTAAATGCTTCTTCAAGGCTAATCCACCACAACCAACACTCCAACATATCCTGAATGCTCCTCCCAGGCTCATCCATCCCAACCAACACTCCAACATATCCTGAATGCTCCTCCCAGGTTCATCCACCACAACCAACACTCCAACATATCCTGAATGCTCCTCCCAGGTTCATCCACCACAACCAACACTCCAACATATCCTGAATGCTCCTCCCAGGTTCATCCAACACAACCAACACTCCAACATATCGTGAATGCTCCTCCCAGGCTCATCCACCACAACCAACACTCCAAAATATCCTGAATGCTCCTCCTAGGCTCATTAGCCACAACTAACTCTCCAACCTATCCTGAACACTTCTTTTAGAGCCATCCGCCACAACCAACACTCCATCATATACTGAATGCTTCTCCTAGGCTCATCCACCACACCCAACTCTCCAACCTATCCTGAATACTTCTTCCAGGCTCATCCACGACAACCAATGCTCTGACCTATCCTGAACACTTCTTTCAGGCTCATCCGCCAAAACCAACACTCCATCATATACTGAATGCTTCTCCCAAGCTCATCCACCACACCCAACTCTTTAACCTATCCTGAATGCTTCTTCCAGACACACCAACCACAACTTATGCTCCGATCTATCCTGAATGCTTCTTCAAGGCTAATCCACCACAACCAACACTCCAACATATCCTAAATGCTCCTCCCAGGCTCATCCACCACAACCAACACTCCAACATATCCTGAATGCTCCTCCCAGGCTCATCCACCACAACCAACACTCCAACATATCCTAAATGCTCCTCCCAGGCTCATCCACCACAACCAACACTCCAACATATCCTGAATGCTCCTCCCAGGCTCATCCACCACAACCAACACTCCAAAATATCCTGAATGCTCCTCCTAGGCACATTCACCACAACTAACTCTCCAACCTATCCTGAACACTTATTTTAGAGCCATCTGCCACAACCAACATTCCATCATATACTAAATGCTTCTCCCAGGCTCATCCACCACACCCAACTCTCCAACCTATCCTGAATGCTTCTAACAGACACATCAACCACAACCAACACTCCAACATATCCTGAATGCTCCTCCCAGGCTCATCCCCCACAACCAAAACTCCAACATATCCTGAATCCTCCTCCCAGGCTCATCCACAAAACCCAGGACCAATCCCAACACTGGCTCCCTATTTTAATCCTAACCCTAATTTATAAAGCCCTCAAGTGCACTATACCTATCTACATCTCATATATTGTCCTCAAATACTCCCCAACTCACCTCTATAATCTGTGCCTCCCATCTGCTATCATTTATTCCAGTGGTGGAGCTAGACAGTGGAGGGCACTGGTGTGAAATATTTTAGGCCCCCTCTGCAATTTTACCCTAATAAATTAACAAATTAAGAGACCTGCTTTATCTCAAGTAACTGAGGGCCCCTATATTGTTGTGGGCCTCAGTACTTTGCACCTGCTGCACTAGCAGTAGCTCCCCCACTTATTACCTCTTCTCATGCCTCCTACAGGACTTCTCATTACATTCTCATTTTGCTATAATTTTTATTATGACAGCAAATATAGCTTGAAACTGGCCCTTAAGAGACATCTATAGAGCTGAGAAAATATGGTTTCGTTTTTTTTTTAGTTTATAGTTGTTGCTATGTTGTTCATTCGTGTCCGACTTTCTGTGACCCTATGGACCACAGCACACCAGGCACAATCATTATATCTCTGGTTGTGCCAATAAAAAAAGTTTTCTTTGGAAAGATGCTGGAGTGGGTTGCCAGTTCCTTCTTCAGTGGACTGTGATTTGTCTGACCTCTGCCATGACCTGCCCATCTTGGATGACCCTACATGGTATAGCTCTCAGCTTCACTGAAGTACACAAGTCCCTTCACCACGATAAGGTAGTGATCCAGAAGGAGTTATTTAGTGAGCAATTAGCAATAAAATTAATAAATGACAAATAAAAATATAGGCAGTTTTTCAGGCTCTTTAAGGGGCCCCTCTTGCAAATTCTCTATTGACCCCTTGGGGACAATAAAAAAAGCCACGAATATATGTAGATGGTGAGATCAACCATATAGTGATCAGGTTCCCTTTCTATAAAGTAATTAAACGCCATCCTCATCTAATAAATTAAGATTGCTTATATACTGTCAGTAGCCGATGACCCCTACCCTATTGTGGACACTGGTGCTTAGCACCTGCTGTACCTGCGTTAGTAATATTACCTACTTTATATATAGTATCTGACTGTAACATCTCTAATTTCGTTTATTTTTTGACAGTATAAAAAAATTATATTGCTGCCAAAATAAGTTTGTTTTTACTTTTCGAGCCAACCATCTTCCAGTTCCTGTGTGAACTTTTTTGGACAGTTTCCTAACTTTTGCAACTGTCTGACCTCTTCACCAACGCAGCAATCAAGGAAGGAAGAGATAAAATATAAATAATCCTCTTTATTTTTTATCTACAGCACTTATTGACAGTGTTATGCTTCTAAACAAATCATCTAAAATGTATTTACAGTATATACTCGAGTATAAGTCGCCCCAAATATAAGCCGACACACCTATTTTACCACAAAATACTGGGAAAACTTAGCGACTCGAGTATAAGCCGAGGGTGGGAAATGTGCTGCCCCCTGTGTCCCTCCTGAGCCCTCTGTGTCCCCCTCTTGTGTGCCCTTTTGTGCCCCTTTCTTGTGTCCCCCTCTCTCTCCCCTGTGTCTCTTCCCCCTCTCCCTCCCCTGTGTCTCTCCCCCCCCCTCTCCCTCACCGGTGTCTCTCCCCCTCCCTCTCCTGTGTCTCTTCCCCGTCTCCCTCCCTGTGTCTCTTCCCCGTCTCCCTCCCCTGTGTCTCTTGTCTCTTCTCCCTCCCCTGTGTCTCTTCCCCCCTCTCCCTTCCCTGTGTCTCTTTCCCCCTCTCTCTCGTGTCTCTTTCCCTCCCCCTCCCTTATCATCTTCCTCATCCTCCCTCCTCAACCCCCCTCCTCAACATCCCTCCTCATCCTCCCTTCTCATCCTCAATCTCCCTCCTCATCCTCCCTCCTCAACCCCCCTCCTCTAGATGACACAAGGGAGAGGGGGAAAGAGACACAGGAGAGGGGGGAAGAAACACGGGGGTGGAGAGACACGGGGGGGGGGGGCGAGGGGTCCTTTTTCAGCCTTAAAAAAAGGGCATAAAAACTCGGCTTATACTCGAGTATATACGGTAGTTTGGATATAAATGTCTTTTTAAATATATTTTTATGAAAAAGATTTTCTTATCCATAAGGTTTTCTTGGCAAAGCACAACCAGAGACATTGTGTACATTGTCTATCGTCTTAGAGAATCGGCCCGACTGAACAACTAAACAACAACAAATATTTCATAGACTTGGGAAATAGTGCTCATAATGCATCAATTTTACCACTAATATTATTATATTAAAAAGGCTGTAACTAGGAGCCTTTGTACAAATACTAGTATTATTATTATTAACTCTCTTTGATATAGCCACAACACATCCCATAGTCCTGGGTTACAGTAATGAATGGGTATGACAACATGTCATTTGAAAGACTAATACAAAAGGAGTGGGCACTTTTATACAAAGTGCTTTGCATAACTGAGAGCTCACAAGCTTATAGACTAAAAGACTAATGAAACAAAGATGAAGTAATTAAAAGGAAGAAACAATGGCTTGCCAAGTTATTGGAAAGAGAATAGAGGGTTAATTAGTGATTAAGTCTGTGGGTGTATCAGGTGTGAAATATGGAGATGATAGTGCTCAGACATGTATTATAAAGTAACACAAATCATAGGTGGGTGGTTGTGGACAGGGCAGGTGAGAGGGCATGGTATATGAGTTCAGAGGTAGAAGGTGGTGGTAAAGCTCTAGGTCTGGAGGTAAAAGAAACCAAGGTTACTGGAACTGGGAGAGATGTCAGTTGGCCAGTGTTTCTGCTCAGGTGGATGGTATGAGGCCCAGTGTCACTGTCTGAGACCCTGCTGAAATGACGTCTAAGTCCTGATGGTGAGTGGAATTGGGAAAGATGTTAACTGGTCAGTGTTTCTGCTCAGTCGGATGGTATGAGGCCCAGTGTCATTGGATGAACCCCTGCAGAAGTGACTGCTTCAATTCTAATACATTATATTAAAAAAATATTTAGAAGATAGAAGTATAAATTTCCCAGACAGTTTATCCCTTTCTTACACCTTCTACTTCACCGATAAGAAATGGAAGTGGAGGAGAGAAATCTGCAAGTGTGTCAGCCACAGTCTGACAAGAACAAAAGTGTGGCTAACCAGTATTGTTACTCACAGTACTTTCTCCTGATAGGAAGTTGTCACAGAAGTCTATCAGGTTCTTGGCAGTAATATCATCTTCCTCAAATACTTCCTTAGTCTCGTCTTCCGAGTTAAAAATTGCAACTTTTGGGAGATCACTGTTTTTGAGCTTGAAGTAGAACATTACTCTCTCGTTGCCTCTCATTTTGACATCAACTGTCAAAAACAGAACCTGAAACCAGGAACACTTGGTAAGAAATTGCAACATTCCTGCCATTGAGACACTACTTATTGGGTTGGAAATACTATTTAATGGGTTGGTAATGGTTTGTATAATGGAAACTTTTAAAACATTCCATAGTTTTTCTAGTCAGTTATATGTACACCATTCCAGTTATAACACACTATTATTTTTTATATGTAATTCATTATAGGTCAGTGAAATGGATGTTAAGGTTCTGTTGACTTTCCCAGACCCTGCAGGACAGTCATAGCAACCAATGGGTGTCTTGGCTCGACTGATTTTCCCATGAACATAGACCTTGCAGTACAGTCAGAGCAACCAATGGAGACACATCAACAGATAATATAACAAACTACTATTAGTACTTGCTCTACGGCCACAAGAGACTATGACCCTCATGCAACAGAGGCTTCGGGAGATCCAAGCCCGGAAGTTATTTTGCTATTCAATTGGCAACTTTTTGCGGGCTCCGATCGAGTTACGGGCTCTGGGCTGCGATTCAATGCGATGGTGAAAATTGCAAGTTAATGCCCCTCCAAGCCTTTGTTCTTTCACAGCCGCAAGAGTTCCAAACGCTAAAATTGCAAATCGCTATTCAATTGCTCTATACAGACCCCCACGAGCCCCTAATTAACCCCATCAGTCCCATAAGAGCCTATATAGACCCTTATGGGACAATAATTAAACCTGACATTAACACTATAAGTGACATGAGGGTCCTCCAGGACCCTCATGACACTAAGTCTAAGCACCACCCTACACTACACTATTATCCACCCCACTAAACTAATAAATCTAAATGAATCCTCCTCTAACTAATTAACCCCCTCTAAGTAATTAACCCTTCCTTTAAGTAATTAACACCCTCTAACTAATTAACCCCCTCTAAGTAATTAATTAGGTACAGTTAGGGTTAAATAGGACTAGATAAGGATAACTGCGTCTAGACAGGGTTAAATGGTTAGTAATATGGTTAATTAGGTACAGTTAGAGGCAATTAGGTACAGTAAGGGTTAATTAGGTACAGTTAGGGTTTATTGGGTACAGTTAGAGGTAATTTGGTACAGTTAGGGTTTATTGGGTACAGTTAGGGTTAAATAGGACTATATGGGGATAACTGGGTCTAGATGGGTTTAAGTGCTTAGTGATAGGGTTAATTAGGTATGGTGAGTTTTAAATAGGGTTGAGTACTTAGAGGGGGTTAATTAAGATGTATTGGTTTATTGTCATGGATAATAGTGTAGTGTAGGGTAGTGCTTAGACTTAGTGTCATGAGGGTCCTGGAGGGTTAATCATTGTCCCATAAGGGGACAATAATTAACCCTCCAGGACCCTCATGACACTTATGGGATAGACCCTTATGGGACTGCTGGGGTTAATTAGGGGCTCATGGGGGTCTGTATAGAGCCCCATGAGTGATGGGGTTAATTTTAGACAGGGGTAAATTACAATTGTAGCGCGGGTCCTTTAAGGATCTTTAAGGTCCTTTAAGGACCTGCGAGATGGGAAAATTAAGTTTTAAATGCTGCGGGGTCCTGATCAGGACCCACGCAGCAATGGTTAATGAGGGGACCCTGCGGGGGTCCTGATTGGGACCTCTGCATCATGGGGTTCATGTGGGGACACTGCAGGGGTTTCGATGGGGACCCTGCAGCAAGGTTTCATTTAGGGAGCCTGCGGAAGCTCCCGTGGGTTTGATTGATGCCATGATGACAATCTCTGTTTCCATTGGCTGTTTCTAAGTGGGCATTAATCTGTTCAAACTTGCAAATGCTACATAAGATTGAATGGTTTCCAAATTTTGCGATCGGCCCATAACTTGCAGTCTTCCCGAATTGAATAGCACCACAACTTGCGATCGATGTGGGACCAGAGGAGTCCCACAGACATAAGACCTATAATCCATAACTTGCAGCCTCCAAATTGCATGAGGCTCTATATCATTAATGGTAAATATAGGTAACACAGCACATAGTGTAGAATCTTAAAGAACCTCTGTAGTTTGGTAAAGGCTTTACATGCTTGTGACATATATAACAGAATTTCAGGTACAGGTCCTCTGGGGCCTTACTCTATCATTGAATTCTACTGTCAAGTGTGCTATAGTTTTTAAGGGAAGTGAATACAGAACTTGTCTAAATTTGTGGCTCTCTATATATATAAAACTTTCAAACAAATTGAAGGTTGTATCCTAAGCTTTACATATTCAAGTAATAAAGTATTTCTTTATCAGTATTGACTGACCTTCTCTCGAAGTGACTCAGCAGCTTCTCCAAATTCCTTCAGAATCTTCTCTTGATTCTCAAATCCTTTTTCCATGAAGAGAAGTAGATGAATTTGAACTTTGCTAGCGATTACTCCGACTGCTGTCTGAGTTGCAATAAAGACATAAATATAAATAAACATAAAAATGTAATTATTAATGGGCAATTCCAAATATGATGGTGGAATGGTGGTGGTTTGTTTAAGTGTACTAGCATTGGATTGTTGTTATACTTTAGTTTCATTATAACAATTTTCAGCGTACAAAGATTAACTTTTTTTTTATGTTTTATTAGGAAAAGAAAGATTTCTCACCATTGGATTGTACTCAGTCACCATCCTCAATTCATTTATGGTCAGGAAACGGAAGAGTTTTTCAGTATTGAGTTCTTTGGTTTCACTAACTACTAAGTCAATTCTCCTATTATCCACCTGAAATCAATATAGAAAGATACAATGGAAATGTGAAAATGTATTGCGGACTCATTTGCATATCCCCGCCCAGTTTCCCAGAGTGCAGTGCAATAACTGTATTTCTCAGAATTCTGAGGAGGAGATAAGTGTTTTTAACTTATTTTTAGACATCCAAATGTGGACACAAATGTAATATTTATTTATTGTACTGTATGGTGAAGGCTTCTATCACTCTTTTGTCCACCATAAGTTAAATGATGTTATAGTTAAGATTAAAACATGATATTATAATATTTAGAAAGTAAAAAAATAACAACTACAATAAAAGTTATCAAATCATAGAAAATTGTAAGATTTGATTTACCCGTCGGAAGATTGACACCGTGTTGCCTGCGATTTTGAAATGTTTTAGAACGTTGTCGCTGGAGCTCACCCCGTAATCCCAGTCTGGGTGTTTTTTAACAAGAGTATTATAATGCTCCACTTCTGGTGCCTCCAAATCCTGTGGGAACATTGGGTTGGTTAATAGGATTTACAGAAGCAATGAAAAATAAACCTAAAGCACCATACAAGGGGATACAATCAATACTTATGTTTGCTAATATTTAATATTTATACATTGGAAATGAAGGTAGAACATATGGGACATAATGAAGTAAAACATGGAAAAACTTTTCATTTGGAGCCATTATCACTATTTTATAGTAGTTTAAAATTGCTGTAAATTTTATGGTCACCAATTTTACCTAAGCAGGAGTTGACTGGATTGATTCAGTGAGCTTATAAGCACATTTCTTCAGGCCCTGCATGGACCATACATTACAAGCTCTATGTAAACCTATTTGTCTTTACTTCTATTATAATTTCCATTTTTGCCTTTCGAGAAAAAGTGGGATAACCCTACAGGCAGATTAACAGCCAAAGATGGAATCCCCCATAGCCAGGGCTGCCTTAAGATGTCTTGGGGCCCAGACAAATGTAATAGCAGGCCACGCCAAACCATAGCGCAGTCAATCTCCCATAGCCAGTCATAGTAGGAGTGAAATTACTTATTTTTGTTCCCTTATCACATGATTACATTTCATAGACGAGGGAATTATAGCTTATCTTTGCACCACTGTTCCTGGGAGCCTGGAGAAAAGCTCTTAATAGAGATATAATATTCTAAAAATATTTAGGAGACATACAGTAAGTCATATATATATATATATACAGTATATACGTATGTTCTAAATACGAGACTCATGAGCCTTAACTATTTGTGTAGAGATTTTTCCTAAACCAAGCACTAGGTGGCAGTGTTTTGCTCTGGACCAAGCACACGTTTGATTAATTGGGTGTAGTCCGTTTCCGTGCATATTCCATGAATATCACATGGGTCCATATCTATGATTATATAGTGATAAAACATCAGGAAATCATCATTGATCATTCTGATTATAAATGTAAAGACAGCTTTCACAGTGCAGCAGACTACAACTTCTTTAGTTTTAGACCTTTTTAAGAAAATATGTGTCTTATTAGAGGATATGATATATGTGCCCAGCTTACTCTCCAAACTTTCAAGAAAATTAGACAATGCATGAAAGTCTCACTTGCTGACGAAGATTTAAACATTAATTATCATGTATGAAAGTGTGACAACAGCCCTGATATATATATATATATATATATATATATATATATATATATATATATATATATATATATATACACAGTATATAGGCATATGATAAAATGAACCATGTATAAAGTGAAATGAGTAAAAAGGCCATGTGGGCTCATTTGCATGTCCCACCGATTTTCCCAGAGTGCAGTGCAATACATTTAATTAGACCAAATGTGAACATAAATGTAATGTGTATATATAGATAAATATAAAAACACGGATATATAGTTAGACAGATATATAGATAGATAGCTTACCTCAAAAAATGCAATTACTGCTATCTCAGAGGAATCAATGAACACAGTAGCAGCAGCCACATCAGCAATGACTTTCGCTTCATTAACAGGTTCTAGATGAGTAAAAAAAGTGTCATCAGAAATAGCATGTGATTTACAATTAGTCAGGTCGTCGTAGTAAATAATTGTCCTGGCTCCTGCATGAGTTGTGTCATCTCCACCCAACACCTCAGACTTTATTTCTTGTACAACTGTAGGCCAATTCTCTGCTAATAATGACATCAGAACCTTGAATTTCACATTTTTGGGGTTTGTATTACACATCTGATCAGCTAAAATTGTTTATACTTCCTTGAAAAGTTCATCATTGGTTCTTGGTTTACATATCATTTACAACTTTGTGACGATCTTATTGACATCACTATGGGCAGGCACATGATACCACTTGGGGCAGACACACCACACCATTATGGGCAGACACATATCACCACTATGGGCAGACAAACCACATCACTGTGGAAGACATACAATATCAATATGGTAGACACACCATACCGCTATGGGCAGGCACACCACACAGCTATGGGCAGGCACACCACACAGCTATGGGCAGACATACCACACCACTATGGCAGACACACCATATTGCTAGGAGAAGACACACAATATGACTATGGGTAGGCATACCACACCACTTTGACCAGACATGCAATACCAATATGAGCAGACACATCATATCATTATGGGAAGGCACACCACAGTACTATGGTGAGACATACCAAACAAATATGGGCAGACACACAGAATCATTATTGGCAGGCACACAACATTACTAAGAGCAGACAAACCACACCACTATGGGTGGATAAACCACCATGTGCAGACATATAACATTATTATGGTTTGTATTAAACATCTGATCAGCTAAAAATGTTTATACTTCCTTGAAAGCCCATCATTGGTTCATGGTTTACGTATCACTTATAACTTTGTGACCACTAAAGCCAGGCACACCATATTACAAAGGGCTGGCACAACTCACCACTATGGGAAGACACATGACACCATTATGGGCAGACACATGACATCATTATCAGCAGACACGCGTTATCACTGTTGCAGACATACAGTATCAATATGGTAGACACACCACACCTCTATGGGCAGACATACCACACCACATCACTAAGGGCAGACACACCATATGGCTATGAGCAGACATGCAATACTACTATGAACAGACACATCATATAATTATGGGAAGGCACACCACAGTACTATGGGTGGACAAACCACTATGGACAGACAAATCACACTATTATAGGCAGACACACTACACCAATATTGGAGCTACTGCCAGAGCAGGCAGTGTAATGCACCCAGGCCCTCCTGTGAAGTCAAAAAAAAATTCTATATTATTTTTTTTATTTTTATTCTGTAGTGTAGGACCCCCACCCTGGCACCCCCACACTGGGCATAACCCCCATGCCCCCTGAGCCCTCTTGGCCTCACCTCTCTCCCGGGCCATAAAGAAGGCTGAGCGCTGTAGAATTGATGCCTTTGAATTGTAGTATTGGAGAAAACTACTTGGACTGCAAGAAGATCCAATCAATTCATACTACAGGAAATGAGGCCAAACTGTTAACTAGAAGGATTGATCATCAGGCTAAAGCACAAATAGTTTGGTCAAATCATGAGAAGATAGGATTCCCTAGAGAATGATTGAAGGAACATGAAGAAGGGGACGGCAGAGGCGGTGATGGATAGATAAGAACATTGAAAGAATGAATATGAGCTTAATGGAGCTCAGAGGGGAGATGTGCCTGGTGTGCTGCTATTTATAGGGTCACTATGAGTCGGACACTACTGAACAACAATAACAAAAGGGATGATGATAATAATAATAATAATAATAATAATATAATTATATACAACTATATAATATCATCTCTCTCAGGAAAATGTATATTTTTATAACAGAAGCAATTTTAGTATCTCATCAGTGAAATCATCCTGTCTTGTTGCAATTTAACTTAACAAGACCCCAGGGCACGGTAGTTAAATCCTCTCTTAACGTTCTCTTCTCTCCCTAATGAGCAGCGGTTACTTTTTTTACTCACCAGGGAAATACTAACTCGTACATTTCCCTGTACACCTGATGCTTTCAGTGCAAAGATAAACAATGCAAATTTGCACACCTGGGTACTCACACAAGTCAGAGACACTATCTGGTTATCACACATTTAATCTCTTAAATACACAATTTAAGGTTAGTTGTAATTTGGTAACTTTTCACATGCCAGTTCCTTATAACAAAATATGGTCTTTAATAATATTATTAAATATATTCCATATTCAATTATCACCTGATCGTTTGGTTACGATATTAGTAAATTAACATAAATAAACACATATTATAATTAATAAAATACGTCTAGTGACAAAAATGCAAAATGGTGGAAAAATAATTTATTAAATATAAATTATACTTAGAATTAACTTTATTTACCAAATGTCTTTATTTCTGTAGAAATAAAAGACACAGATGCCAACATTTTGAATATATGATCCTACTAGGTTGATTAACATTTACTTTAATTATTCAATTTTCCTTATTAATTTTTATATTTAATAATATGTTTTTCTAATAGTTTCTTAATTAGTTAAATATCTGGGTTTTTTTTTTGTTTATTTATTTAAATGTATAGTTATATATGTTATTTCTCAATATGGTCTTGAATAATATTATTAAATATGGAACATATTTAATTATCGCCTGATCCTTTGGTTACTTTAGTAAATAAACACCAAGGGCCTCATTCTATTAGCGGCCGTAAATCGGCCGTAAGGCTGCGATTCCTTGCGGGGGTTCAGTTAACTCGCGATTCTATTATACGGCCCCGCAAGGATCTCCTTTTACGGCCGGCCGCATATCTTAGAACCGGCCGTAATCTCAGAAATATAAAAACTCAAAAATAAATTCAAGCCTGCACTGTACAGCTCTGTAAATGCTAGGGATCATATTGGGGAACATGAGGATTAAAAGGAACCCACTCTCAAGCTTGCACATCTGCCCAAACCCGAGTTCAAATTAACTGTTTATTTTCCGGCTGCGGCGTGGGCGGGTCTGAGGTGCTCCAAGCACTCTGGACTTTTTACATGGATATTTTACGGATATTAAAAATAAAATATTTTACGGATTTGAGTACAGAATAATTATGTGCTATTTTTTCTAACACCTAAAATCCCTTTATAGTCTTCGCAAAGTGCAGGATGGCTTTATTTGAGCTATTTTATGTGCTTAATTGGTGCTAGCGGGACCTCTTTCCTGCAAGTAAGCTGCGGCTCGCTTTTAGCCTTGCAGAGAGGGTTCCCGGAGCAATTGAATTGCAAAACTCTTGCGGCCGTTTTAGATCAAAGGCTTTCCTCTGGCGCGAGCGGCCGCAAGAGATAGCAAGGCCGCTAATAGAATGAGGCCCCAAGAGGTTTCCCCAAATATACATATATTCTAATTAATCAAATATGTCTAGGGAAAAGAATTTCCACAGCAAAATGCTTGAAAAATAACTTATCAAACATAAATTATATGAAGAATAAATTAACTATATTTGCAAAATATCTTTACTTTCTGTATAAATAAAAAATATAAATCCCAGCTCTTTGAATATAAGATCCCTTTAGGTTGAATATAATATAATTATATTATTACATTTGCTTATTTTTTTTTATTCTATCAATATTTATTCATAACAGGTTCTTAATAGGTTAAATATCTATTTTTTTTGTTTATTTACAATTTATAGTTTTATATGTTATTTCTAAATCAAATATGTCTAGTTACAAGAATTTCCACAGTAAAAATAATTTAGCAAATATAAATTATATGAAGAATGAATTAACTATTATTTTAAATATGTCTTTATTTTTTGTAGAAATAAAAAAAAATGCAGATCCCAGCTTTTGAATATATAATCCCATTAGGTTGATTATTATTTAATGTAATTTTTATCATTTTAATATGTATTCCTAATTGGTTCTTCAAGTTGATTATCTGTTTTCTTTTCTATTTATTTCAATTTATAATTGTACATAATATTCCACATTGTAACTTAAACATTTATTATATTTTTGACATATATTTTAAGCATTATCATTTTTTTAATCATGTTTTTTATGTTAAAGAAAAAATAAAATATTATTATGTAAAAAAATAAAAATAAAAGTGAAACATCTATTACACATGATAAATACCATACATAAGTTTAAAAATAAATAATAGATAAATAAATATAGGATTTGCAATGCTACTATTATTTACTATTATAGTGCAGATGTCAGAAATTAAATACATTTTTAAAACTACATGCTGTTTGGGTGTTATCACATATATAGTTGTGGATCTTTGCGCTGTTTGTAACGTTTGTGATGTTGGTAAGGCACTCATTGCGAGGCTCACGATGAGCGCCAAAGGTGATCAGTGCAAAGCAGGAAACTTGAAGTACACGGGGGGAGAGGCTCACAATAAGCGCCGAAGATGATCAGCGCGGGGCTCGAAATGAGTGCCAAAGGTGCCTAGAGGACCAAAAGCCTCACATTGTGTGGCAAACAGCATTGCCACCCTTACAATTTTAATCCAATCATTTTTGACGGGCAAGTTCCTAGTTACATATAGAAGCTGACTCTTAAATTCTTTGATTATTGTGTTTGGAAACCAAACTGAAACATTTACTAGACAATTCTCGAAATATGTTATAACCATTTGACAGTAAATATATTATAGTATGTAGATAACATAAATAGGAATCTTATACAATTCAGTGGCATATTATCTTAGTACATATGGTTCAGTCATTTTGCACAATTAATGTTGTTCAGTCATTAAGTCATGTCCGACTCTCTGTAACCCTATGGACCGCATCACGCCAGGCACATCTTGCGTGTAGTTATGCCTATCTATAAGGTTTTCATGGCAAAGATACTGGAGTTGGTTGCCAGTTCCGTCTCCAGTGGACCACAATTTGTCTGACCTCTCTGCTATGACCTGCCCATCAGGGGTGACCCTACATAGTATAGCTCACAGCTTCATTGAGGTATACAGGCCCCTTCACCACAACAAGGTACAGATCCAGAAGGGGGTTTTGGACAATAGTTACCATTTAATTAATGAATGGTACATGTTGAGAATTCAAGTTACTTTATTTGAATTCATTCATTTTATAAATCTTTCTTGTTAGTAATGAAAAATAAATGTTATAATAACAATTTAAATTGTAAATGTTATATTTATAATTGCTTTAATTAAGGTAGAGAAGCATAAAGTGTGATAACATTTCATAATGTCATACATTTGTAATCCTCCTGCTATCCCCTTCTACCTACCAGTAGGACGTACAGTCCCCACTTCAATAATCTCAGGCCTCTAGGTAGGATGGCTCAGAACAAACTGGAAACCACTCATGACACTATTAGTTCTTCATCTCTTAATTTGACCCATTTGGTTCCATGTTGTATGTTGACATTTTTATTTAGGAGGTAAGTTCGTTTTCAAGGCTATAAATGCAACTAGACATGACCACCAGCAAAGCAGAAATCTATTCACAAATGTTTGTTCACATGTAGCCTAAAGTGACTAAAAATGGAGAATGATCTACAATCAACATTTCTTACCTTCACGGACTTCAATCGTGGTGCTGTTTTCTTGGCCCAATGAGGTCCTCATCAAAAGTGCAAGAAGAAGAATTTTCAGAGAGGACCACGCCATTCTTACAGACACCCAACCTTCCAGTAACTCAAGACAAAAAGAATGTATGACTAGTCATTCTACAGATAAAAGTCCCTGGACCATGGGAAACGTCCATCTGCTTAGAAAACCTTTTCACTCAAGATAACAAGGTAGTGGGGTTTAGAGGCTGGAGGGCATTTCAGTTCCAGTCACTTTATTAAAGATTGATCGTTTCTGAAAAATTGGAGCTAAGGTCACGACACAAAATTGTATGTTCTCCATCTCTGGATAGAGACTTAAAAATATACAGCCTTATTAAATTGCGATTCAGCAAATTTAAAAGGGCTCTATTTAAGCACATAGCATATTTTTTTACAGACGTTTTTAGTTAGTGAAGTCCTTACTTTGAGATAGAAGTTCACTAACTAAAAAAATCTGTAAAAAAAATATGCTATGTGCTTAAATAGAGCCCTTTTAATTTTGCCGATTTGCAATTTATTAAGGCTGATAGTTTTTAAGTTATTCATTTCTTTGGTCCTTACTTTTGTGCACAATATATCATAGATTTTGTAAAGGTGCTACACCTTTATTTTCAAACAAATGTTTTTCCACCTTCAGTGAAGGGGTGTACGAACTGAGGGGGATAGAGGGACAAATACCCCACAAATTAAAATGAATAAAGGACACAAAAAATAGCAAAAATTAAACCTAATCATGCTATTGAGCAGTATTTCTTTCCCATGAAAGTTTTGACCCATAATTTATCATATATATATATATATATATATATATATGATCTTTGTTTAAATTCTCAATGACCCTGCCCCCTAATATATATTGAGAATTTCAACAAAATATTTTTGAGGGGCACTGTAGCAATGGGGCCCCCAGAGCAGGGTTCCAGTGCATTGCACCAGGTGCACCGGCAGTAGATCTGCCCGTACTTCCTGTCCTGGGAGTAGAGTTGAGTTATTACCCCCGGATTTTTGGGGGCTCCTACACCCATGCTTCAGTGCCTTCCATGTTTAATCTCCTTCCATCTGTCCAAAAGAGTATGTGATCGAGAGTGTAATAAGGAGGTCACCATACATTAGAAGGATAAGCCTGTCTGAGATTGTCCTGATAATGTGCAGTGAGGAGATCTCCCAATATTAAATAGACCCTTGGTAGGATCTAACATGGGGTCATGAAGCACTGAAGCCAACCTATATTGCATTATTTACTCAATCTTGAGACACTACAGTATACAGAGATATGGGATTACACCATATCTTTACTGAAGCAACCATCAAATCTCATCATATTTTGGAGAAAAAAAATCAGTTTATTGAGATAAAGAACAATTTGACAATTTTCAAAAAGCAACACATACTTTTATTTTGTTATTTCATGAAATGGACTGGGAAATATCCAAAGAGGCACCTTTTATATACATATATTATATATGCATCTGCATAAATATTTGCGTGTATACGTGCTACTTGGCAGTTGAGAATTATTATTCAGAAAAAAAAAACATGTTTTAGAGTAGAAAAGAGTTAAAAAAGTACATGGTGTAGTTACTGCAGAAGCTGGGGATGTAAGTTATGGGTAGACGTTGCAGAAGCTGTTCAGGAGTAAGCATAGGGTTAATTGGAGACGCTTATTCATTCCACTCCTTGCGAATGGAGAGATTCCACTCCCATGTTAGGTGATTGTGATTGTCATCATCGGTGAAGAAGGACTTGTTGCTGTAGGTTCCCCGTGCGAGCATTCCCTTTGGCGCTTCTTCCACTGGTGTCAGGAACTCATATTCTTCTGGACGTGGCCCATAACTACCGACCATAAATGTGGCTTTTGCAACTGCATTGGATGAACAGATAGTTTTATTAAAAATGGAATAACATTTTAACCAACAATAATATCATATTTTGGACTGCCATGGTCATATATTTAAAATAAACCTCAAAGTAAGCAACTTCTGTTGGATCTACCATTTTATTTTCTGCTAAGACAACTTTCTTAGGTGGGAGGAGACTTTGAATGGACAGGGAATGTCTATCTATATAATGGATATGTAGTAGATTGATTGAGTTTCTTTTGGTTGCCCCACTACACCCGCAGTAATCCCAGAATCTACCAGGGGTTATTTAACCTTAGTGTATCCAGCACCATGATGTGCTTATGTTACTTGAAATGTTTTGTGGCTTTTAATTACTAATAAAATGTCATATACACAATATACACAGCTTATGATCTGTCTTAAGAAATCTGGTTTGTGGATTTTTTTTATTCTTGAGTGAGGTAAGACAACCTTTTTGGCTTTAAGAGCAGTGACATCAATATGGACATTGGACTCTTTTACATGAAATATTTTATATTATTATTTATATTATGACTAAGTGTCTGATTACATTTTAAAGAGGTTTTATTTCAGTTCCAGCATTTCTATGGTCTCATAAGAGTAACCATAAACCAATAAACTCTAGTCGGTTCTTCTTAATTTACATTTCCCACACCCTCTTATATCACCCCCTCTTATTCATCTGCCCCTCCCTTTCGTCTTCCTAAATCAGTATCCAGTTTTACCTTTAACTTCTGTTCGGAACGTGTGTTGCACATACTTTAATCCAGAAACGATCTCTTTGTTGACCTGAAAATAAAAAACAAATTACAAACTGATGTATTTTAGTGCCTCTCCCCCCTTCCCCTGTGTCTCTTCCTCCCAACTACCTCCCCTGTGTCTCTCCCTCTCTCCCTCCCCTGTCTCTTTTCTCCCCTCTCCCTCCCCAGTGTCTTCCCCTCCCTCTCCCTCCCCCAGTGTCTCTCCCCCTCTCCCTCCCCAGTGTCTCTTCCCGCCATCTACCGGTTTTAGTACATTTGAAAATTGTTGTGGGTTGAGTACTTGCAGGTTTCTGCGTGTTCTGGTGGCAGGATTTGAAGAAGGGTGGTGAGCGGAAGATGAAGTGAGGTTGCAAGTTAGCAGGTGGTGGTCAGATAAGGGAAGTGAGGAGATGTCAAGGTTGGAGATAGTGCAGAGATTAGTAAAAATAAGGTCAATGGAGTGTCCACCACTGTGAGTTGCTGAATCTGTCCATTGTTAGAGGCCAAGGCAAGAGGTAAGTGCAAGTAATTTTGCAGTTGTTGGGGAGGTGGGGGTGTCAGTGGCTATGTTGAAATCGCCAAGAATGAGTGAAGGTATATTGGAGGAGAGAAAGTGAGGGAGCCAGGCGGCAAAGTTGTCCACAAATTGAGAGGGTGATCCAGGCGGGCGATAGATCACAGCTACTCACAGGGGGATGGGAGAGAAGATGCGGATAGTGTGGACTTCAAAAGATGAGAAGTGGAGGGAGGGAACAGGGGGTATGCAGTGAAAAGTGCAACGAGAGGATAGTAGTATGCCCACACCTCCACCTTGTTTGTTCCCAGGTCTAGGAGTGTGGCTGAAGTGTAGACCACCATAAGAGAGTGCGGCAGGGGAGGCAGTCAGATGGTGTGAGCCAGGTTTCCGTAAGAGCCAGTAAATTGAGGGAGTTGGAAATGAAGAGGTCATGAATGAAGGTAAGTTTATTGCACACAGACCTGGCATTCCAGAGGGCACATGAGAAGGGCAGAGTAGATGGTTTGTGACAAGTGATGGGTATTAGATTATGGGTGTTTTGGGCATTTGCTGCCTTGGGGACTCTGCGTGGCTGACAGCAGGTAGGAATGAGTGAGGGGCCTGGGTTAGGGGATATATCCCCACAAGCCATCAAGCCATCAGAAGAAGGAGAGAGAGTAAAAGGAGATGGGAATAGGACTTACAGGAGCATTTCTGTATACACATATATATATATTACATATATATATATATATATATATATATATATATATACACACACATTATATATATATATATATATATATACACACACACATACACACATTATATATATATATATATATATATATATATATATAGATCACACACACACTATATATATATATATATATATATATATATATATATATATATATATATATACACACATATACATATACATATACATATACATACACATGTTTTACATGGTTATGGTTTGTAAGAGAGAAGCCTTTGTGGGCACACTTGCATGCCCCTGCCAAGGTTCCCAGAATGCAGTATACTAACTGTTTTTTTCTGAATTCTCGGCATGAAGCAGTTTTTTTAACTTGTTTTAGACATTCAAATGTGAACGCAATTGTACTATATATTATAAGACCTTTAGTGATCATTTAATATGGTAGATCTATGGACATATAAAATATATAAAGGACACAGGAGAACACTAAAGAGAACTGAATTATTTTCTCAACTCTCTTGAACATGAAAACAAACTTACCTTAAAGTGTATTTTTACTCTATATTCAGCTTGTTCCTTCAAAACAAAAGTCTCCTTCTTTAGGTTTTTCAAATCTCCTGTGGAAAAACAAAACAAGCACATATTCGTTTAATATATTCACACACACACATATATATATATATATATATATATATATATATATATATATATATATATATATATATATATATATATATATATATATACGGTACATACATACATACATACATACATACACATACACTAGCACACACACCCACATATATAACTCAATATGTTTTTGAAGAGCAATATAATCTGCTTCTTAAATCTACCATCTGTGCCACAAATTCTAGTTTTATTTTAACACTAGCGAACTGACCGTCAAAAAATGACGGGCATGAAATTGTAAGCCAGGGAATGCTGTTTTAGACAAAATGTAAAACGTTTTTTATCGTGAAGACCTTCGGCGCTCATTGCACGGCTGTTGGATGTTTTTTTTTTGTTATTACAGGGGCTTTTGCGGTCATTGTAAGGTTGGACTGATGTCCTTTTTGCGCTTATTGCAAGGCTGTCCCATGGGGCATTTTGTGTGGCATGTACAGCGTTGGCATTGGTTGTGAGGCGCACAGTGAATGTCTTTTGTGTTTATTGCGATAATTTTTATTTTTTTATTTTTTGTGTATATGTATTCTTGTATGCTAATGAAATAATGAATACATGAATAAATTAATATACTTTACATATTTCTAAGTAATAGTATTATCGTTTATTTGTAATATATGTAGGAAGCATTGTGCTGAAGAGCTGGCAATCTTTTTCTATGTTCCTGCAGCATCCAATGTAGGTTTGCACGATTCTGGAGCTGAGGTGTAAGTGTCAGCAATGTGTGCAGTGTGTAGTGTAAATAGGCTGCGTGCGCGAGGGGAAGCCGTTAGTGTAGCTGTGTACTTCCGCATTGTGTAAGTTAGTGTTCGGCTCATTGCAGCCGATGTTGGAGCCTCCACCTTCCGCAAATGCGGCCCCTCGCGAAGCTTAGCGTGACGACGATTCGTAGTTTGACCACTATTATATGTGATTAATGCTTGTTTGATTCCATAATGATGCCAATTTTACTCTATAATTTACTGTTTTTTTTTTTCAAAAGCTACTAAATGAATGTGTTGTTATATAATTACAAAGCTTATATTCACTTACCAGTAAGATCCATTGTGATTGGTCCAGGCGCTGTGTCACAAACCAGTGTGAGGCGGGTTACAGTTACATTGGGAACTGATGGGTCTAATTAAAAGAAAGTTATATTAGAAATAGTAACAAGCAAAGCTAATAATAGATAAAGTAAATAAAAATAGTTATACTCTATAACTTAATGGTTATGCACTGGAGGAAGCTACAATTGAGTATTTTTTTAATTACCGTATATACCCGAGTATAAGCCGACCAGAGTATAAGTCGAGGCCCCTATTTTACCACAAAATACTGGGAAAAATTAGTGACTCGAGTATAAGCCGAGGGTGGGAAATGTGCTGCTCCCTGTGTCCCTCTTGTGCCCTCTGTGACCCCCTCTTGTGTGCCCTTTTCTTGGGTCCCCCCTCTCTCTCCCCTGTGTCTCTCCTTCCTCTCCCTCCCCTGTGTCTCTTCCCCCTCCCTTATCACCCTCCTCAACCCCCCTTCTCATTCTCAACCTCCCTCCTCAACCCCCCTCCTCATCCTCAACCCCCCTCCTCATCCTCAACCACCCTCCTCAACCCCCCTCCTCATCCTAAACCACCCTCCTCATCCTAAACCACCCTCCTCAGCCCTCATCCTCAACCTCCCTCCTCAGCCCTCATCCTAAACCACCCTCCTCAGCCCTCATCCTCAACCTCCCTCCTCAGCCCTCATCCTCAACCTCCCTCCTCAACTCCCCTCCTCAACCCCAACCCCCCTCCTCAACCTCAACCTCCCTCCTCACCCCCCCTCCTCAACCCCCCTCCTAAACCTCAACACCCAACCCCCCTCCTCAACCTCAACTCCCCATCCTCATCCCCCCTCCTCATCCTCAACCTCCCTCCTCATCCTCCCTCCTCATCCTCAACCTACTTCCTCATCCTCCCTCCTCAGCCTCAACCTCCCTCCTCAACCCCTTTCCTCAACCCCCCTCCTCAACCTCAACCCCCCCTTCCTCAACCTCAACCCCCCCCTTCCTCAACCCCCCTCCTCAACCTCAACCCCCACTTCCTCACCCCCCTTCTCAACCTCAACCCCCCATCCTCAACACCCAATCCTCTTCCTCAACCCCCCCAACCTCAATCCCCCCTTCCTCAACCCCCCTCCTCAACCTCAACCCCCCTCCTCAGCCCCCCTCCAAAACCTCTCTCCTCAGCCCCCCTCCTCAACCTCAACCCCCCATCCTCATCCTCAACCCCCATCCCCATCCTCACCCTCAACCCCCCCATCCTCAACCCCCCCATCCTCATCCTAACCCCCCCATCCTCATCCTCAACCCCCATCCCCATCCCCACCCTCAACCCCCCCATCCTCAACCCCCATTCTCATCCTAAACCCCCCCATCCTCATCCTAACAGCCCCTCCATCCTAACAGCCCCTCCTCACTTTACCTCTCCTCATCCTAAACCCCCCTTCTCACTTTACCCCTCTAAATACCTCCCCCTCTCCCCTTACTTACCTCCATCTGCAGCTGCTCCTCCGCTCCTCCACGCTCCTTTCTGCGTCTTGACCCGGCCAATACTAATGACGTGGCGCGCATGTCACGTCATTAGCATATGCAGGGTCCCAACGCAGGAAGGAGCGTGGAGGAGCGGAGGAGCAGCTGCAGATGGAGGTAAGTGAGGGGAAAGGGAGAGGGGGAGATATTTAGAGGGGTAAAGTGAGGAGGGGGGTTTAGAATGAGGAGGGGGGTTTAGGATGAGAAGGGGGGGAGGGAAAGAGAAACGGGTGGGTTAGAGAGACACGGGGGGTTAGGGAGACATGGGGGGCGTTAGAGAGACACGGGGGGGGGGGGAGAGTGACTCTAGTATAAGCAGAGGGGGCCCTTTTCAGCCTTAAAAAAAGGGCTGAAAAACTGGGCCTATACTCGAGTATATACGGTAATTAATTAATCAATCAATCAATGTGTGCATTTACCTGGAGTGTTTACATTATGTACATTTTGTGAAAGTCGTGTGCAATCGCTGCAATGTCTGGATGATTTGGGAAGAAACATTAGAGTCACTGAATTGTTATCATGCATTTAAAGCAGGGTTTAAACAAAAGATTTTATTTGCGTGAAAAATGATCTCTGCAAGGGGTTTTAATAAGTGTACTTAGAGCAAAATCAGGAACGCCTCCTTTTTAGCATATCAGGTACCGCCACTAGAGGGAGTGGCTGAGTTTCCCATAGAACTCCATGACTCCATTGGTGTAATATCTTAACTCCTCCTTAAGGGCCACTGTAGTCCAAAACTGGCTCTTATACATTTCTAAAAAATGACAAAACATATTTTTGCCACAAAAAAAAGTATTCTATAGTGTAGAAAATAAAACTGTATTGAGAGACAAATACATTTTTTTCTCTCTTTGAGGATGGCTGGAAAGCAACCAATTAGTGCTTGTATTAAATGTAGATTGGTTAAGATCACTGCCAGGAACTGAACCCAGGTCACAGCGGTGAAAGCACTTAACCCCTAGACCACATATATGTGTATATATAATTTGTCTCCTAAATCAATACAGGCGATTTATATGTCAAAGGTCGTTACAAGAAAGGCAGCAGGCGTTGCAACACAATTGCAAAACTTAAGATCTCCTCTTTGTCCATCAGTTAGCTCGGGATGTTGGGTGGACACTTCCTCTTTGTACAGAGTTTGGTTTCATTCAATGGGTAGCAACGAGTCAGCAAGAAAATCTTCAATGAGTGCGACTGACCTATAAAAAACATCGTAAGCTCTAATGGTAGTGTGCAGTGGCGGGGCTACTGCTGGTGCAGCAGGTGCAAAGCACCAGGGCCCACAACAGGGTCCCTTTGTTACTGGCAGTTAATTTGTTTTGGAGTGGGTGGTAGATAATTATTTTATAGAAAGGTGATTTTTATTGGCTTTTTATTGCGTATATTCCCTTCTGGATCTCTACCTACTTGTGGTGAAGAGGCTTGTGTACTTCAATGAAGCTGCGAGCTATACCCTGTAGGGTTCACCCAAGATGGACAGGTCATAGCAGAGGGGTCAGACAAATTGAGGTCCACTGAAGAAGGAACTGGCAACCAGTATTTTTGCCATGATAACTTTATGAATTAGCACAACCAGACACAAGATATGCCTGGCGAACTGCGTTCTATAGGGTCACGAAGAGTGGGACACGACTAAATGACTAAACAACATGGCATATATAGAGAAGTTGGGGCCCAAATTATTTTGCACCTGGGCCCTCCATTTACAAGCTCCACCACTGGTAAAGTGAATTATTGCACCAATGTAGTATTCATACAGTATGGTTTAATTTGTTTCTTTTATGCAAATAGGAACGGGATAGCCATAAAATCAGTAGTCAGAAGGAAAAAAAATTATATACTTTTTAAGACCTACTGCTCTCCATTTCCTATCTGTGCAGGGGCACTGTCCTCATAGGAGTCATTATCTGTTGCCATCTGTATCTACTGCCTTCCTTGACGTGGCTTTTTCATGTAAACCTACATAGGTCAATACTTAGAACAACCTCCTGGGCAGATCCACTTTTACTCCCTGGACACATAGAGCGATAGATATCTGCTGGAAGCTACAATGCTAAGATCAAATGTACATTTTTAAAAGTGATGTTGAATTTATTTTGGTAAAATATTGATTATTGCTACATGTTACTAAATAAACTAATGAAACATTACTGTTTGACTTCTACAGTGGCCCTTTAATTAAATCTGATGTATAAGCATGTTTAATAGTACAGGAATGTTTGCACCATGAGGAAATCTAGTTTTATAGATGAAACGCGTCGGATGTTTCTGAGGAAGTCTACCGTAGTTTTATGGATGAAACATGTCTGATAATTCTGATGAAGTCTAGTTTTATAGATGAAACGCATCGGACGATTTTATTGTAAAGTATATTTTGTTGTTTTGGGGCAATACATTTTTTTTTAATAGATTGTAGTCCATTTGCTCTCTCGTTTTTTTTTTATCTTTAAAGAGTAATTTTCCATGTGGCTTTTGTGCTATCCCCATGTCTATATACCCTAAGCCTTTTCAGCATATGTAATAATACTAAAGCTAATTATATTGGATTAATTATGACACTCCAAATTTTCTAATTTATACCACATAATATATTTAACTCAAAATTCTCATTTATGATAAATATTCTCATTTGGAGATTCTACATCCCTAGAGCCAAATAATGTCTAGAATAAAGTTGGCAAAGGGGCATTTTTAAGTAGGCATTAATAATTAATACAATTAATATTCTATCATTTAGGATATCAGTATTTAAAATGTAATCTACTTGTAGACCTCCAGTTGAGCTCTCCACCCAAAGAGTAGGAGCAGCTCTGACTGGGAAGCCACAGGTGTGTATATAGACATGAATGCATGCTCTTCATTGGCTGGTGAATTTGGGGGGTTAAATTGTCAAGGACACAAGCTTGTGCCTATTCATGACTGCCTCCCAGTCAGAGCTGCTCCCACTCTTCCTGACCTTATAAGATATGGAGATAAACAGCTCAACTGGAGGCTTACAAGCTGTCTGCAAGTGAGTTTAATGTTGCATGTAGTTTTTCTTAAAATAAGAATGTAATTAATGATCAATTCCTAATTCAATATCTAGCAAACGGTTAAAAAGTTAATTAATAATCAATATTAATTTGCTGCATGTGCATGGCAGTGAAAGTCATGGAGTCCTCAGTTTTAATATTTCTTTACTGTGCCCAGGTGAAATGTCTGATCTAGTGGTCTAGTGACTACCTCATCTGTGTACACAAGGAAATACTGAAATCCAGGACTGTGTCCACAGTATATATAATGCAAATTCCTGCTATATATTGTAAAATATAAACTTCTTTTGGTCAGATAGTTCATGAAAAAAACATCAGTTGTTTGTAAAACATGGAAAAAGCTATGAGCACAGAAGCATTTAGAGAAAAGTCTTATTTGTTATGCATACATTGTTCCATCTTGTCTGGTTAGAGCACGTCCTGCTAGTTTGGAGAAGCTTTAGATATGGTAAAGGGATTTTTGAACATTGGAGCTTTGAGAATTTGACACCTACTCTTTTCACAACCTTTGCCATAATCACATGGATGCCTCCAGAGACCAACAGAACCCTTTTTTCTAATTTAATACATTTTTCCCCTGCCTGAATATGCTTTTAGTGAGACTCTAATTTTTCAAATGTTTGTACTTTTTTCACTGTATAGTGGTGCTTTGGGTAGCCTGAGGGGGCTTATTGTTTCCGGTCTTTATTATGCAGTGAATGAAGCCAATTCTTACACTTTAAGGAAGTGGTTGCTCTAATTGTTAAACTGTTAAAGGGAAATGCACATGGAAAGTTTCACAACATCTTTGCAACTCACTTTTGTTGCAATAGTATCATGGCCAGATCACATTACACATGACACTTTTATACAAAGTGCTTTGCCAGACTGAAAGCTTGCAAGTTTACAGACTAGAGGACCAGTAAAACAAAAGTTGAAGTAATTAAATAGCAGAAACAAAGGATTGGCAAGTCATTAAAAAGAGTACAAGTTTAATTAGTGATTAAGTCTGTGGGTTTACCAGCTGTGAAAATGGAGGAGATAGTGCAGAAATTATTTGGCATTAATTTTAAGTAAAACCAAAGATAAATGTATAAGTACCTGTGATCTTTAAATTAAAATGTAGAATCCTAGTGTACTGAGCAAACTCAATTGTCTCTTTAAAGGGGTACGGTAGTGGTAAAATAAATCATGTCCCTTTAAAAGTAAACATGACATCTAGCATAACGAAAGCCTGTTTATTTTAATTATATAAAGTTATGAATTATTACAGTTTGCATTATTTACGCTGCTGACCGTTAATATGAAAGATAGGTTGGCAGCTTGGCATAACTCCATATTATTATTATTATGGATCATAATAATAATATGAAGCGTTACATAGTATTATAACATTTGTTTACTCTTGGGAAGTCTTTGTTTGATAATTGGATAAGATTGAAATTGACACCACGTCCCTCCCCTCCTCACAGGCGTAAAAGCAGGAATTATGTATCAGTGGATGGAAAAAGTACTCTTGAAATGTAAACTCTCCTCTCTCACACACACTCCCACCAAAATATTATATATATATATATATATATATATATATATATATATATATATATATATATATACACACTAGTACATTTGTGTTCACATTTGAATGTCTAAAACAAGTTAAAAAAAAAAAACTGTTTCCTGTTCGGAATTCCGAGAAATACAGTTATTACATTGCATTCTGGGAAGCCGAGCAGGGACATGCAAATGTTTTGACCGCCAATCTATAACCATTTTAAACATAGCTTCCTTTAAGCTTATGCCCGCTGCATTACACAGCTTTGTTGCAAAGCCAAGGTTGTATTATACACAAGCTGGGTATCCTACCAAGAGTAGAATAAAATTCTTGGAACAAAGGTTAAATAATGAAGATTCTCTTTCTGAAACATATTTTAGAACTCATCCATATAGGCATACCTGAGACCACTGGTCCATCTCCCAGCAAGGACTTCTTGTACTTGGCTAAGCTCTCGTCATCCTTATCAAGCTCTTGGATTTCCTGCAGTGATTTTTGGGGTGGGGGTTTGTAGTTCAATTTTCCATCCAGGTCATCGTCATCCTCCAGTTCATGAGGGGTTGGATCATTTTCCGTCATTTTGAATCTGCATGAATAATGAGAAAAATAATTATTAAAAATGGAACACAATTTAAACGTAGGGGTCAATTACCGGCTGGCATCTTTCCCTGGTTCTGCTTCTGACATGCTTGGTCAGTGTTGTTGGGCTTCATGCTGTCTGCCTGGACAGAGGAGCCTCGTCAGGTGAAATCTTTCTCAGTTCCATTCCTGTTAGTTTCTTTTACCTCGAGACCTAGAGCATCACACACTACAATGGGCCAGTGGTCAGCATTAAATGGTTATCCTCATCTTAGAGCCTCACACACCAACTTCTCTTCTGCCTCTAAGCTCATCAACATACCCTCACACCTATCCTGTCCACACCCACATTTGATTTGTATTACTCTATAATGCAGGTTTCTGCACTATCATCTCCATTTTTCTCAACTGATACACAAAAATACTTAATCACTTATAACCTTCTACTTTCTATTAAATTACCTGCCAAGCCCTTATTTCCCCCTTTTAAGGGAATCACCTCTTATTTCATTAATCATTTCATCTGTGAGCTTTCAAGCTCTCAGTCTGGCAAAACACTTTGTACAAAATGTGATATGCCTAGGATTGTTAGCTCAAGGGCAGTGTCATCAACTCCTTTTGTATCAGTCTGTAAAATTATGTATGGTCATACTGTATATGAGAGCACTATGTAAATAAGAGATATAAGAAGAAGATGAAGAGGGAAAAAAAAAGAAATAATAATAATAATAATAATAATAATAATAATAATATATAATCACATCTCTCTTTTGGAGGGACAGTCCATCTTTTCAGGGGAAATCCCTCTCTCCCTTTTATCCTCCCATATCCCATATTTATGGAAAAATGTAATTTATATATTGAACCAAACACTAACAAACAGTATATACATTTTCAAGAATATAAGTGTCTCTCTTTGATTATTTGAATAAAGGGATTATGTTATCATGTAATGGTGAAGTCTATAGATTGGGTTAATTTTTTTAAAACATGATGTAGTCTCCAGGGGGCAGGGGCTAACACTTCTATTTCTACTATAACTGACAAAGAGGGTCTAACAGGAAGGAATAAGTGGTATGTTGAAATAATGAGAATATCCACGTAATGTAATTTTGAGAACTTCAACCTGGAATTGCACTAATCCTTCATTAATAAAATGTAAAATATATAAAGTAATCAAATGTAATGAATTTAAAGGATATTGCTTTAAAATTGCACTATTTAATTTTGTATCATTAATAGACATTTTTACAAAAAAAGCTAAAGAGTTTTCTAAAAACAGGAAGTGAAGAAACCCACAGGAAGAGAGGCAACGGGGCTGACATTCATAAGAAATTTACCAAAAAGTTGCTATAACACCAGTATTCAAATACTCCCGCGAAAAGGACCCTGCAAACTAGAGGAAGTTATTCTGCAGCATTATCTTATAACACAAACCCATAGGCAAATGCATATTAATTTAATACACTGTCCATTTATTTTGTGATTTGTATTATAATAGAAGTGGTAATAATATTCTAATAGTGTAAATCATAGGGAAAATGTCCAGTAAAATTCAATAACATAAATAACATCTCCTTTTCAGTAATTTGTAGAACTTTTTTTATTTTTTTGGTAAAGGCCAAAAGTATTTTATTTCTTTTTATATAATGTATTTATTATTTTCCAAATTGTTGACATACAGTACACACTGCAAGAAGATCCAATAAAATCAGTACTACAGGAAATCAAGACAAACTGTTCACTGAAAGGTTTGATCATGAGGCTGAAGCTCAAATATCATGAGAAGACAGGGTTCCCTAGAGAAGACTCTGATGCTGGGAAAGATTGAAGGCACAAAAAGAAGAGGATGGCAGAGGTGGAGATGGATAGATGAGGTCACTGAAGCAATGAACATGAACTTGATGAAGCTCAGAGGGACAGTGACTGAGAGATGCACCTGGCGTGCTGCGGTCCATAGAGTCACAGAGAGTCAGACACGACTGAATGACTAAACAACAACAACATACTTATTCAATGTGTAATCTAGAGCTTGCATAGTTTTAGCTAGTTACATCCACACATTATTGCAAACAAAATTAAAAAAAAAAAGAGAGAAGAAAATAATTAGAAGTGAAAGTGCATATTTTCTATTTACTCCTCATTTCCTTGGTTTTGAATGTATTCAACCCATTTTGAATTATTGCACCTATTAGGAACCTTTGCATGTATTAATAAAATCTTGTTCTTTTTGTGGATTACTACTAATTTCAGTTATTTCTGCTCTTTTTGATTCTTTTTTAATACAACTCGCCATTTTGCTACCAACAATATATGAACGATCAAACTTCGTGAAGCACATCTCACATCTTGAGGAAAGATATAAAGATATAAAAAAGCCATTTACAGGGATTTGACCAATTTAATTTTAGCTAACTTTGACTTAATTAATGCATAAAATAAAAAAATACTGAATTAAAGGGCCACTTAAATTAGCAAAATTTGAACGACACCTAAAAACATGTTGAAATATTCTTCGAATTTTTGATATCCGTGCATTTTTTAGTGAGAAATCAAATCAAATAAAATCTGTGTTTACATGTGTAATAGCCTGCCCACATGCTGTTACATTACTGCAGCCAATCCGGTTGCAGAGATGTGCGTCACATTTAAGTATATGCTAAGGAATTTCAAGTTTGCAGGGAACAGAGATAATTTTAGTAATTTCTTACAGCAGGCAATTCAGGTTTCTGCTCTCTTGCCTCTCTGGAATTTGAACAATTTCTGCTAAGTTCAGTAATTTGCCGAATTTTAATTTGTCTTCATTTAGCTTTTCAGAGGAGAGCATGGATGGTGGGTGGAAAGTTTCATCCTATCCGCAGGAGCCTCCATCATGCACACTACCCACCACTCATCAGTTATAGACCACGATTGGCAAAACCACTGGGAAATATGGTAGGTCATCTCAACTCTATGCACAATATTACAAAATAGAAACCAAATAGAATATGCAATGACCGGTATAAGGAAACCTTATGATAAAACAGTTCATTAGTTTACACTGGGACATTGGTCATTTAAACCCCTTTGGTGGCAGCTTTCCAGTCAGTATTTATGGACCAAACAACAAAATAGTACTTTAAAAAGAGGAAGTAGATTGGCAGTTGTGGGGGGAGGGCAGGAAAGAGGAAGTTGTGATATATAAGGGAATATAAGTAAAAGCAGATATTTAAAAGTCTTTATCGCATTTATTTATACTCTGTATTAAAGGGATATGGAAGTTTCCCCGTTTTTAATATAAACTACCGAAAATTTGTGTTTGCATCTTTATATTATTTTATTACCAAGTTTTTAAAAGCTCTGTATTTATTCAATGAAACCTTCCAAACAGTCCCAGCAAAGGTCTGTCACCACCAGCTCATGCACACAGGAGTAGGCAAGTTCGGCCCTGGGGGGCCACATACAGTCCTGGATTTGAGGATAGCTTTGCTGTGCACAGGATGACTGAAGAAGGGATAGTCTTGCCTGTGTTCGGCTCTCCAGTGACAAACTTCCTTATGCCTACACCAGGTCAGTGGTCTTGTTTGGCCAACGTAAATTATATGTAGGTGGTCAAATGGGGTGCACAGATCACCTTTCTGTAATAGAGCGCCCCTACACTGTAACAGGCTTCAGTGCTTTGCACCTGCTGCACCAGCAGCAGCTCTGTCACTGGGGAATGAGACTAAAACTGCTATTTCCTTGAAATGAGTCAGACAGAGAAAGTTGACACAGATAATTGTCAAGGTATTTGTATTACCTTAAAAGGTAATTGTGACAGATACAAGTATTGCACAAAATCTGGAGATTTCTATCAATAAGATGGTAGCAAACGTATGGGACAAATGCACTCGGAAATTAGATTTATTCTGCCATTAAATGTTATTAAAAGGACTACGCTGCTTCCTGGGTGTGACTAGGTATATAATATCCCTGTGTATCTATTTACTTACTTGTACTTTATTTTATTAGAAGTACTCCCAAAAATTATACAAATAGTCCCTGAATGGGTCTGCCCACTATGGCTCACGAATACTGTTTGTGCAGGGTAGTGTCCTAACCTATCAGGGACCATGTCTCAGTAGCACATTGGTGAGAGATGGTGACCGATTGGTTAGTATGAGACAATGCAAAACAAGTAAAGCAGAGTCTGCGTCTTCATGACTATTTGTTTGATTTTAGGCAGTACATACACAGTTCTTTCACTAAAGATTGAAAACTCGCAAACCTATACTGAATTTATTTCCTTAAAATACTAAATTTGATTTTGAATCAATTCCAAACTTAAACCTTATCGCTTGACCACTATAGTGACCCTTCAAGGGAAATGTAGTCTTCTTTAAAAGGCGTCCTGGCGGCTCAGCGCCAAGTCGCGGTAAACAAGCTTTGCCTCGTGAGTTGTGACTGTGGTGCCTTTTTTAAGCCTTAAATTAATTGGGACTGATCCTATTATAGGATCATGAACCTATAGGATTATACGAGATGAGCATTACCCAACGTGGCTCGTACATCCTGTCCAGAAGACTAACATTGAGTAAAAGCTACTGGCATGCTCCACCACAGCAAGATCTAATTATCTATTGTCGTTATCAAAGCTTAATTACCATCACGTGTTGTATTCTAGTTTATGAAGAATGTTTACACTGGGGATATAAATCTAAAATTAAAGTATTAGTCCTTAGTTATCTTATAAATACGGTCCTGTGTTACTTCCTTTTGTAATTGTAACAAACGTAAATTCAGATGGAAATTAAGAGAGAATCAAATCGCTTGATACAATTATTATTTGGTAACATAATTATTCACATTGCAAGATGACATTTCCCATAATGAATCATTGTTTTTAAATAGATTTTTTTTCCCATTTATTTATTGATAGAAAAAAAAAAGGTATTTATTCAATAGGATTTTTGTTTTGTTGATCTGTTTTGTATTTTATGATGAATTAAATTAATATGGATCCGAGCATAAAGATGCTTAAAATCAACCATATTTGCAATATAATGTAGGCAGATTTCCAATATAATGGGGGGTGATATGACAAATATATACAGGGCTGTTAAAGGGATATGGGAAGTTCCTGGATATAATATCCCTGGGTATCTATTGACTTTTATGTACTTTATTTTATTAAGAAGAGTTTATAAGCTCTGCCTAAAATCCAGCAAATAGTCCCTGTATGGGTCTGCCCTCTGCAGCTTATGCAGACACAAACTCTGAAGTACTGACTGTGCACCAACTCATACTAACCAATCAATGACCATATCTCTGCAACATGCTGGAGACATAGTTCCTGATAGGCTAGGACACCACACTGGAGGATGTCCAATTGAGATATCCACTTGTACTTAATAGTACTGATATATATATATATATATATATATATATATATATAAACTCACAAATCAAGTTATTCTAAGCAGAACTCACTCATTGTACACACATACTACAATTTATATATATATATATATATATATATATATATATATATATATATATATACATACATACATACATACATACATACACACACACACACAAACATTGTCCCTTTCATCCTCCCTCAGTTCCCAGGCCAATGATTCTATGTACACGAGCTGTGGGTTGGTTGAACCCATGTGTGTATATGTATAAATAAGCTATTTTATGGCCTTTGTATACAACGAGCGGCGTCCCCCGCAGAATTATTTTGTCTCCTACACCTCTGGTTGAACCTCAGATGTAGATAGTGGTCAGTTTGGTGCGACAAGGCCATGCCAAGAAACATAATGTAACTTTTGAGCCTAATAACACCACGAGAATGTATCACAAGATAGTTACCAAACAATGTGGCTTATCTGAAATGGTGAGGTAGCTTCCAAAATACTACATGGGCCTATGGTAAAGCAGTAATGGGTACTTCTCATAATAATGAACCACACCCTTGGCATCCACCTCTAATATACCTGAGATATGTCAACTTTACAAATAATATTTCCAATTCCCACCCCAATTACATGCCCAAAAATCACGAAAATGGTATTTAAAGTTTCTTACCGATCCCTGGTCTGAGCTTCTTTGCTGGAGAACTTTTCTTCTGCTTTGTGTGTCGGTTGAAAAAGGGAAGGAAATTGGTTAAGTCAACACCCCCCTCTGTACTCAGCTTCTTCACAGGAAGTATTGTTTGTACCATTCCTGCTTTAGTTTTATAGTCACTCTGTATGTCATAACGCACAAATAATGATACACTCCACTACACACCCCATGGCATTGTGGGATTGAGGTGGATGCAAATGCATTAGGAATACATGATCTGTGCATTTCCTGTAAGTTTCCAACTTTTAAATAAAATTGCTAATTATTTATATATATATTGTTTTTGCTCAGTTGTTCAGTCGTGTCTGACTCACAGTGACCCTGTGGACAGCAGCACGCCAGACTGGGTGTGCTAATCCATATGATTTTCATGGCAAAGATACTGAAGTGGGTTGCCAGTTCTTCCTCCAGTGGGTTGTGATTTGTCTGACATCTCTGCTATGACCTGCCCATCTTGGGTAACCCTATATGGTATAGTTCACAGCTTCATTGAGGTACACAAGCCCCCTCACCAGTAGTTCAGTGTCAGGCACATGTTTTTTTGCACTTTCCGAACCCCCTCCAACATCAACTCTCACAGTACAATATATATATATATATATATATATATATATATATATATATATATATATATATATGTTTTAATATGTTATACAGGTCTGACTCATTGCCTTGTGATTGGGGCAATGTTTTATTAGACTGTAGCCAGGGTGATATGCATGACCTTCCCTTGGTATTTTTTTTTTTTATATATATATGTCAGGCTGTCAGCCGAGGGGAAGCTGCCAGACCAGCTTCCTGTTTTGTGATTTACAAGTCATTTTCCATGTTGTGCTGCTGCTTATTTGTTTCTTCCTTCACATTACGGGTTTGGTCTCTGAAAAATAAAAGTGTATACTGTGATGGCAGAAAAGAACAAATAGGCCCATGTAGTCTACCCATTAGATAAAGGAGCAGGGGACATAACTGTTTTTGTTTCAAGCTTTCAAGGAGCAGGTTTTAAACATTACAAAATTGTTTTTATTAGGTATTGACCATTAATAACATTTATATTAAGTTTTGTAACATTAAACTAACTTACTAAAAGCAGTCTCCCTTGGTAACATGTTTTTCCTGCAGGGGCAGCCTATAAATGATTGTTTGGCCTTTTCTCTAATCAGATTGTTTTAAAACAACTTTAGATCTGTCTCTCAGACAAATTCCCATGTGTATATGAGGGTGGAGACCAGTGTCAGAGCTAGTAAATGGAAGGTGTGTGTGAGTGTGTGTATGTATGTGTATGTGGAGAGTGTGTGTGCGCAATATAGCCTTAGTTTGATGAATGACATCTCATAACTATTTTGAGCTTGGTCCACACACTGCCTTGTACCCGCTTTATGCACACACACATATACATTTTATACATCACACAACAGATATATCTAAAACAATAAAAATACATACAGTCAGGTCCATAAATATTGGGACATTGACACAATTCTAACCTTTTTGGCTCTATACACCACCACAATGGATTTGAAATGAAACGAACAAGATGTGCTTTAACTGCAGACTTTCAGCTTTAATTTGAGGGTATTTACATCCAAATCAGGTGAACGGTGTAGGAATTACAACAGTTTGTATATGTGCCTCCCACTTTTTAAGGGACCAAAAGTAATGGGACAATTGGCTGCTCAGCTGTTCCATGGCCAGGTGTGTGTTATTCCCTCATTATCCCATTTACAAAGAGCAGATACAAGCTCCAGTGTTCATTTCAAGTGTGCTATTTGCATTTGTTGCTGTTAACTCTCAATATGAGGTCCAAAGAGCTGTCACTATCAGTGAAGCAAGCCATCATTAGGCTGAAAAAAAACAAAACAAACCCATCAGAGAGATAGCAAAAACATTAGGTGTGGCCAAATCAACTGTTTGGAACATACTTAAAAAGAAAGAACGCACCGGTGAGCTCAGCAACACCAAAAGACCCAGAAGACCACGGAAAACAACTGAATGACCGAATGATTCTTTCCATGGTGAAGAAAACACCCTTCACAACAGTTGGCCAGATCAAGAACACTCTCCAGGAGGAAGGTGCATGTGTGTCAAAGTCAACGATCAAGAGAAGACTTCACCAGAGTAAATACAGAGGGTTCACCACAAGATGTAAACCATTGGTGAGCCTCAAAAACAGGAAGGCCAGATTAGAGTTTTCCAAACAACACCTAAAAAAGCCTTCACAGTTCGGGAACAACATCCTATGGACAGATGAGACTAAGATCAACTTGTACCAGAGTGATGGGAAGAGAAGAGCATGGAGAAGGAAAGGAACTGCTCATGATCCAAAGCATACCACCTCATCAGTGAAGCATGGAGGTGGTAGTGTCATGGCGTGGGCATGTATGGCTGCCAATGGAACTGGTTCTCTTGTATTTATTGATGATGTGACTGCTGACAAAAGCAGCAGGATGAATTCTGAAGTGTTTCGGGCAATATTATCTCCTCATATTCAGCCAAATGCTTCAGAACTCATTGGACGGCGCTTCACAGTGCAGATGGACAATGACCCGAAGCATACTGCAAAAGCAACCAAAGAGTTTTTTAAGGGAAAGAAGTGGAATGTTATGCAATGGCCAAGTCAATCACCTGACCTGAATCTGATTGAGCATGCATTTCACTTGCTGAAGACAAAACTGAAGGGAAAATGCCCCAAGAACAAGCAGGAACTGAAGACAGTTGCAATAGAGGTCTGGCAGAGCATCACCAGGGATGAAACACAGCGTCTGGTGATGTCTATGCATTCCAGACTTCAGGCTCTAATTGACTGCAAAGGATTTGCAACCAAGTATTAAAAAGTGAAAGTTTGATTTATGACTGTTAATCTGTCCCATTACTTTTGGTCCCTTAAAAAGTGGGAGGCACATATACAAACTGTTGTAATTCCTACACCGTTCACCTGATTTGGATGTAAATACCCTCAGATTAAAGCTGAAAGTCTGCAGTTAAAGCACATCTTGTTTGTTTCATTTCAAATCCATTGTGGTGGTGTATAGAGCCAAAAAGATTAGAATTATGTCGATGTCCCAATATTTATGGACCTGACTGTATATCTGTAAACACACATGCAATATTTTATAAAATGCAAACAAATATATATATTCTAAATACATTATGTGTTAAATTAAAATAGATATATTATACACACATCACATATATAGTTGTGAGCGTACAGGTCGTTGCTCACGCTTGCGGGCCTCAGTTGCTGGCGAGGTCACTGGGCACGGGCCTCAGTTGCTGGCATGGAGCGCCGAAGGCGCTCCATGTCAGCAACTGAGGCCCCTTGCGAAGCGAGGGCCTCAGTTGCTGGCGAGGTCACTGGGCAAGGGCCTCAGTTGCTGGCATGGAGCGCCGAAGGCGCTCCATGCCAGCAACTGAGGCCCCTCGCGAAGCGAGGGCCTCAGTTGCTGGCGAGGTCACTGGGCAAGGGCCTCAAACCCTCGCAAACTTCACGTCGCTACTCAAAAAACACGACACACAAATTACGAGGAACGCAAACAACCTACGAAACACGTTACCACACATTACGACCTCGCAAACATCGGACGCAACACGCCGACATACAAACATTTAAAACACAATACATACACACAGCACATACATAAAAACCTTACCTACACCAAGAGGGAGCACCCAGGACCTCAAAAATGCAACTTACACCTCGATTTTACTCGAAATAAAAGACTTTTGAGACTAAAAAAAAATCTAAGCGACAGAAAAAATGGCTGCCGAACAAAACGAAAACGAGGCTACAGCACTCTAAACTCGCAAAACACCACAACAAACTCGCAAAACACCACAACAAACTCGCAAAACGCCACAAACCACCTACGGATATTCATACCACACAGTGCACACATTCAGCATGCTTACACAGCAGCTCCACACCACTAATGCTGCAGCAACATCAACACAGATTGCCAGCTCTTCATCACAATGCTTCAAAATAGGTACACTATATTCATTTACTAATTTAGCTACCTTACAATTTCATTGCCGTCATTTTTTGACGGGCAATTCGCTAGTATATAATATTTATAAACTAGCAAATTGGCTGTCAAAAAATGACGGCAATAAAATTGTAAGCCAAGCAATGCTGTTTGCCACACAATGTGAGTCTTTTGGCCGTCTGAGCACCTCTCCCGTTGTGTACTTCAACTTTCCTGCTTTGCAATGATCACCTTCGACGCTCATCACTAAGGCCCACAATGAGTGCCTACAGCGCTCATTGTGGGTCTCGCAATGAGCGCCTTTGACACTCATGTGGAACCTTTCCTCCCGCCTACTGTACGGGCCGCTCATTGACGGGTTCATTAACCTGCAAGTTTTGTGCTGGGGAATGCCATGTGTCTCTTTCCAGCATCTTCCCCTGTCCCTTCCCTGTGTCTTCCCTGTGTCTTCCCTGTGTCTCGCGTTATTATAAGTTACATAGTTAGTAATTTAGGTTGAAAAAATACTTTTAGTCCATTAAGTTCAAACTTTTTAGATCTCCTCTGATCCGCAATAGACAGAATTATTGTTAATTGATCCAGATGATGCAAACAGAAAAAAAAACAGTGAAACTTTGCCAATTGTTTCAACAGGGAAAAAAATATATAAAATTCCTTCCTGACCCCAGATACTGGGAATCGTATTCCTCCCTGGATCAATACTCCCTCTCTATTTATCCAGGATAGCCCTTAATGTCCTTTTTATTTAAAAATATATCCAATCCCTTTTTAAAGTTATCTATCCAATCCGCTGTCACCACCTCCTCTGGTAGAGAATTCCACAGAATAACCACCCTTACTGTGAAGAACCCTTTTCTTTCTTTAAGGTGAAATCTTTTTACTTCTAATCTCAAAGGATGTCCCATTCACAAAGCCTTGTATTGACCCTGGATATATTTATATAAGGTAATCATATCCCCTCTTAGACGCCTTTATTCTAGAGTAAAAAAGTGTAATTTGGTCAGTCTTTCTTCATAACTTATCCCCTCCATTCCCTTTATTAGTTATGTTGCCCTCCTCTGTACATTTTCCAGCTCTAAAATGTCTTTTTTATGAAGTGGTGCCCAAAATTGTACTCCATATTCCAAATTAGGGCGTACTAGAGATTTGTATAGTGGCAGAATTATATTTGCTTCCCTGGCTTCTATACCCTTCTTAATACATGCTAATATTTTATTTGCCTTTGCAGCTGCCGCTTGGCTTTGAGCACTGTTACCTAGGTGGTTGTCTACAAGCACTCCCAAATCCCTTTCAATATGTGATACACCTAGATTTACCATATTTCCATTAAGATTATAAATTGCATGGCTATTTTTCCTTCCCAGATGCATAACCTTACATTTATTCATATTAAATCTCATCTGCCATTTAGATGCCCATTCCGTGACTGTACTCAGGCAGCGAAGGCAGGAAGTGGTGGTGGGGAACAGAGGGATGTAGCGTTGGTAAGGGAAGAGGAAGGAATTAACTGTTCCCTTCCTCCTCTGCACCCGACTACACTACAGAAAACATAATATATATATATATATATATATATTTTACAAAAAGTGCTTTTAGTGAGGGACAGCACAGGGCTCCCATAGAGGCTAGGGCCCCGGTGCAATGCACCACTTGCACCGGCGGTAGATCCACCTCTGGTGGGACAATTAGATCAAATGGAGGTTGATACTACAATCTTTTAGTAATATTAAGTATTATTATTAAAAATTAAGTAATAACTTGCCTGTCAACATGGTATCATAGAATATTATCTTGAATTGTCTGTGCTCTATCTTTGTGCTCTCTCTCTCTCCCTCTATCTCGGTGCGCTCTCTCTCTCTCTCTCTTCTTTCTTTCTGATCTGTCTCACAAAAGGGAACCGTGTAATCTAGGCTCTCAGACACCTTTTTTAGGTTATTCTTGAAGAGCGTGAAAAACTGGCTATATGTTGTGTTATTCATTTTTTTCTAAAGATAATCAGTTCTAGGATATTCCATGTTGTTGTTGCTGCTTTTATATGCAAATTATCAGTTCATGCATATTAATTGGCTGTTCTGATGTACTAATTAGGATTACAGTCTACTTGTCTGACTCTGTAGGGGCCAAAATAAATACCCCCAATGTTTTCTGACAATTAGACCCCTCTCCCACCCTTATCAAGTACTCTGAACCGCACATTAGCACATTGAGCCGCACATTACCATAATGAGCTGCACATTAGCACACTGAGCCTCACATTACCATACTGAGCACCACATTAGCACACTGAGCTGCACACTACCATACTGAGCTCCACATTAGCACACTGAGCCGCACATTACCATAATGAGATGCACATTAGCACACTGAGCCGCACATTACCAGAATGAGCTGCACATTAGCACACTGAGCCGCACATTAGCACACTGAGCCCCACATTACCATACTGAGCTCCACATTACCATACTGAGCCGCACATTACCATACTGAGCCGCACATTCGCACACTGAGCCGCACGTTAGTACACTGAGATGCACATTAGCATACTGAGCCGCACATTACCATACTGAGCCGCACATTACCATACTGAGCCGCACATTACCATACTGAGCCGCACATTACCATACTGAGCCGCACATTACCATACTGAGCCGCACATTAGTATACTGAGCCCCACATTAGCACACTGAACCGCACATGACCATACTGAGCTCCACATTACCATACTGAGCCGCACGTTAGTACACTGAGCTGCACATTACCATACTGAGCCGCACATTAGTATACTGAGCCGCACATTACCATACTGAGCCGCACATTAGTATACTGAGCCGCACATTAGCACACTGAGCCTCACATTAATATATTGAACAGCACATTAGCACACTGAGACACATATTAGCACACTGAGCCTCACATTATCATACTGAGCCGCACATTAGCATACAGGAGCCACAAAATCAATTCTAAATAGTTCAGAAAGTATTTATTTTATCGAAAAACTGCTAGTTCAATATATATTCAGTTTTTAATGCTCTTTAAAATTAAATTAGCTTCCTGTCCAGGTGACACGTCTTTAAGCATAAGATTATTTAGTAACCATAAATGAGCTCTGTTTTTAGTTTTTTTTCATCTTGCAAATATCACCTGGAATCTAAAATTTGTCGAGATTAGTAAATTGAATGTGAAGGATCAGCTTCATTAGCCTGGTGCTCGTTATCACACAGACATAAATGGCGCCTTACTTACATTGCATGTACTCTCTCATTTCATGCCCTCCAGTAACAGCTCTGCACAGGAAGCCTGTGGTGATCTCCGGATGTTGGCCATGCAGCGTGCAAAGAAATACATCATGCAAGCTCTAGTATCAGAGGAGCATCTTAAGATTCAATGGATCAAGAAAGTACATTTAACAAGAAGAAGTCTGAAAGAGCTTGGAAAGTGATATATGTAATAATCCTCCAATGGGGAATATCAAAGCTTTCATTCTTCTTAGTTGTCAATTAAAGGACGGATACATCAAATGATCAAATAGCAGAACTAAATATATTATATTATAATTAAATATGCCTGATTTTCATCCTGTTTCAGAATTTTTTAGTTTTTTGTCCGCCATTTTTTCCCTCGCTTCGGCAGAAAACGGCAAATATGGCTTCAATTCGTTTACAACTTCACTCCTACGCTTCCTGGCTTTCCCCCTGTGCTGTGTGCGAGTGTGTTATTATTGTTTTATAATTATTTTTGTGGCTTTTGAGTGTTTTCTAGTTACGCATTTGAACGAACTGCGTGTTTCAACTGCCCGCCTTGCTTTGCGAGGCTCGCAATGCAGCGAGTGCCTTTGGCGCTCATTGCAGCCTAAGTCCTGCGTGCCTCAACGGCTTGCAGCCTAAGTCATGTGTGCGGCAACGGCTCGCCTTGCTTTGCGAGGGACGCAAAAGCGTGACCAACATCATAAGCGTTCAGGTGACGGACAACTATATATATATATATATATATATATATATATATATATATATATATATATATATATATATATATATACACACACACACACACACACACATCTGGATCACTACCTTGTTGCAGTGAAGGGGGCTGTGTACTTCAATGGAGTTTTATACCATGTAGGGTCACATGTAGGGTCACCCAAGATCAGCAGGTCACAGTAGTGAGGTCAGACAAATCATGGTGCACTGAAGAAGCAACTGGCAACCCACTCCAGTACAGTATAGTTATTCTTATGGATATGCACAACTAGAGAAGTAACAATTGTGCCTGGGGTGCTGAGATCCATAGGGTTACAGAGAGTCAGAACAGCTAAACAACAAATATATACATGGCCCAGTTGCATTATTATGACCACCAGCTAATATCCTGAATAACCAGCACGGTCAGCAGCTAGATTTTGTGGTAGTGAGTCAATAAGATGCTGGAAGGTTGGCAGGGGTATCTTGAGCCATGCAGACTGCAGAGCATCCAACAGCTGCTGGAGAGTGCGTGGTGGGGGATCCATACTGCGAAAATGGCGATCGAGGTGGTCCCACGGGTGTTCAATGAGGTTCAAGTCCAGGGAATTTGAAGGCCAGGGAAGTACTTGGAGGTCTTTGTCGTGCTCCTCCAACCACTCCAGGACTATTCTATCCATATCACATGTTGCATTGTCCTGCTGGAAGATCCCATCCCTCCAGGAAAGACAGACAGTCACATGTATGGGTGTACTGGATCTGCAAGGATGGATAGATAACCCAATCGATCGAGAGTGCCTTTCAGTGGTATGAGTGGACCCAGATAATGCAAAGAAAACATTCCCCAGACCATAACGCTACAACCATCAGCTTGTGTTCTTCCAGCAATGGTTGCAGATTGTTTGTTCTCTGAGGTTTCTTGTACGATGGAGCAGAAAACGTGACTCATCAGAGAAGACAACTCTTTGCCAATCAGAAGAGGTCCAATTTTGGTACTGTTATGCAAATAAAAGCTGTTTCTGCTGAGGAGCCCTCATCAGCATGGGTGCAGTGACCAGCCGTTTGCTTCAGATCCCCATAGGCAACAGGGTTATCTGTACTGCCATTTTAGATACACGTCTGGTAGCGTCCTGGTACATTTGGACGGTGAATTGCTAAACTGTAGCATGTCGGTTGGCCCTCACACACCTTCACATCCTACGTTCACCTCTGACATCAATGGCACGTGGTGCTCCGCAGTTTCCACGCCGTTTATTTGCAATGGTGCCATTTGTACAGTCACGGTACAAGGTACAGCAGCATGTGAACAGTTGACAAATACAGAAATACTGCTACCTGAGGCCCCGAAAGCCAATGAACATTCCCTTTTCAAAGTCAGATAAATCACACATTTTTGCCATGACAGCGACGGTTGATATGTTTGCAAAATGCCTACATGTCATCTTATATACCCACCAAGTCCGCTAATGACATGGGCCATATTTCAATGGCTACGTCAAAAGTAGGCAGTGTGACTCGACCCTGTATGTGTGAATGTATGTATGTGTATATTTAAAAATAGGGTAAAAACTAGCACAGCCTCTAACTTATTACTTTTACCCATCCAAATACTGTATGTTGTAGTGGAACCTAGCATTGTGGTGTCTTCTGATTAGCATCAGGAGGAGACTTTAAACGCACAGAAAGTTTCCATCAGCATAACTGAATGTGCCATTTAAAACTAGGAGTAATGGAAAGAGCATTAGTATACACTCTCCTGAGTAACAACATACAGAATCAGTTGAGAATAAAATAATTGCATATAAAAGTTACAATTCTAAAAGTTATGTTTATTTTCATAATGAACGTGTCGGTTATCTAGTTTAGATATTTAAAATACCAAATTGAAACATTTTAGACTACAGACCATGCCTATTTCTCAATCCACCCTTCATTTTCTTTTCTCTTGGAGGATCAGCAGATAAGGTCTTAGGAACCGTCCAAGGGCAGGTTGTTCAGAAACACTCAACAGTTCTTGGTAGAATCAGCTGGAAAAAAAAGCCTTCACTAATACTCCAGTTGTTCAATAACCCATTACTACAATTACTCTATCTACCATCAGTGTTTCTTCTCCTGTCCATGCCTGTTTCTCAATCCACTGCTCATTTCCCTTTCTCTCTGAAGATCAGTAGATATGGTCGAACGGACAATCCAAGAACAGGCAGTTGACAAACTCCCAACAGTTTTTTTAGGATCATGTTATGCATGCACGGACATACAGGTGAGGTCTTAGGCACCATCCAAGGCTTTTGAGAAACACTCAACAGTTATTGGTAGTATCATGTTGTCAGTGCATGATATAATATTATAAGTGTCTTGACCAGTGTGTTGTCCTTGTGTGTACTTGTTTCACCCAATGCTACGAAGCAAGCGCCATAACAACAAATTAGTGGAGAGAGCAGATAGCCGTTTATTTTTCCATTGGTCATTGGAAAGGTTTTAGCATTTGAACTGCATGTGGGAACAGTGGCAGTTGGGTGGATGTAGATGATTTTATTCCAGTGATGATATTAGGGCCAAATCCTCTGGTGGACATACTGAAAAGGACACATAAGGCACCTCTGAGCTCCATCAAGCTTGTGTTCATTGCTTCAATGAGCTCATTTATCCAGCTCTGCCGTCCCCTTCTCCTTGTGCCTTCGATCTTTTTCAGAGCCTTCTCTAGGGAATCCTGTCTTCTCATGATATGGACAAAATATTTGAGCTTTACTCTCATGATCAAAGCTTCCAGTGAACAGTTTAATTTCCTGTAGTATGGATTTATTGGATCTTCTTGCAGTCCACAGGACTCTAAGCAGTTTTCTCCAACATCACAATCCAAAGGCATCAATTCTCCGGCGCTCCGACTTCTTTATGGTCCAGCTCTCACATCTGTATGTTACTACTGGGAATACCATAGATCTAACTATGCAGACCTTTGTTGATATTTGAATATCTTTATTTTTTACTAGCTTGCCCAGACTTGCCATAACTTTCCTTTCCAGTAGCAAACATCTTTTATTGCATAGCTGCAGTCACTATCTTATTAGTATCAGTACCAATTCTTAGATTGTCAAGAATGGATTCGGTTTTCTGATTAGGGAGTGTGATTGGTTTAGGACTGAATGTGAGCCTAGGATTTCAGTTTCCTTTCATCATTGTGTTAAAACATAGCCCGTATTGTAACCTGTAGGACTTATTGCTATTAAAATTAGACTCTTAAACCTACCCGCAAGACGACTTGCGGGTTAAGATGCAGGAAGGCTGAAAAAATATGGGACGTTGAATGTGGAACTTCGCAGCCTGCAAATCCTTTGATTTGTCAAGCCCGTAACGGTTACGTTCTAATCTAGCTATGAAATTGTTATGACTTCACAAGGACGCACTGGCCTCCAAACCAGCGACTGGCAACGGGAGGTGTACTTTAACAGTGCGAGACAGAATAACAAAAACAAAAAAATCCAGAAAAACGCATGTCAAAAAAGTTATCAATTGATTTGCAGGTCAATGAGTGAAATAAGTATTTGACCCCTTCGACTTAGTACTTGGTGGCAAAACCCTTGTTGGCAATCACAGAGGTCAGATGTTTCTTGTAGTTGGCCACCAGGTTTGCACACATCTCAGGAGGGATTTTGTCCCACTCCTCTTTGCAGATCCTCTCCAAGTCATTAAGGTTTTGAGGCTGATGTTTGGCAACTCGAACCTTCAGACCTCCACAGATTTTCTATGGGATTAAGGGGTCAAAGGCAGCATTCCTCTTACTCCAAACACGGTGAGTTGAGTTGATGTCAAAGAGCTAGATTTTGGTCTCATCTGACCACTACACTTTCACCCAGTTCTCATCTTAATCATTCAGATGTTCATTGGCATACTTCAGATGGGCCTGTACATCTGCTTTCTTGAGCAGAGGGACCTTGTGTGCACTGCAGGATTTCTGTCCTTCACTCGTAGTGTGTTAACAAATCTTTTCTTGGTGACTTGGTCCCAGCTGCCTTGAGATCATTAACAAGATCCTCCAGTGTAGTTCTGGACTGATTCCTCACCGTTCTCATGATCATTGAAACTCCACGAGGTGAGATCGTGCATGGAGCACCAGACCGGAGGAAGACTGGCAGTAGTTTTGTGTTTCTTCCATTTGCAAATAATCGCACCAACTGTTGTCACCTTCTCACCAAGCTGCTTGGTGATGGTCTTGTAGCCCATTTCAGACTTGTGTAGGTCTACAGTCTTGTCCCTGACATCCTTGGACAGCTCTTTGGTCGTGGCCATGGTGGAGAGTTTGGAATCTGATTGATTGATTGCTTCTGTGGAAAAGGTGTCTTTTATACAGGTAACGAGCTGAGATTAGGAGCACTCCCTTTAAGAGAGTGCTCCTAATCTCAGCTCGTTACCTGTATAAATGACACCCGGGAGCCAGAAATCTTGCCGATTGATAGGGGATCAAATACTTATTTCACTCTTTTTTTTGTTTTTGTTATTCTGTCTCTCACTGTTAACATACACCTACCATTAAAATTATAGACTGAGGATTTCGTTATCAGTCTATAAACGTTCAAAATCAGTAGGGGATCAAATACTTTCCCCCCTCTCACTGTAGCAGGTTTAAAACAGGACCCGCAAAGGCTTTAAAATCCCTTACCTATGCTGCCGCAGCAGCAAAAGGTGTGTCAAAACATCGGTGTTGAAGGGCCTTTCCTGGCCAAGAAGGGTGAACACCAGGGCATCGGGGATCACCCATGGAGGGGCATTTTGGCCAGGTCAGTGGACTCATTAACCCTTTCTTATTTTAAGTAGTCTTTTATTATTTTATAAAAACAAAGGGAAGGGAGAGAGAGGGAGCACAAACTCCTAGTGCAGATCAATAAAAAAACTGCTGTGGTTTTTACTTTCAATGGTTTGTGACTCTCACCTGGAGAGACCTCAAATGTTATGAGGTATAGAGATCGCATTCAATATAATCTCCACATGAAATGTCAATCTTCACCTCCTGCAAATAGATCCCAGTCTCCTTATTGCTAGTGTACACTCCTACATAAAAAATGGAGTATAATGTAATATGGTAAAGTATATCTATAAATTATTAATGGGATGGGCATGATGAACAGCATAGAGGTGTACAGTAACTCCACTTGAGGCTTAATATGGTCAAACAAAATTGGAAATAATTTATTATGTACTGATATCAATTAATGTTCTGTAAAACGAAGGATAAATAAAAATAATACAATGATGATATAAAAAGGATAAATGTAAGTACTAAAAAGCGTTTCGCTACTCCTGATGCAGCTTCTTCAGTTAGAAATATCCTTGGTTGTTCAAATGACTGCTCAGTCTGTCTGTTTATTATTTTATGTGTAAGTCTTTTTTTATTTTCTGTAGTGTTTTTTATTTTTATGCAATTAGCAGTTTTTTATTTTCTGTACTTATTGTTTTTTTTATTTTCTGTACTTAGTGGGTGATTAGGGATTTAATTGGTGATTAGGGGGTTAATAGGATAGGGTAGTATAGGGGTTAGTACGGGGTTAATAGGATAGGATGGGGGTTTATAGGGGATTAATAGGATAGTATAGGGTAGTGTTGGGGTTATTAGGGGTTAATATAGTAGGGGTTAGTAGGATATGGGTTAATTAGGTACAGTTAGAATTTATTGGGTATAGTTAGGGTTAATTAGGTACAGTTAGGGTTTAGTGGCTACAGTTGGGTGTAAATAGCACTAGATAGGGATAACAGGGTCGAGATAGTGTTAAGTTGTTAGTGATAGAGTTAATTAGGTATGGGGACGTTAAATAGGGTTAATTACTTAGAGGGGTGGTTAATTACTGGGGGTTAACTAGTTAATCATAGAGTTAATTATTGTTAATTATTTATCGGAGGGGTTAATAGAAAGGAATAGGGTAGGAAAGGGTTTATAGTGTAGTGTTTAGACTTTGTGTCATGAGGGGCCTGGAGGACCCTCATGGCACTTATAATGTTAATGTAGGGGTTATTAGTGTCCTATAGGGGTCTATATAGACTCCTATTGGACTGATGGGGCTAATTATAGTCTCATGAGGGCCTCTATAGAACCCCATGAGTGATGGGGTAATGATAGGTTCCGTGGGGGTACTTTAAGTACCCCCGGAGCAGGGGTTAATTTTTAATTTAGCGTGGGTCCTTTAAGGACGCGCAAGGCGGGAATTATGAAATTTAAATGCTGGGGGGGGGTCCCGATTGGGTCCCCTGCCGCAAGGATTTATCTAGGGAAGCTGCGGGGGTCCCGATGGGGACCCCCAGCATGGGGGGGTAATTTTAGGTGCCAGGGGGTACTTCCAGTACTCCCACTGCAAGGGTTAGCGATTATACTTGCCGATTGGGACACCTGCAGCAAGGGGTAACATTGGGAGCCTGCGGGGTACCCGCAGATTTTTGTGACGTCATGCTGGCCATCTCTTTTACCAATGGCTGTGTCTACACCCTACTACGGGTTTGACTAATTGATCATGTTCACGGCATCTCATGCAACATGCGCAAGAATGATTTATGGGCTTGTGTCTCCAGCCCGTAGATCGTGGCCTGATCTAAAGTAATAGCTCTTTAACTCACCCAAATTTCAAGCCCGCAGGCTTTGCGGGTGTCCCGTTGCCAATACAGGCATTTAATTTAATGGGGCTGTTGGTAGGGTCCCTCAGCCTTGTGTGATTGAACAGCCGGAGCTAAACATAATAAACTTTTGCTATTTGATTATTTTTACATTTGTGTTGTTTAATTTGTTGGAATTGAATACATACACCACAAGCCAAAGGAACTCAGTGGGTGGGAGTATTGATATAATCCTTGCCACAGTACACCGTAACACTTTGTCCCTGTTTTGTATCATCCACAAGTTACTGATTACAACAACACATTAATAGTATAATACTAGAAACTGACCAAAGTAATAGCAAATAGAACATACATCATGATATAAAAAAGATTGAATCAGTTCAACACAAGCATAACAAAATAGACAATCTAGCCTGTACCAGGTAAACATTTTAGTTTTAGTACCTCTCACCTTATACCTTTCTTGTCAGTCTCTCAGCTCGCTGTTCCAATTGATATATTTGTACATGATAAATATCACATCCTCATGGAAGTTAGGCCCAGAGTTATAAAGCAGCATAATGGATAATTTGGGGAACAAACATATGTATAAAATGTATGTTGGACAACTGAATAGCTAGTAATCATATTATGGGAAGGATTGCTAAATGCTAATCCCAATATATCCCACCTTGATCCTATAAAGGATGAAATTACCTAGATCTTTAGCTTCGAAGCAGGATGTGTGCGGATTAGAAGATTTTATGTAAGACACTGAAGAAGTTTACTGTTGGACAAAACCATCAAGACAAAACTTTCAAAACTCTCCATTGAAAAAAATAGATTGTTACGGAAGCATGACCCTCCATCATGTTGTGTCTATTGCACAGAACATGCTTACTATTAGTTTAACAAAGTCATAAGTCAGTAATCAGCTTCACACGGACTTAACCCAATAGGTCAAAACAGTTGTCCACAAGTAGGTTTATGTCTGTTATATTTCAATACAACACAATGTCTTCTACTTTGTGTGTCTCTACCAAAATTCTTGGGGCCTCATTCTATTAACGGCCGTAGGAGATGCGTGGCCGCAAGGACCGGCCGCAGGCTATTTGCCTATTCTATTCCCTTGCGGCCGAGGGCTCCGGCAGGCTTGCGGCTGGCGCCCTCTTATCCCTTGCGGCCACATGCGCAGCAGGAAAGCCTTTGATCTTACACGGCTGCAAGAGTTTCGGCCGCAAGAAAGCCACGGTTGCTATTCAAATGCTACGTAAACCCTCTCGTCATGGCCGTAATTATCTAAAACCAAGTCGCAGCTTACTTGCACCAAAAAGGTCCCGCTAGCACCAAGTAAGCACATAATAAAGCCATCCTGCACTTTGATGAGACGATAAAGTGATTGGAGGTGTTAGCATTCATAGCACAACATTCCCCTACACTCAAATCTGAAAATCATTTTTATTTTAATTCATGTAAAATGTCCGTGGACAAAGTCCCGAGGGCTTGGAGCACCTCAGACCCGCAAAGGCTGCGGGATTAGCCTCCGTCAAGTCCGTAAATGGGTAAAATAGACCTAAGGGCTTACTTACAAGTCGTAGCATAGAAAAGCCATCCTGTACTTTTATTAAAAGTGAAAGTGATGTTTGGTCTTAGAATTAATAGCTCATCATTCCCCTACTCTCAAATCCGCAAATAAAGATATTTAACTTCATGTTCAATCTTCGTGTTTTATCTATCATGCAAGCCTGCACGGGCTTGAATAAACGAGCTACGGGCTTGATCATTGAAGTCCGTGGGACTTGGACGGATTTTAAAATCAAAGTACAATTTGGCGATGTGCAAGCTTGAGAATGTTTTGCTATAATTCCTCATGCCCCCCATTATGTTCCCTATCATTTACAGTGCTTTGCAGTGCTGGATTGAATATACATTGGCTTCTACAATGCTTTGAGTTTGCGGCCTTCAACCTCCGAACCCGTACGGGTTTTAACAAGGACGAGCCCGCGGGACTTCGGGATGGAAAATAAACCGTAAATGATATATAGGATTTGGGCGATGTGCAAGCTTGAGAGGGTGTTGCTATTAATCCTCATGTCCCCCATTATGATGCCTAGCATTTACAGAGCTTTACAGTGCCATCTTGAATTTATATTTGCATTTACAGTTTTCTGACTTTGCGGCCAGAAAACAAGATTTACGGGCGCGGGAAAAACGCTTGCGGCTGTTTGCATGATGTGCGGCCGGACGTAAGGGGTATATCCTTGCGGCGCCGTCTATTTGAATAGCAGGGTAGCAGTAGCTCTACACGGGGCCGTAAGATGGCCCGCAAGGAATCGCAGCTTTGCGGCCATTTTACGGCTGTTAATAGAATGAGGCCCTTGGTTTCTGTGGAAAAGCTATATCTTGGCATCCTCTCTATGTGGTTAGAGCAGATTTAATGACCTAACAATCTATATGTACTCATCATTTAAATCACATATATGCATGTCAGATCATATATGTGATGCAACAGCAGTTCATATGTTATTTTTGGAACATTTTCATTCAAGTGTGAAATGGTTTAATCATCTTGAAAATATATTTGGATAGTTTTAACACATATCATTTTAGTGAATGTAGCCCATTGTCTTATAGTTGGCTAGAAAGAAACAGACTTGTCAGCCCATTCATTTTTTGGCAAATCAACATCATTAGGGCTAGATAATTTCAGCAACTCCTAGGATTTCCAATTCCAGTCCTCATGGGCCTGTGTAATACTTATTATTTTTGTCTGAATATGAGTACATCAATAATAGGAAAAATTGTCTTGATTTATTCCCCAGTGGTCATGACAAATTATAATTATCTGTGTGCATACAACAGTCCTAAGAATCTCCAGTCCTTAAAAACCCTCTATATTGTACCATTATTCAATCTGAGAACAGGAATTGCACACAAATCTTCTTTCAGTATAATGTGAAGCTTTATTTGGTGTTTTGATGTACAGTTTTGGGCAAAGAGGATTATCAGCCGTCACAAGTGGCTTTACGGTACTGATGTCAGTCATTTTGATTTATCCAAAGTTTCTCACTGGACAAATTGTTGAACTGCTGTGAACTTCTTTAGACTGCTTGGTAATGTTATGATGCTATAAAAAGTTGTGTAAATATGGTTTGCTCACATGCCAATTGTATTAATAATAATAATAATAATAATAATAATAATAATATTATTATTATTTGCTTATAAACAGCCAACATATTGAGTAGCTCTATAGATCACACAATACAAATGCCCAAAATCTGGAGGGCTCTGACTTTGAACTTGCAATCTAAACACAGCATGCTTTTCTCTTTAGAAAATTTTAAAAGATGCAGTTGTGCTGAAGAAGAAGGTGATAAGCAAAGAGCTGCAGTAGTTGAGGCAAGATAATAGAGAATTGATTAGATTTTTTATTGTGTCTTCTGTAAGATTGTGATATATTTTGGAGATTTTTTGAAAAAGTGAAAACAACATGATTTGGTTATTATTTTATGTGATAATGAAATATAAGACCTGGTTCAATAGAACCCGAGACAACTGGTGGCATTGGTGGCATTGTCAACAGTGAGTTATATTTGAGAAGTGGAAGCTGTAGTAGAGGCTGGGAAAATGAGGAGTTTAGTCTTTGACATGTTGAGTTTGCATTGACAAGCTGACATCAAGGAGGATATGTTTGAGAGACAGTTGGAAACTAATGCTAGAAGAGAGGGAAATAGATCTGGGGCTGAGAGGTAGATTTGAGTGTATTCTTATAAAGATTGTACCGAAATCCAAAAGATTTTAATAGGGTGCCAAAAGAGTATATATAGATGGAGAAGAGAAGGGGCCTAGGACTGAAACTTGGAGTTCAACAAGAGATAGAGGAAGCGGGGAAGAAGAGGTGCCAGAAAAGGAGATGTTAAAATTAAGTTTTTATTTAGAAGAGATTTGAAGGAAGCAGAGAGATCCAGTAGAATTAGCAGAAAGAGGTGACCCTATTACCTGACTGTGAGCAGGTTATAAGTGACATTTGTGAGAGCTGTATCTGTGGAGATTTGGGGCCAAAAGCTAGACAGGATTGGGTCAAGAAGGGAGCAGGAGTAATGGGATTTTGTTATGCAGCTGTAGAGGAGTTGCTTCCTTTTGGCAAGCACGTTTGTGGTTCTTCACAGACCTAGCTTCTTTGATGCGCTAGACGAGTCGCTCAAGCAGATTTGAAGCACAGGGAAGTGGAGAGATCGGCAATGAAAAAGAGGTGTCAGGTTAGGGTTTCCTAAGAATGGGTGTAATTATGGTATGCTTTAAAGATAATGGAAAATTTCCAGTGTTTAGAAGACTAAAGACATAATCCTAAATTACAGGGTCAAAGGACCAATTGTAGTTGTGAGATTGGGGGCTGGGTGTTATAGGTATAGAAGAGTTTTTCTGGATGTTATTAATTTTATTTTTAAAGTGGCTGTTAATGTTTTTTTTATCTATGAGACCATAAGAGGTAAATGGTGGGTATGGGCAAAGGAGAGTGTTGAATGTAGTAAACAGACATTTGGGGTTGGAGGACAAACAGTGGATAATAAACTATGAAAAGTAGTGTTGTTGGACAAGATTGAGGCAGAGACATAGGGGTACAGAATACACCTGAAATAGAGGAAGTCTGCAGAAGTGCAAGATTTTCTCAATAGTCACCAAGCGGTGAAGGAACACTTATATATATACAGAATATAGTGTTTTTGCATATTGTGCCATGGTTATTCATGAAATCAAGAAGACTGGCATGTCGTTGTGGGAGCAACAGTGTCAAGTGTTGAAGTTGGTATCTTGTTGTACTATGAGGTGGCTATATACGGGCATATAAGGTTAGTGAGAGGCTAAGAAAGGGTTGTAGGAAGACGTTGGACGATGGTTACGGGTCAAATGAGTGGAGGTTTCTTTAGGTTCTGGTGGAAGGGATTGAAGAAGGGCAGTGAATGAAAGTTGTGGTGGGGCTGCAGGTTACTAGATGGTGGTTAGATAGAGGGAGTGAGGAGATGACAAGGTTGGAAATTGTGCAGGGACTGGTAAAGATAACATGAAGGTAGTGTTTATGACTGTGCTTTGGGGGCTCTGTCCATTGCAAGAGGCCAATGGAAGAGGTAAGTAAAATTAAATTAGTGGCTGTGTTTGTGTCGGTGGCAATGTTAAAATCACTAAGAATATATTTAGGTACATTAGAGGTAGAGAAAATGAGGGAGCCAGTCAGAAAAATATTCAATAAAATGAGAGTATGGACCAGTAGGGCAATAGATCACAGACGTTTGCAGAGAGATTGTTGAGAAAAGGTTGATAGCATGAACTTTGAAGGATGATAATTGGTGCAAAGGGAAGAAAGTAATGTGTCCACAACACTGATCTGCTTGTTCCTAGGCCTAGGTGTGTGACTGAAGATATCTTCTGAGTACAAAAAGTATCTGGATGCCCATTGAGTTGTATACTAGCCATGTTGTATCCATAGAACCTGCAGGTGAGAAAAACTAATGCAGGTAGAGAGATACATTTGCCATATGTTGGTATTCTATTCTCAGGACAAATCATCTGCCCAAAATTTCATGAGTAGCCAGGCCTCTATCTGGTTGAGCACCACATGTTTTAGTGAGTTCACTACTGCTACTCCATTAATTGTAATGAGACTCCCAGAGAGTTAATATTCTGTTAGCTAAAAAACACTTGTGTGTATTATGGGTCTTGTACGCTACTCCTTGCGTCATCTTGAAAGATGAAATATGTAAGAAGTCCTGAAGGCCATCTTTAATGTGGGAGGGTATATAAAATGACTCAAAAATAAAATCCACCATGACACTATTTATATGAATGAGGCAACTGTGCAGAAAACCACTTATCAGAGAAACCCCCGAAGAGAGAGGAGTAAAAGGTACAAGAACCTCCACCTTGTATAACGAGAGACCACAAGTAATTTTTAATGACCCTCCATAAATGTTTTAATCACGCTATAGAAGTGGACCATATCACATGGGTTCTCTAATTGGGTTGTGAGAATACTAATTGATCCCATTCACGGCAGTACATCCAACGAGCGAAAAATGGTTTACGGGTTTGCCTCTCAAGCCCATACTCGCAACATGTTCTAATTTAAAAGCACAGTGGATCCACAACTTTTCAAGCTTGCAGCCGTTGGGGGTCTCACATTGCACATACGAGCTTCGAATTTAATGTAGCTGTATGTTCAGCAAGTGCTTCACAATTAATGTACCCAAACACCTGAGCATCATTTGGTAATAGAGTTTTTAGTCAGGTCGCTCCAGTTCTGTGGAACGGTCGCCCCATAATAGTTTGAGAGTCACTATCCATGGCTATTTTCAAAAAGAGGCTTATCTGGTCACCCAAGCCTATTAGTAGCACAATATCTTGGGAAGTAGTATATTACAAAGCTCTATGGTTCCATCAAGGAGAGAATCACTATATAAGTTATTATTATTACTAGGAACTTGCCCGTCAAAAATGATGGGATTAACATTGTAAAGCTGGCAATGCTGTTTGATACACAATGTGAGGCTTTTGCTCCTCTGAGCACCTTTGGCACTCATTGCCAGCCTCTCCCCTGTGTACTTCAACTTACCTGCTTTCATTGTGAGACTTTCCTCCCGCCTACTGAACTCGCCGCTCATTGCAGGTTTCATTAACCTGCAAGTTTGGTGCTTGGGAATGCCATGTATCTCTTTCCACCATCCCCCCGCGCCCCCCCGTCCCTTCCCTGTGTGTTTGTTCTCTGTGTGGCTGCTGAATGTTTGTGTGTTACGCGCTGAAGGCCGATTGCTTTATTTTCAAAGTCCTGCGTGCCTGGTTTTGCTCAGCCTTATTTTCATGCAGTTTTAGATTTTTTTTACGTTTTTCGTCCACCATTTTTTAGCCGATTTTGGATTGACGAAAACCCCCACATATGGCTCAAAATCGCTTGTAACCTCACTCCCAGGCTTCCTGGCTCTCCCCCTGTCCTGTCTGTGTGTTATTATAGTTCTTACATTTTGTTTTTTGTTTTTAGGGCTTTTAGAGTTATGCACTTGGCTCGCAGTTGCGCCCCTCACAATGCAGGCTGAGTACTGCACCTTGCTTTGCTTCGTATGTGTGATGGCGCCACTGGCTGCAACGAGCGCCTTCGGCACTCATTGCAGCCTAAGTGCTGCACGGCTGCTTTGCCTCCCTTCGCAAAGCTTGCATGTGTGACGCCGCCGCTGGCTGCAATGAGCGCCTGAGTGCTGCGGGCTGCTTTGCCTCCCTTCACAAGGCTCTCATGTGTGACGGTGGCACAGGCGAGCCTCGCTTCGTGAGGCCGCAACTGTGTAGCCAACATCGCAAACGTTACGAACAGCGTTCTTGGTCCACAACTATATATGTGATATATTTTTATTTTGCAATTACCAGAACGCACGTGCAGCTCTGCTGAACGAAAGCTTTTTGTACTGTAGGACCCATCTGTTAAATCCATGATAACATGAGGTCTCCTAATTGGTTACTCTAGCTAATCTCTTGTAAATCAGATTAAGGTTTTTAGAGTATTTCAACTGGATGAGCATTGAATACGATGGCAAACTAAATGTAACCACCAGTTGAACATATGCCAGCCACCAGCATTGGGGTCTGTGAGTATGAGTTCCTTATACTTCTTTTGGTTTTGAATTTTAAAAGAAAAAAGGAAATGTTACATGACAAATGCCGAAAAATGGGAACACTGAAGGAGTAGATATACCTTCATGGATGTTTTTTGGTTTTCCGTTACATATTGTACATTGGATGGACACATTGAATTGACGCACTTTTGCTTTTTTGAACTACACAGATCAGTGGTTCCTAAACTTATTTTCGATTAACATTTGGAAGTTTTTCTTGGTGTACCAATTGATTACCACTATAGATCTTCAAGGACCACCTAGTCATTTTCTGCCTGCTTTTTTACAATTACAATGCACTGTACACTGGAACATAGCATGGACACATGCAATCCTACAGCCTAAAATCTTGGCCCATCATTACTGATTTTTTATGCATTTTTATTAATTTTCTTAACTTTGTTTCACAATTTTATTGTAATTATTGTTGCACCGTAATGTGACGCTCACACCGCTGGTAGTTGGTGGACCACAGTGTGGGAACCTCCGGCATAGATAGTTTTTCATTTTCCTAGTAGGTGTGTGCACTGATATAGTGTGATATATAGGGTTTGCATATAGTATATTTTATGAGCGTGCTTGTAGTTGGAAGTAATTTTGGTTGGTTGAATTCTGCAATGTGCCCAAGCCAATCTTTTAAAAAAAAATAGATAAAAAAATATTTCCACTGTTCATTTGTTGGAAAAAAAAAAAAAACACAATATGTCCAAACTTATCTTTTCCCTTATGCTATTGGGTAAAATTGCCATCACATCAGACCCTGTGATAGCTAGGTAAACATGGCTCCTTATCAAAGCATCTGTGGGGATCTTAGTTAATACTCTCCATAACCGGAGATATTGCTTTAAATATGTACTCTTTATGTATACAAAATATGTTTTTGCATTACTCTTATTATTATTAATATATGTAGTATTATTATTAGGTGGGGGAGAGAGTTCTAATTTTAATTTTGGCCTCTTCATTGACTCTCGTGGACACCTATATATATATATATATATATATATATATATATATATATATATATATATATATATATATATATATATATATATATATACAAATATATAATACAGTTGTGTTTGCATTTGAACATCTAAAACAAGCTAAAAAACTTGTGCTTAGAATTCCCGAGAAATAGAGTTATTGCACTGCATTCTGAGAACCTGGGCGGGGGCATGCAAATGTAACCACAAAGACTTCACTCTTTAATCCAAATACCATATATATATATATATATATATATATATATATATATATATATATATATTATACACACACATATATACATACATACATACCCTTAGATTGTAAGTTTGTGAGTTTTCAATCGTGTGCCGGGGCTTGGAAACAAGCACTATGTACATTTGATTATATGCTCAAAAACAGGGCCCCCCATTCTTTATAAGGTGTTAAGTTTGTTTTTTGCCATGTAGTAAACCCCTGTACAGCGCTACGGAATATGTTGGCGCAATATAAATAAAGATAATAATAATAATAATAATAATAATAATAATAATAGATAGATAGATAGATAGATAGAGAGAAAATAGGGAGATGTTGCTATGTCTTATAGCAGGCCCCTCCATTCATGAGATTCGTCATGGACAATCATATATATTTCAGTTGGATTTCTTCCCTAAAGAACTTGTGCAAATATTTGTGAGATTTTGAATCTTTGAAGCTCTTGAGTTTCGGGTGTTTTATTTGCTTTTTAACATTGTGAAATAACAGCTGTTTCCTTTGGATGTTTTCTCATGAGTCTGCTACTCCTTTTAGGTGTTAAAGGGCAGAGCAAATGTTTCCATTGAGCATGTTTTCTTTTTAGCCAGACGTTAACATAAAGGAGTTTTTATGCTAGAGATTGAATCTAAATGTTTATTTTGATCTTAAAGTATTTCTGTAACTTTCCACCAAGTGAAAATTTCAGTTCAAAACATGGGCATACATAAGCTTTACTTTTACTGCAACTGGTGAAATCAGTTCTAGTAAGAACATTTACCTAGAATAAAAATTCTTATCTTGAATAATCCACATTGTGACAAGGCAGACTTGTCTTTTGAATGGTCTATACCGTTGGTGGGTAGGGTTATCTGGTGGTCCAGTGGTTAGGATTCAGCGCTTTCAACACTGCAACCTTGGTTCGGTTCCAAGTCAGGGAACCAAGAGGACACACCACCCTGAAGCCGAGCAGCGTTGGGCCTGGTCAGTACATGGATGGGGGAATACCAGAAGCTGTGACCCACTGCAGAAGGAAGTGCCATGAATACCAAGTAGATCAGCATGACCACTGACATAAAGATGTTCTGGTATGTTACGGGTTATGAGGTCACAGAGAGTCAGAAATGACGGAACGACAACATACCCCCCCCCCCCCAACAAAAAAAAAATGTTGGTGAAGAGTGTGATGATTTATCACTAACAATAGCATTTGATAACAAATTTTGAAATGATCAAAAACCATCACAAAAATGTTACATCAAAATAAACCATTTGGGTTATTTTCTTGTAGAAATATTAACCAAAGGAATGTTCTAGTTCAAAACAATGATCTTGTTATAATTTTTTAGTAATTGAACATCACCATTTAAAAAAATTATTAAAATGCCCCAAGTGCCAGAAAAAGCTGGACCAAAAGTCAAGTGCGTAGTATTGTGCCTGCATGTTTTTACCACAGAAGTGGAGAGAATTTTTTTAATTAATCAGAGGTACTTAAAGTGTTGAGGAATTAAAAATAATAATTAAAATGCCACAAATGCTATAAAAATTTGAACCAGAAGCGAAATGAGTAGTTTTGTTCCGGCATATATTTACGACAGGAGCTGAATTAATTTTTGAAAAAATATCTGAGGATCTTGAAGTTAAGTAGAACACTTTTAAAAAATGGTGGCTTCATCAAGCTGCACCAAAATGGTGACTTCATCAAGCTGCACTGTGGCTGTACTCGGAAAACAGTAGAAGACCACGGAGGAGATAACACTTGATATGGAAACATGAGACAGAAGACTCCAGTGGACAGTTGAAGATCCTAGAGGGCAGAAAGCAAAGTCAAGAAGTGGACACCCTTGATATTGCCTCAAGAAGGTCGGCTAAAATGGGTGTGCACTTCTGTTCCTTATACTTTAAACAGACAGTGCATTTTTATGAAAATTTTGAAAGGCCAGCAATGGTATATGAATTTACCAACTAGGGAAATTAAATATGTTTACGAACCTTTCATAATTTTTCAGTATCGTTGCCTCCAAAATAATGTTTTCCAAAACAAATTATCGATTTGGTCCATTGTTAATCACTTTATAGCTATCTAGTTGATGTAGCCTGCAGCTGGTGTAGGAATTTATATTAATTATATATGTAGAGTAAGAGATCACAGGTAAATAGTTTTATTTTATAACTGACCAAATGTTTTATAATACAAATCAAGGATGTTATCTCTACTGAATTTAGGAAATATGGATTAGACCAGTAATTTCCATTGCAATTCAAATATGCTGTTTGCTATCGTACAATTTTAACCTTTTGCCCATTGGCATGGCTGACCGTTCACTATTTAGTGAATATAGAGAGGGAGTTCTCTGGAATACCAACTACATAAATAAAGCTCCATTCAATGTTATTGTGTACATACACTCTAATCTAATAGGAGCACATTCAACTAAAACATGTACTTTAAAGAATATGGTCACAATGGTTTGAAAGGATCAAATTTAGGCCCCTCTAAAGAGATAAAATCAGACAAAGCAGTGGGTGATCGGCACTTGAAATTTCTAAAGAACTTCCTTTTAGGCTAGGCCCAGGTAATGAATCAAATACAACAAAGGGGTCATTTACACATGAGGTATTTTAATAAAATATAGGGGTATTCCCTGTATAAAAGTTTGAGTTTAAGAAAAAAAAATATATATTTGATAAACTTTGGATCACTTACTATTTTATAAGGAATAAATGACACATTGCTATAGTCAACCACATTGGCCCACTTAGTATCAGAACTGAAAAAATATATGAACAAAAGATAAAAAAATGTATCTTACAATTATGATTTTTTTCTAGCTTTTGTTCCAAGGAAACTGGAATTGTAACAGAATTAAGTATGAGCTTGATCAACGTCAATATCAGTCATCATATTTTATGAACTCCAAGTCAACCATCAACAGAATGCAAGAAATGCACAGGGGGAGGTCAGACTGCTGAGTAATGATTGCATTTATTGGTTTGACTCAATAGATACTCATTTTATTTTCTTAGAGTGGGTCCAATTTTTATGGCTTTGCTGTTTTATTCAGTAGATGTGATAAACACTTCATCTATGGTCAGATGGAAGTTAATTTCTTCTCCAGCATGAAAAAGATATTAAACACTGAATAAATACATGATAGATAGATAGATAGATAGATAGATAGATAGATAGATAGATAATTATTGAAATCTAAAGATCTGAAATCTACTTCTGCTTGGAAGACAGTAATCAAAGTAAATTGCTACTAATATTTCTAATCTAAAAAAAAAAAGGTTTCAATCCTTGTTGTCATTACCATAGTTTAAATGTCTATGGAAAGTGAAACGTGACACACTTTACAACAGAAGGGTTGCAAGATATCTAAACTTTCAAACCTGTTTTCAGGTAAGTGAAAAACAACTTTGAATGTACTAAATGTTGACTGTCACTCAGCTCAAGACATTCTCCTACTAGTGCTCTTGTTCTCACTATTTTATTACCTCATCAGGGAAGCACTCATCAATAATGAGGGATATGATGACAAGGCCAATTGGGTGGGAGGATCTCTTGAGCTGAGTGAGAGCTAAAATGTAATACATTCAAAGCTCAGTCACACTGTTTATTCTCGGAAGATTTATGAATATATATGTTTGACTGAAGAATCCCTTTAAGTGGAGTTGACCATGAGCACCTAAAAAAACACCAGCTAATTACTGAACATTAGTGCAACAAAAAAGTATTTTGGCGGAAAAAATATATTATTATCTTTTTATTTAAATTACTTCTACATGTTAAGCAAAGAAAAGCAAATTAGTTACGGGTAGTGAAGTATTTTAAAGACAAAGCTAAAAAAAATCTTCCAATTTGGCACAGTGTTTTTTAAATATTTGTATCTAATATAGTTCAAATTATTCAGTCTCTAAAATATACAATCTACCATTATCAATTAGCTAATTTTATTTTAAAGAAGTAAGGAAAAAAATTATGAATTGGGTTTACATGGATCAGGTAAATGGCAGGAACATCATGAGCTCTAAAAAAAATGTCCTCCTAATGTTGAACAAAATCAGTTGTGGCAGCTACATGTGGGATTACACAATTATAATTATCCGGTAAGGTCAGAAGTTCTGGTGACCCTTGATTTCAGAATCCAATGAAGTGATTAGACCTGATGACACAAAGCTTTAAATTAGTGAGAGTGGCAATTAGCTAAAAGCCAGGCCTAGGGATTATACTAACAAGTCGTCTTTATAGCTTAGGTATTAGCGCTTCCACTGTATTCTGGATAACTAGTACTACTGTCCTATTATTTATTAATGGAGGTGGTATGAGAACACAGAGGGTGAATATTACCATGCAGTGGGGCTTAATATGGTCATTTTACTGAGATCATAATTTTTTATTATTGTTGTGGTTTTGCTCAAAACTCCTATGTACACATACACACACCATATGCATTGTCTGTGATATTAAATGGACAGCATGTCTTAATTATTAATTTATTCATGAAAATTGAGTTTTGCTACATGTTCATCCTGTAATAAATATTGGCTTTCACAGGGCCAACATAGAGACATAGACATTGACACAATTTAATGCATATTTGTATAATATATCCTCCTCCTTAGCTAGATTATTGGATTTTAGTATAAAGACTTGTTACATTTTCTTTTAAATGTATTCTAAATGTGTGCCATATACGGAGATAAAAGTGCTTTGCCTCTATACAGTTGCAATTAGGACCTTATTACAGTTTAAGGAAGTCAATTACACTAAATCACTCTTGGTTTCTCCACAGAACAAACTAAATTGCTTGGTTAGATCAGAGTCTCAAATTCAATGGAGATTCTGGTATTTAGTCTACTAAGAATGTCTAGATCTACTAAACTGATTATGGTGGATGGCAAGGTGATTGGGTGACCCTAAACTCTATAACTAGTAAGGAAAGAAGTCTACCATTCTGAGGACAATTACATGTCCCAGGTAGGCCAGGAGCCTTTTCTATCCACCATAATATGCTTACTGCCTGATCTGAGGACTCTCTACAGTCTCATTTTACAGCTACCAGAACCAACCTTGCGTTCAGAAACCCATTATGGCAAAATTGCAAAACTGATATCTGTGGGTGGGTTTCTGGCATGGGACCCTAATCCATGGCTATGTTCTGAAGCCTAAATAAAAATAAATTGAGGCGCTCAAACGGAGAACAAGCAACACCGTAGTAGGTTTGCTCTACAGTCTTGTTACCTACTCTGAGAGTGACCTCTTTTGGCCACTTGTGCCCTGGACAGGCAGAAATATCCTGTAGTATATCAGTCTGGTCTCATTGAAAAGAGTGATCCAGCCCCGAAATATCAGGCTGGATCCCAGAAAAAATAGCAAACCCCTCATGTACGTTTTTGCCTCTGTGGGCCTGGTCAGTGTGGTGTAGCAGATTACTCCCTAAGGCACAGTGAACAAGGGGTCCACGTCTGAAGCCATGTTCAGAGTAGAATTGCCTGGTATTTTGGGTATTGAGCACCTCTGACCCTTGTTTTGCTTATGTTCTGAAGCCTGTCTGAGAGTAGGGCCCATAGTCATATATAAAGAGGCGATATGTTTTTTAGCCTCATTTGCATATCAATACCCAGAATCCATAGAGGCAGTGAAAATACTGTTCACTGAGAAGTTCCATTGACATAAAGATGTTCTGGTATGTTACGGTCCATGAGGTCACAGAGAGTCAGAAACGACTGAACGACAAGCCTCGGCCTTAAAAATAAAAAACTGTTGGTGGAGAGTGTGATGATTTATCACTAACAATAGCATTTGATAGCAAATTTTGAAACTATCAAAAACCATCACAAAAAAGGTACATAAAAATAAACCATTTGGATTATTTTCTTGTAGAAATATTAACCAAAGGAACATTCTAGTGCAAAACAATGATCTTGTTATAACATTTTAGTAATTGAACATCACCATTTAGTTTTTTGCTATAAAAATTGTTGTCAAGTTTATAACATTTAAAAAAAGAATAAAAATGCCCCAAGTGCCAGAAAAAGCTGGACCAGAGGTGAAACGCGTAAAGTATTGTGCCTGCATATTTTTACCACAGAAGCAGAGAGAATTTTGGAAATTAATCCAAGGAGCTTAAAGTTTTAAGGAATTAATAATAATAGTTAAAATGCCACAAATGCCAGAAAACTCTGAACCAGAAGCGAAATGCGTAGTATTTTTACGGAATATATTTATGACAGAAGCTGAATGAATACATAAAAAAAAAAAAAAGAGGATCTTGAAGTTAAGAGCAACACTTTAAAAAAATGGTGGCTTCATCAAGCTGCACCAAAATGGTGACTTCATCAAGCTGCACCGTGGTTGTACTGGGAAAACAGTAGGGGGATTGGCGGCCCTACACAATGGGGCCTATCTATGACTCCCCTGCCATCATGTCTTCTCGTCTAGGCAGGAGATCACAAATGACAAATATAATATTACTGCACAACCAGTCACGGTGCTCAATTATGGATAATTAAAGGATCTCTGACACCCCATACTCAAGCTGTTCTTAAAAAGCATAAAAACCTGGGTAAATATTGCATTAGCTAAAACAATATCCCCCAATATCATCATAAATGTAGTTCCCCTCCCCCTTATCAGTTACTCTAAAGCACTCATACGGAGCCTCATATTAACATGCAGGAGCCAAACAAACAAAGCTGTATATCTGTAGAAAAGTGGAACTGTTTTCCAGTGGACTCAAAAAACATTAAGTAATTTAAAAATAATTTAATTAATTGTTTAACATATATTTTGTTCTAATCTATAGGTTTCTGTATCTGAGTCTGAACCACAAGCATTTGATCTGGTATGAACTCCAGCTCACCAGCAACCAGTGCACTGGCCCCTGTAAACAATAATCAAGGGGGTCCCACCACACCACGCAAAGGACCTCCCAAATTCAAGCAAAGACAGACACGTCAATTCAAGAGCAAGCCACCGAAGAAAGGAGTGAAAGGGTAATTATACATGTATATATTTATATGTATCATTATTATTGCCTGTAAGAGGTAAACTTCTAGTCCGTAGAAAACACAGGAATTTAATTCAAGTGAGTATGGATTTGTTAATTGGAAACGTCTAAGTTCTTCGACAAGTTCTGGATCACTACCATGTCATGGTGAATGGGCTTGTCTGTGAGCTATGGCATGTAGGGTCACTATAGGCGTAGGAACTTGGGGGGATAAGGATGACAAATCCCCCCTAGATTATACGATTAGAATTAATCTTTATATTTATATATTCACAATAGTACCTATCTTCCCCTACATTGTAGGGGAGGTAGGTACCATATCCCTGCTTTATAGTGCTAGGAGAGAGATCACAGCACACATCAGCCCGTTGTGATCTCTCCCTCTCCCACCCCTGTAGATCCTCCTCACCTCAAGTCACTTAAGCAAAATTCTGGGTCTCACACAATCTTATGAGATCGTATTTAGGAAAGTGGGACAAAACTAATTTTGAAGGTTTTTATGGTTCAAAATATATTAAATTGGATGGGGACGGTAATTATTTTGGGTTTCAATTTTAATTTAATTTGATTACTCATGGGTAAAAAAAAATCTGGTTGGCAGATGTTGCACTGCATTGATTATAAAAATATTTTAAATTATACATATCTGTAAATCTATTTTCTATAAATCCAGGGCTTTCATTATTAGTTTAATTTTCAAATTTATATATATATATATATATATATTACACACACTAGTCATTTGCCCTTCATAACTGATGGTATAATATTTGATGTCCTCTCTCTCTGCGCTCTCGCTCTCTATGTGCGCCCTCTCCCTTTCGCTCTCCCTCCCTCCTCTCTCCCTCCAATGTCTTTCCCCCATTTTTCTCTCACACCCTCTCCCCTGTCTCTCACCCTCCCCTGTCTCTCTCCAACCCTCGTTTCTCCACCCCACCTGTGTCCTTCTCCCACCAATTCCCTCCACTGTCTCTCTCCCACCGCTCCGCCTATGTCTTTCCCCCCTGTGTCTCTCTCCCACTACTCCCCCCTTGTCTCTCTTACACCCTTTCCCTCCCCTGCCTCTCCCCCCCACACTGCGCATGCGCGACTATTGCATTCTGTGCACTGCGTAGTGCCCATGCGCTAAAACAGCATTATAAAACTATATATATATATATTTAAATACGCATGGGTTAATTTTGCTACCTTTAATTGCTAACTAACATATTTATCCATCCATCTATCTGTATAGCCATATATATATATATATATATATATATATATATATATATATATATATATATATATATATATATATATCCACCCAGACAGTACAATGACTAATCGGGAATACAGGAAAAAGATCACCATAGCAAATTAGCTCTCAAAGGGGTAGCATTAAGTGAAGTATACCGGTATATATTTATAAAAGATATGCCTGGCGTGTAGGGTCATAAAGAGTCAGACATGACTGAATGACTAAACAACAAGTTCTTCTATCTATCAGCGTGCTCAGGGAGAAAGTTCTTGTTTATTATTTCAGATGTAGAGACAAATTGAAACTTGCATTACTACCCCACCAAACTTCACGACAATGGTCTATTTTAGACATCAATGGTAGAACGCAGCCAAGATTGGTATCCACAAAATTATTCAAAACTGACTGATAGTAAAAAAAATTATAAAAAAGTTTGATTTTATATATAACAAGATAAGGGAGAAAGATAATATTATCTCACCCCAGATTTAGGAACAAAATGAATATTAAAATAAAGAAGTGGTAAATTAAGTGTAAATACATGAAACATTTCATAATAGATATGAACATACGTTATAGATATAAACAAAATTATAGTGGTAAACTAAACAACTTCTGGATAAATAAGTATAATAAAAAATATACATGCAGTGTAGCTATGCAAACTAGGCTGCGGTGTTCCTCTTCTAAATTACGCGTTTCGCTTTTAACACTTTAAGATTTATAGAGAATCCCTTTATTAATAATACAGAATAAATCCAATAATTACCCAAATTTTAAATAAAGCTTGATTAGAGCTCAGATTATAATCATACAATCATATTGAAAAAATAAAGTTGTGAAATTATTAATTTTCTTGATTTCGACTTTAAAAACTAATGCCCATGCCACAATATTTTAAAAGATAATGGGTATATATTCCCAGGAAGGGTATGGTTTAGTACAATGGGGTAACAAAGATCTTCTAACAGCAAGAATGAGCTCAGTACTTCCTTGGGTCTAAGCACACTTGTTCTTTTCTATATAGACGCCATTAACAATACTTAATATTTAGGTTCTATAGGAAGAATGTATGTTTTAAGTTTAATTAGTTAAAGGCATATATAAGTTTCCTGGGATTCAAATGTTTGGTAAGAAACAGGCAGTGATTATCAGAAAAATATATGTTGTATAGATAAGTTCAGTGTACTTACAAAGTTATATGCACGAAAGTTAAATCCAGCTTTGCACACCCACACACAGGAAAGGCAGCCAGGTACAGAGTTTGATCTTTCAATGGAGGTACTTGTTGCAGGATGAAATTACATGGTTGAGCTCATAGATGAATCGTAGCATAAGGATAGAGAGAGATAGAGACTTTGCAACACAGAAACCCCAGAGTATTATACAAATATATCAGCTAACCTTTTCTTACTCCTGATTGGCCAAAACAAATTATGAATTTTATGCTAATCTTAGCAGGGATTTTCAGAGGTGTTAACTAACAAAAGCTGCAGCTTGCACATCGAAAAGATCTAGCAAACATCAGGGTGAGTTTGCAAAAAAGTTTGCAAAAAAAGTTTGCATTCATGCATTCATAATCCAGGAAACTTAGATATGCCTTTAAATTTAACCCTGCTCATCCCTACTTATTCCAGCTTGATAAACATATGTGGCATATGGACAATACTTGTCTACTAAGGTTCCACCTTTGCTGCAACTAAAATGCTCATTTGACTTATCAACTTCTCCATTGGTTCTCTAGATTTGGTGATGATATTCCTGGGATGGAAGGACTTGGAACAGGTAAGAAACAGTGGATAATTGTGTCTCTACTGGAAAATATTGTATATCTGTTCTCAACATAATATCAAGTAATTATCAAAATATGTTTTCTTTGTATGTATATTCCTATAAATATATATATTCTCTGTTCTCTTGTAGACATCACTGTAATTTGTCCTTGGGAGGCGTTCAGTCACCTGGAACTACACGAGCTGGCGCAGTTTGGAATCATCTGAATTTCCCTCAACACCTTCATCTATAATCAAACACAATGTTCTTAGTACATTTAGGGGGGTATTTACTAAGCATTGCCGGGGGTGTGATAGCTTAGTAAATATCCCCATTAGTGACTTGTTGGCAATAAGGAACCTTAATCTGAGTTTATATATAATAATTTATATGGTATATGTTTATGAAATACATTCTGAGTAAATAGAAGAAAAATATTATTAATGTAAGTTCTAGAGCAGTATGGTGCATATTATATTTTTCTAAAGATTATAAAATGATTGGGCCTATATTAGTCAACTGTTATTATTTATCTTGCAAATAAAAAAAACATATTGTCAACATTTTGATGATTAGATTGCAAATATTATGATAGGAAGGTATTTTATTATGTTTTTGTTTGGTAAATAAGCTCAGTTGATGAGTATACCCAATGGAATCGTATTTCTAGAATTTTATATTTTGCAAGCATATATTACATTTGTGATAGTGAGAACATTTGTCTGTATTGAAAAATAGTTAAGATATTGTAAATGTTTAATACTTGATAACCATAGTTGATATCAGCTAATAACTGCATTATTTAAAGGTGCCACTCGAAGAAGTCACCTTAAGAAGATACTGGCACCTTAAGAAGATACTGAACTTGGTTAGTTTGTAGTAATGTGGATCCTGCATTTTCAGGAAAAGTGTCTGTTACACAAGTAATTGCTTTATTATTTATTTTAGATATTTATCTAGAGTAAATATAAGTGGACAGGAGGGAGATAGTTCATACGGTGTTGTTGAACATGTGATGTCTTACCAAATATAATTTGTCACAGATAATTAGACCCAAATCATCAATTCATATTAAAGTAAATAATGTCTATCAAAGGATTTATGTTTGTGTTCAGTATTTGTAAATATTAAAAATCTCTTTTAATATCATCAATATTCTTAAAGGAACTGCAATATCTTGATCCATAACATCCGATAGATCACCATTAAATGCATGAAAAACATTTTTTATTTTGTTTTTTTAAACAAACAATAAGCAACGTGTATTTATGGCGACAATTGGATAAGGCCATATCCTCAACATGACTTGAGAAAGGCATGAGCACTAACATTTCCTCAGCTGGTACCTCTTTTAAAATGGTACACTTAAAATAAAAGTCTGTCTATCCATGTTAAGAGAATTGGGTTTCATGTTGTTTCAATTTTCTATGTGGAATTGCACCATTGCACCTCATCATAGCCATATACGTAGAAGATACCCTTTAAGTAATAAAAAAAAGATTCAATCCTATGATTGTTTTTTGTTGGACAATTCGGCTATCAAATAAGACCGTTTTCAGAAAGTATTGGAAAATATTATTCACGTTTTGTGATATCCGTCCAACCCACATCTACATATTTGTTGTATATAGCAAAATAAGTCTACATATAAAGGTAATAGAGGACTAGGAAGGATAGATGTGAGGGGCAAGATGGCAGAAAGAAACAGGAAGGGTTTGGTCTGGGAGATATTGGTAGGGAAAGGGGGTAGGGGAATAAATATACACATAACACAAGACAAAAAGAGGGTAATAGAGGACTTGGAAGGAGAGATATGAAGGGAAAGAGGGCATAAAGAAACAGGAAGGGTATCGTCTGGGAGATATTGGTAGGGAAAGGGGGTAGGGGAATAAATATACACATAACACAAGACAAAAAGAGGGCAGAGCCTGGGTGATGGTCAAAGTAACAGTGAAAGAAATAGAGAGACAGGGACATATTGGACAAAGATGTTTCAATTAATACAATGAAACAAACAGAGGTAGAACATGTGATCAAGAGGAGGGGGGATATAGACATGCTAGGAGAAGGTAAGTGAAGATGAACATGTGGGAGAGAACTATGAAGGGGGATTTAGAGGGAGGCGGGATACAAGGAAATATATAAGTAAATATATAAGTAGATAAATTGTCAGTCTAGAGGAAGGCAGGCTACAAGGGCGGTATATAAGCAGATAAATGGAGACAAAAAGGTAGAAACTAGACAAATGAAAAACAAAAAAGAAAGAAGGACACGTTGAAAAGGGTTGGGTAAGATGGGAAAATGGTGGTGAGGACAGCTAGTTATGGATAGAAATGAAGACAGACTGGATGAGCAAGTCAATTATGCAAGTATAACAGGGGATGGGGGAGGAGATACATAGTCATGGAAATGGAAGAAAGTTGTAGACTGATCAAGAAAAAGCATTGAGATAATAAGTGAGGATACATCCAAGGCAAGTCCATAGAAGAAGAAAGTCTGGGTAATGAGGAAGACTAAGGCTGGACAAGAGAGAGACATACATGCAAGGGGAAAGGGCAACTAGTGAAGGACATGATACGTTGATGATATTAAATGTCTCTACATCCTTTACCCAGAAATCAATGGTTTTGTACAAATATTATGTACCTGCATATAAACACAGGAAATGCTGTTAACCATAAATGTTGTATTTGATTCTGATAATTAAATATGCTAATATGTCATAGACCCGTTTTGTTTTCATAGAGTTTTGTTTTCATTCCTGTTTGTGTGTAATTTATGAAAAATGCCAGTCATTTAATAAATTGATTCTTGATATCAAATAAAAATGAAAAAAATGCAAGCTGTTAATTCTAATCAAATTTCATACTAAAATTATTGATTGAGAATGAGGAGATTGAGAGAGTAGAGATAATTTCAAGATTATCCAGTAGGACAATAAGCAAGTTGTACAGTATTTCTAAATAGGATTTTCTCTATCACTTCGGCTGGAAAACTGCTGCTCCCTTTATGTAAATAGGACAGAAATTCAAATTACTATATAAAAGATATTAAATATTTTTACTTTAGAGAAAGAGGTTCTACTAGAGATGGTGGGAGTTAAGACAGATCTTGAGCAAATCTAGGATGGGCAAAGAGATGTTGTGAGTGCGACAAGGATAACCAATATGAATACAGTCTATATACAGCAATTGTTTTAGGTTATATAGACCTGGCGTCTTGTCAGAGAGCTTTATATACGTCTCATAAAGTATCTTGTTCTCACTTGTCTTTCTCTCCTACCTTTACATCACCTTAAAAGCATTTGCCATTAATTTTGGACATATAGTCCCATATTTATAAATATTTTTTCTAAAACAATGAAGACGAAAAGGTTTACCATTTTCACTATTGTTGAAGAAGAAAAATTATTTTAGGTTTTCCACAAATTGTAGAGCAAAGGATCCTGGGTAGTAACATGCCAATAAAAAATGTAGCATTGTTGTTCCTATATTCACTTTCAACATGGATCCTTTTGACTTATGTATGCCCTCTTCAGCCAGTCTTGAAATCAGATGCAGGACATTATTTATGTAGAATGGGAAATACCATCAGAGAAGGAAATGTCTTCTACTGAGTACAACAGATGGCTTCCACATAGGAGAAACATGAAGTTAAAAAGTTATTTTGGGGGGAGTGGCGAACTGTGAGAGCAGTCGCAGGCTGTCTGAGCTCCGTAGTTTAAATAGCATTTTATACACAAAATTACCCTAAAAACAACACAACCTATCGAGCACAACCTGCCCTACCCCCAGTCAGGCAGGACTCCGACAGCATCAACTTCCACCTCCTATGGAACCAGGAAGGGCTGAAGTAGCCAGAGGAGATCCTGAGCTAGGAGTGACCGAACCGATCTAGGATTCGATCCGGGAAGGACGCCAGGATGCGTGGCTACTACCACTGCTCCATGGAGGGCCCGACTGGAGTGTGGAGCAGCACCAGTGTGGCGATGGAACAAGACCTGTAGCAAACGGAGGAGGATGACGGCCTAACAGGTCTGGTGGGCGCTGATACAGCGCACAGTGGAGGAGCAGACAAGGCAGATCGGGGAGCCTCGTGGGAGTGGGGAGACAGAAGCCCGGGCCTTCCTGAGGCACAGAGCAGCGGCTGGTGCTGCCACCCAGCCAGGGTGTTAGTGCAGGAGGGAGCCAGATGCAATACAGAAAAGGGGCCGAGTCTGAGAGGCAGAAAAAGCCTTAGAATCAGGTGAACTACTTGATAGAGGCCGCCACCAGGCCCAAATCATAACAGCCATAACGGAGCACTGTAAAAATACAAAGAGCTAATAAAATGTAATACACACTTTGGACCTTACAGACCAGAAGACCCATTTCAGACAGCCTGGAAAGCCTAAAAATTGAGAGGAGACTCTTAGCGGCACATGTTTTTCTTTACACCAGATAACTTAATGTTCCAACCTCAGCCTTTACAAGAACACTAGGTAACAGCTGGAACCAGTTTATAACTATGAAGTGTATTAGGTACAGGCACCTATAACAACTTCAGCAACATAAGAACAAAAAACAGCTCTGCTTTATTACCTACTATTGAAAGGAATAATACTGCCACTGTGTGGCCAAATATACATTGTACAGGACTATATTCTCCTTCAAGGATCCTAACTTAATTTTCAGACAAGGCCCTCCATGAAAAACATATAAATTTGGTACTTCGATATAGTTTGTCTCCATCCAGAAATTATAGGATCAACTAACTGACAGCACATACCATTTAATAACCCCTTAGATTGTAAGACTGCGAGTTTCAATCCTGCAAGGTGCTTTAGGGAAAGCGCTATGGACACCGGATTCCAAGCTCAAAGACAGGGCCCTCAATTCATTGCAATGTGTTAATCTTGAACTTGTCATTGCCTGTAATATAACTTATGTACAGCATTACGGAATATGTTGGCGCGTTACAAATAAACGATAATAATAATAATAATAATAATAATAATAATAATAATAAGCACTATGCTCTGGGCGCTTCTTTGTGCTTTCAACAACACGGATAAATGCCAATGGCCTGGACTTGGAACTTACGTTGCTAACATGATGTAATAATCCAGATTATCATTTTGGCTACGTCTCAACTTTGGTGGAAAATCAAAAAATATGCACAGAATAGGCTCTTGGATAAGAGAAGTTATCTAATTTGAAGAGTTTAGAGATGAATACTATAATGATTATAGCCTTAGACATTTTGTACAATTGATAATTTGCACAACAGACCAGTGGCTATCTAGGATATGCAAGAACTACCCTCTGTCTAAGGGATTGATAGGTGAACTTTAAGATATATTCAACACACTTCGAGATTTCATTAAAGATAAATATATTCTGGGCTGGGAGAGGGATCTCACTCTTCAGTGGGATCTAGAGAAATGGGAAGGGTCATGGTCCAATATATTCAGGGGGTCTCTAAATCATAGTATTTTAGAAACCTCAATGAAGGTTTTGCATCGTACCTAAAATTACCCCTGTTAAGTTGGCCAAGTGGAATAAGACAGAGAGTCCAAAAAGCTTTAGAGGGTGCTTGGAGAAGGGAAGTTTCATCCATATTTGGTGGAACTGCCCCAAGGTTTAGCAGATATGGAAGGATGTAGGCAAGCTAGCATCTGACTTCTTCCATTGGAACTAACGGCTGAAACATGCATGTTGGGGATGTCTGTTAGATCCCTTTCAAAACACCAAAACAGACTTTTACAATTTCTGATCTTAGCCACAAAAAGTAACATTGCCAGAAACTGGAAATCGAATGTTTTGGATCTTTTACCTATAAAAAGCAAAAGTTTATTTTATTGCAACTAATGAAAGGATAACCCACTCTATTACTAAGTTCCTAGATATTTGGAGTTCATGGATTGAATACACAGGTATACAGTTATACATTACAAGCTAGATAGCACCTACAATATTGTAGATAAAAATGTAAAAATGGGAAGAGAAGGACCGAGCTGGGCCCCAGGACTGATTGAGGAGGACTCCAGGAGAAGTTGGAAAATAAGGAGAAGTGAGATACGTTTGCTAACACCAACTCTTAGATAAGTAGCAGTGCAAAGAAAATGTTAAATACATAATGGATCATATCCGCCTATTTATGGATATTCATAATTGGTACCAATAATACATGAATGTGTAAGGAGGAACATTTTGGAAAAGGGAGTAGGCCGATTTCATAGTCTAATTAGAGGGATACAATGTTTATCTGTATTAATATTATAATAGATAACCATGCTAATACAGAACAACAGCATATATTGATTGTCATATATTAATTAGCTTTAAATATGGTGTTACTCTTATATGCAAATGTACTTATGTTATGTTAAACTATGCATCTGCTTATAATAAAACCAAATAAAAAAAAAGCTATTTGGTTTGTATTTATAGGTCTTTTTTTTAAGCATATGTATGTAAATCTGTATGACAATGGGCCTCATACCATCCACCGAAGCAAAAGCACTCACCGACTGACATATGTCCAGTTCCATTCACCATCAGGACTGAGGACTTATTCTGCAGGGGCTCATCCAATGTCACTGGGCCTCATACCATCTACATGGGCAGAATCACCCATCAACTGACATATTTCCAACTTCCATTAAACATCAGGACTGGGCAGTTTTTCTGCAGGGGCTCATCCAATGTCACTGGGCCTCATACCATCTACATGGGCAGAGGCACCCACCAACTGACACATTTCCCAGTTCCATTCACCATCAGGACTGATCAGTTATTCTGCAGGGGCTCATCCAATGTCACTGGGCCTCATACCATCTACATGGGCAGAATCACCCATCAACTGACATATTTCCAACTTCCATTAAACATCAGGACTGGGCAGTTTTTCTGCAGCGGCTCATACAATGTCACTGGTCCTCATACCATCTACATGGGCAGAGGCACCCACCAACTGACACATTTCCCAGTTCCATTCACCATCAGGACTGATCAGTTATTCTGCAGGGGCTCATCCAATGTCACTGGTCCTCATACCATCTACATGGGCAGAGGCACCCACCAACTGACACATTTCCCAGTTCCATTCACCATCAGGACTGATCAGTTATTCTGCAGGGGCTCATCCAATGTCACTGGGCCTCATACCATCTACATGGGCAGAAGCACCCATCAACTGACATATTTCCCAGTTCCATTCACCATCAGGACTGAGCAGTTATTCTGCAGGGGCTCATCCAATGTCACTGGGCCTCATACCATCTACATGGGCAGAATCACCCATCAACTGACATATTTCCAACTTCCATTAAACATCAGGACTGGGCAGTTTTTCTGCAGCGGCTCATACAATGTCACTGGTCCTCATACCATCTACATGGGCAGAGGCACCCACCAACTGACACATTTCCCAGTTCCATTCACCATCAGGACTGATCAGTTATTCTGCAGGGGCTCATCCAATGTCACTGGGCCTCATACCATCTACATGGGCAGAAGCACCCATCAACTGACATATTTCCCAGTTCCATTCACCATCAGGACTGAGCAGTTATTCTGCAGGGGCTCATCCAATGTCACTGGGCCTCATACCATCTACATGGGCAGAAGCACCCATCAACGGACATATTTCCCACTTCCATTAACCATCAGGACTGAACCATCACTTTTACCCATCCAATGTCACTATGCCTCATACCATCCACTTAAGTAAAAGCACCGACCAACTGGCATATTGTCCAGTTCAATTCACCTTGTTTTCTTTTGCCTCTAGACCTAGAGCCTTACACACCGCAGTCCCTTCTGTCTCTTAACTCATATAACATTCCCCCCACCTACCATGTCCACACGCACCCAACTATGATTTGTGTTAATTTATACTGCAGGTTTCAGCACTATCACCTCCATTTTTCACAGCTGCTACACCCACAGACGCATTCACTAAATAATCATACACTCTTTCCAATTACTTGCCGAGCCCTTCTTTCTTTCAATTACTTTACATGTTGTTTTATTGACCCATTAGATTGAAAGTTTGCAAGTTTTCAATCTTGTGTTGGTGCTTTGAAAAACATTTTTATTTGTCATTTATTAAAAAACAATTTCATGTGGATCTTCATTTTATTTTACATATGAGAAACAATATTAAAAACACAAGGATTGATCCCCTTGGAACCTTCATAATTAAAAAAAATATACATTTTTTCAACCTCAGAAATAACTATGGGTTCATTTTCTTATTCCTGGACTTGTGCCTTAGGAAATGTCTACTCTATCAACTCTACTGTTATTGATAAATCATTTTATTATTACCCTCCAAGCTTTTGATAGTTATCGAACTAAATCTCCTAATATTGATCTGTTTGTTATCTTCTACAATTCTGCAATATCTTAAGCTTGTGTATTCAGTAAACACTTGGCAGAACATGTTTTTTCTTTTACTTTTTAAAAACATTACAACTAAAGAGTGAATAGACAAACTAAGGAGTAAGCTCTCTGCTGGGGAACCCCAGTCAGCCCTGATGCATTTCAAATCTCTCTTTATCAAAGAGTGAGTTGTCCACATGTAAAACAGCTATTTATGGTATTTTTAACCAATCAATGAAAATTATACTACTTGTCTGCCAATATATCCCATTGGTGGATATCCATCATGTGTTTCAACAAAGTATCCGATTCGTAAATTTAATCATGTGATCAAAGGCCAATGATTCTCTCTGATCTGAAGACAATTGTTATTGGGTATCAGTTTCATGTGATCAAATGCCTGGCAAAAAAAGGTAAACAAGGAAGTAATCTAATCCTATTACCTTTTACAATCAGATCAAAACAATAAAAGAAGGCATGGTCTCAAATAGTATCCTTTCACATAGAGGCAAAAAAATTACCGTAGTTAATATTTATTCTGTGTAGACTATGATATAATCCTATCAAGTATTTAAAATCTTTCTACTTTTCTATAGTTGTGATAATTTAAAAATAAAAAATGCAAAGTGCTTAATGTAAATGATTCATAATTAATATAATGTATATGTCCAATAATACTAATCATAACTTAATACAAAGTGAAAAAAGAAGAAAAACTTATGATTATATATTGCCCAAATCGTACATTTATACACACTTAAAAGCCAAAGATGCAAAGCTGGTCTTCATTGGTTTTAGCACAGCTCAAATATTACGCGTTCTAACTATTTAACACACAAAATCGCTATTCTATTAGACCCATAGCCCAATCTCGCAAATTGTCTGACTCGCAAATGAAAAAGTATCACGCTTTTTCAAACACTTATTGGAGCTGTAACAGCAGTTAAACACACAATACTGTACATTAAAGGCATGGGAAGAAATGGAAATACATTCAAATTAATTTCACAACAGTCTCAAAAACTCACAAATATGCATTTAAAAACTTTTATGTCTGAGTAATGTCAATCCCGGGACTCAAGGGATTAATAAATATCATGAAGCTCACATGGACGAAAACAGATGCTTTAATGTATTTTATAGATTGCAAGACCGATCAGCAAATATTATTTATTGGCACTAATACATGCCTTACGTCTGTTCTACTGACATCATGAGGACGGCCTCATTTTCTATTGGCTGTGTCTAATAAGTAAATGATGGGCTTGCTTAAACATTGTCAGATCATATGATCACGTCTCCTGAAATCAGACTTAAAAAGACAGGATTTATGAGTTTAAATCTTTTGAGGTAAATTGTGAGCTGGAGTCAATAGAATACATCTAAACATTTAGAGAGAAAAAAACCTGCAGCCAAAATTTCGAGATAGAAGCGCGCAAATGCCTCAAATAGGATAGGGCTCTATGTTGGTGCATAACAAAAAACAGATAATAATAAAAATCTATTTTCTTATTTGAATAGGAAAATTTAATGGTGTAAGAAAAAAGCCTTTGACTTTACATGACTACACTCCTGGGATTAGGGATAAATAAAAAAAACATCAGGGAGTGTTGTTCTCTTGTAAACTCGGAGTGCCAGGAAGGAAATTTGTTTTCCTCTTTTGAACTAGCCTTGGCAAATGTTTCACTAGGGTTTCTGTTTGCCTTTCCATGGGTCAATATAACTAAGGATAAATAATGAGTATGTCAGAGTTTAAAAATCATTTTAACATTGAGATCTTGAGGTTTTTTTTTATATGTATTATTTTTAATATTATTTTCTATAGTGTATTGGCACAAAAATGATACCCTGTTTCCCATATAAACTACTTAAATGACTAAAAGTACTAAACTCCTAAATTACCTTAGGAAACCTTTAAGAAATAGGGTACTAAGGGCTATTGGCCAAATCACAATTACTTGAACTCGTAAAGCAGCTTGTAAAAGTTACATATATTCAATTGGCTACATTAAGCTACTCACATTCCAGTTGCAAGTTAACTACCCAGAATCACTACAGGCCAGCCAAAGTTGCAAAACCGGACTTAGAACTCCATTGGTTTTAACACAGCTCAAGATTTATGAGTGCTAAACAATTAAAGCTACACAAAAATCAATATTCTATTAGACCCGTAATTTTAACTCGCAGATTAAGCCTGATAAAATTTATCAAGTTTCTGCCAAAAATTTTACTAGTTCTAAATAGGACTCGCAAGTGCTTTTTCAAACAATTATCACAGCTGCAATAGTAATTTAAAATACACTAATGTACTTTAAAAGCAGGGCAATGCATGCAAATACATTAGACATAATTGCACAACAGTCTCAAACAATTGAAAATCATTTTTTTTTTTTTCGTGTGAAATGGGTCTCGGGGTTAATACATATCATGGAACCCGCATGGACTAGAACAGTTGCTTTAATTAATTTTATTGATTACTACATGCTGGATTGTGAGTCCGCTCACAACATTGTACTACTAAACAATAATTCATTAGTAGTCTTTAATTGAAGTTTGAGTATTAACTCCATGTTTTACAGACTTTATGATGACGGTCTAATTTACTGTTGGCTGTGTCTAAGAAGTAAATGACTGGCTTGCTTAAATATTGTCAGATCATATGATCGCGCCCAATGAAATCTTTCAGGGTTTCCGTGTGGAGGCTGTGAGAGGGCAGTTGCGAGTTAGAGAAAATTGAATGTCTAAATGTTTTTAAAAAAATTTAACCCGCTGCCAAAATTAGGGGCTAGAGGCAATTGTTGGCTTGCAATTGAATGGGGCCCTGAGTCTGCAACTATTTACTTTTTAATTACTATTTAATTTAGTGTAAGTTATCAAGAGTCAATAACATATTTTTTCATTCTTTATTTAATGATAAGAGGAACATTTGAGTCACATTCAAAACATCACAATGTCAGTGAAAATGTAGCATGATATTTTCTGGAATTACAGACAGTATGATGTAATGGGTGTGAGATATAATTTATCTGAGAGATAGTGTGGGCTATTGCTATTTCCAGGCAGTGGAGATTGAACACTTTGTCTCTTTCCATTGTCATGGCGTATTCAGGGATTTTGAGAGAAAGCAGGACGCGGTGTGCCTCTGGGTACATATAATTTGACAGGCTTGTCAATACACGGATGGACAAGAGTTCAGTGCACTCTTATCTACAACACACATTGGTCCAATAAGTTACATGGAAATATAAAAAACTTAGATATGATGGCAGATAAGAACCAAAAGGCCCATCAAATCTGCCCTTTATATCTACTGAAAAGTTTGAATTAAGTCAAGTAGTACAGTATTATGCATTTCTTAGGCATCCTTAAAGGCTTTTCCACTTATCTGCTACCCGACCCTTATGGCAGATTATCACTAAATCTTCCATCTTTCATCTTCAAACTATATTGGGGATGTCCATGGATGTCCATGGTCAGGAATGGCAATGCCAGATAGAGCTGTTTCCTCTAACAGCCGGGAGAACAGCTCTACTGGAGGAGAGGGAGGGCAGAATAGGCAGAGCAACAGACAGGTTTTGGTTGTAGGGGACTCTATTATTAGGAAGGTAGACAGGGTGATTTGTCACCCAGATCCCAGCAATCGAACAGTTTGCTGTCTCCCGGGTGCTCGGGTTCGTCATGTTGTGGATCGGGTAGACAAATTATTGGGAGGGGCTGGAAATGAACCGGCGGTCTTGGTACATATTGGTACCAATGACAAAGTTAGTGGAATATGGAGTGTCCTAAAGAATGATTTTAGAGAACTAGGTAATAATCTGAAGGCAAGGACCTCCAAGGTAGTATTTTCTGAGATACTACCAGTGCCACGTGCTGGCCCAGGGAGGCAGAAGGAGCTTAGAGAGGTTAATGTGTGGCTAAAGATGTGGTGCACTAAGGAGGGGTTTGGCTTTTTAGAGCACTGGGCTGACTTCTCACTTTGGTACAATCTCTACAGTAGGGATGGATTGCACCTTAATGATGAGGGAGCTTTTGTACTTGGGGATAGGATGGTAGAAAGGCTGGAGGAGTTTTTAAACTAGTAGGTGGGAGGGAGGGACTAGATATAAGTAATGGGGTAGAAAGTGTAGAGGGTATTAGGGATGAATTAACAACTCATATGGAAGGAGATGGGGGAGGGGTAGTATAGTCAATAGGGAGGTAGTACTAAGTAATTCAAGTACAGTGGCAGGCACTTCAGAACTACAGACTCATAACATAAGGTGTATGCTTGCTAATGCCAGAAGCTTGCCAGGAAAAATAAGAGAGTTAGAATTATTAGCAATTAATGAAAAATGGGATTTAATAGGCATTACTGAAACGTGGTGGGATGAATCTCATGACTGAACTGTTAATCTGGATGGTTATAACCTATTTAGGAAAGATAGAGGCAATGGTAAACGAGGAGGAGGGATTTGTCTGTATGTTAAGCCAGAATTTAAGCCTATAGTCAGAGAAGGTATTTATGGTGGACCTAGTGATAAAGCTGAATGTTTGTGGGTAGAGTTAAATAGTGAAGCAGCAAATTCCAAAAGAATATTAGTAGGAGTATGCTATAAACCCCCAAATATAGCTGAAAGTGAGAAAATACAATTATTGTTGCAGATTGAAAATGCAGCTAAGCATGGTCAGGTTCTAATAATGGGAGATTTTAATTACCCTGAAATAAACTGGATAAATGAGACCAGCAGTTCATCTAAGGGGAGCAGGTTCTTGAGTACACTCAGGGATCATTATTAGGCCCAGGTTGTACAAGAGCCTACTAGAAATGAAGCTATCTTAGATTTACTCATCACAAATAATGTTGATATAGTATCAAATGTTGGAATAGGGCAACCTTTGGGAAACAGTGATCACAACACAGTCTCGTTTGAGATTGAATTAAAAAAACAAAATTTTAAGGGGCCAAAGAAAACTCTTAATTTTAAAAAAGGGCAAATTTTAACGGTCTAAGGGCAGCAATACAAAGTATAGACTGGGACAGAGAACTGGCAGGTAAAAATACTGAACATAAATGGACAACATTTAAATCCTTACTAAATATACATACACATCGGCATATACCGTGTGGGAATAAAAGTAAAAGGAGTAAATCCCATCCAATGTGGCTTAACAATGGTTTAAAGATCAAGATACCGAGTAAAAAACAGGCATTTAAATTATACAAACAAGAAGGGAAAGAGACTGCCTTACAGGAAAACAAGGAAATCAACAAGGCTTGCAAAAGGGCGATTAGACTGGCTAAAATAGAAAATGAAAAACTAATTGCAAAAGAGAGTAAGACTAACCCTAAAATATTTTTTAAGTGTATTAATGGGAAGAAGGCGAGGAAGGAAGCAATAGGAACATTACAATGTGACACAGGCAGTCTGATAATTAGTGACCAAGAAAAGGCAGATGAGCTAAATCGGTTATTTTCTTCGGTATACAAAAGGGAGGTACCAGTGGTTGGGACACGGCAACATAATGGAGCTACACTACCTTTGCCAAATAATTGGTTAATACAGGAAGTAATCCAAAAGAGGTTGGAAAAAATAAATGTTAATAAAGCCCTGGGTCCTGATGGAATACATCCAAGGGTACTGAGGGAACTTGGTTCTGTAATAGCCAAACCATTATATTTAATTTTTCAAGATTCACTCAACACAGGGTCTCTACCAGATGATTGGAGAAAAGCTGATGTGATACCTATATTTAAAAAGGGAGCAAGAGCAAATCCGGGGAATTATAGACCAGTGAGCCTCACTTCTGTAGTGGGGAAGCTTTTATAAGGGTTAATAAGGGATAATATAAAAGAATATGTCTATTTGAACAGGATTATAAGTAGGAGTGAACATGGATTTATGAGGGATAGGTCATGTCAAACAAATCTAATTAGTTTCTATGAGGAGGTTAGTAGGAATCTGGATCAAGGCACCTCAGTGGATGTAGTCTATTTGGATTTTGCAAAGGCTTTTGATACAGTGCCTCATGGGAGACTATTGTGCAAACTAAGAGATACAGGAGTTGCAGTAAATATCTGCTCATGGATTGAGAGCTGGCTAAAAGACAGGAAGCAAAGGGTTGTTGTAAATGGAACATACTCAGATTGGACTAATGTGGTAAGTGGGGTTCCTCAGGGTTCAGTATTAGGGCCTCTCCTTTTTAACATATTTATTAATGACTTAGAGGTAGGATTGGAGTGTGGTGTCTCCATTTTCGCTGATGACAAAAAGTTGCGCAAGGTAATTAAATCAGATAGTGATGTGCTTTCCCTCCAAAGGGATTTACATAAAATTGAGGAATGGGCATCTAAATGGCAGATGAGATTTAATATGAATAAATGTAAAGTTATGCATCAGGGAAGGAAAAATAGCCATGCAATTTATAATCTTAATGGAGCAAATCTAGGTGTATAAGATATTGAAAGGGATTTGGGAGTGCTTGTGGACAACCACCTCGGTAACAGTGCTCAAAGCCAAGCAGCAGCTACAAAGGCAAATAAAATATTAGCATGTATTAAGAAGGGTATAGAAGCCAGGGAAGCAAATATAATCCTGCCACTATACAAATCTCTAGTATACCCTCATTTGGAATATGGAGTACAATTTTGGGCACCACTTCATAAAAAGGACATATTAGAGCTGGAAAAGGTACAGAGGAGGGCAAAAAAACTAATAAGGGGAATGGAGGGGCTAAGTTATGAAGAAAAACTAACCAAATTAAACTTATTTTCTCTCGAAACAAGACGAGATATGATTACCTTATATAAATACATCCAGGGTGAGTATAAAGATTTGTCAAGGGAGCTTTTTGTGCCAAGAGGTTTTCAACTGACAAGAGGACATCCCTTGAGGTTAGAAGTAAAAAGATTCCACCTTAAAGAAAGAAAAGGGTTCTTCACAGTAAGGGTGGTTAATCTGTGGAATTCTCTACCAGAGGAGGTGGTGACAGCGGTTTCGATAGATAGTTTTTAAAGGGGACTGGATTTATTTCTAATTAAAAAGGGAATTCAGGGTTATCATGGATAATTAGAGAGGCAGTTATGATCCAGGGAGAAGTCCGGTCGCCGGTGTCTGCGATCAGGGGGGATTTTTTTTTTTTTTTAAATACAACTAATTAATTAATAGTTAATCTGCATATTGCAGATCGGAGGAGATCTTGAAAGGTTGAACTTGATGGACTGAAGGTCTTTTTCAACCTTAAATACTATGGCCCTCATTCAATTGCAATTCTGCCAATTGAATAGAGCTCTAAATAAGCACTTAACATATTTTTTTTTTAAATAAGTTTTAAGTTAGTAAACATCTATTCAAAAGCAAGGTTTTCAGTAACTAAAAACGTATTTAAAAAAAATATATGTTATGTGCTTATTTAGAGCCCTATTCAATTGGCCAAATCGCAATTGAATGAGGGCCTATGTAACTATATTATCTTGTTCTTGCGCTTCTCTTTTCCAGAGAATACTTTTGGAGATAATGTGTCTAGACCATAATATGTTATGAGGCTTCATTTAAGTCTAGGCTTATATATCCAGCTGTTAATGGGATTTTAGACAATTAAGCCTGGTATGGTAACTGGGTTCAAGCTAACTGTAATTAAATAAAGTGCACTTAAATTAGAAGTGTGAGGGAATCATGATGTGGAGATACCTAACAGATCACCCACCCTCAGCCCACAGGGAGATGAAACCTTCTACTTTCCTAGTGGTCAAAGCGATTGTGAACTCTGCCCAAGATAAGGGATTGCACAAGTACCTAGAACATGGTCTCGGTTGCTAAAGGGCCTCTCCATAGGACTGATGCTTTCTAATCTTATATATGGTTGCTTAGCTAATGCCAGCAGCGTGTGGGCAAGCATGTCCCACTACAGGAAGAGGTCCCTCAAGAGTGATGAGGGAGGTTACAGTGGACTGCATGCATGGGCGAAGAAGCAAAAAATCTTGGGGTGGATTATTCAACTCCCCTCCCAGGACAGGAAGCAGGGGCGGATCTACCTCCGGTGCAATGCACTGAGGCCCTGCTCTTGGGGGCCCCATTGCCCCTGTCCCCCCAATATAAAATATATATATATATATATATATATATATATATATATATATATATTAGAAGGAGATAAACACCACATAAATCTACTAGGCTTCTAAATATGACAGAGAAGACAAGGACAAAAAAAAAAAATAGTTCTAGAGTTGCAATAATATGAGTAAAAAGAATAAGACAAAAAAAGGCAACTAATACCTGGAACTCCTAATATCCTACATTGAAAATCACATCAACACATAGGGAAAATAAATATTAGGCCATCTCATATAAATGACCAATAGGTTATATAAACAACCTTATAATGGTCATAGCCACTGGAATCACAGATGACTTACTAGGAAACTCTGATATCAAATAATAGAAAGCAGCTCCAAAAAGCAGGAGTATAGCCCCCCATTTATAAATAAGTCCTTAAAACATAACCTTTAATCTCAAAGTAAAAATATATATGTAAAAAGACAAACAACGAGGCAAAAGTTAAAGAAAAAGCAAGCAAATATGGCTAGCAGCCAGGAGAGCCGTCATTGTATCCACGCAAAGGGGGTGTATAAATTAAAGATCCTGACTCTGCAGCATAAACAGAAACCAGGAAATTAGAAAAAAGATGACATGAATCCGATCTATCCAATGTTAAACTGACATGCATAAAGAGGGAATGAGCCAATACTGACAATATACAATAGGAGGAATGGTGTAAGTAATACTAAACATGTATACTTTAAATCACCACATCTCCTATAGCTGAGTAGCATGCAGTATAAACCCGATCACTATATCAATAAAAAACATAAACAAACAAATGTAAGACCTCATAATGACGGTCTACAATAAAAAAGTGACTATACATTGATTATAAACAAATAAATCCTTATAGATTTATAGAAGTAGTTCTTAAAGCTTTACCACTATTATGTGTATAAATATTTGTTTTTTTTTCCCCATCTATATTCTCTTTATTGAGTAGACATTTTTAGTGGTTCTAACTGGGAGATAGTATGAGGGCAGTTAGACTTGGTTAAGGTCTAGCGTAGATTATTGACCATCAATTTCCATCTCTATATTGTTCAAATCTAAGTACAGCAGTATGAAGATGAAAGTGTATGTGTATATTGTGCGGGAAAGCCAGAGGGAGAGTGGGGGAGAGGACATCAATGCCAGGCCCAAACTTTTTATTTGATGGTCATTAAAGTAATTTCACAGAATGTCCAAGGATTGAATTCACCCTTTAAAAAAGACAGGTAGCAATAGACTAATCCAAAAAATTATGCAAACATAGTCTGTATCCAGGAGACCCACCGGCAAACAGACAAAATACCCTATGTGAGAGATAGAGTGTTTGATACTAAAATTAATGCGACATTCCTGTTTAATAAAAAAAATTATTATTTCTGAGGATTTTAGGGAAATAGACTCTGAGGGTAGATTTGTTATATAGATAGGGAAAATTACCCAGGTAAATTATACAATAGCAAATATATACCCTCCTAATAAAAGACAAAACACGTTTCTTAATAATATTATGGAACGTATAAATAGAATTAAGATTGGCATCACGATTATTTGTGGAGATTTAAATATGGTTATTACCCCAAAGCTAGACAGGAAATCTCGTAAATGCCCTGATCCAGATACACAGGTAATAAGAAGAGCTCAATTATTTCACGATAGTCTGTTGAAATTCGAGTTATGTGATGTTTGGAGGTTGATGCATGAAAATGAAAAAGATTACACCTTCTTCTCTCAAAGACACAAGACCTACTCAAGACTCAAGATTATATTTTAGTTGCGAAACATTAGAGACATTCACTTTGTTAGTATAGGAACAATCGATTGGTCAGCCCATGCAAGAATGGAATGACAACTGAGAGAACATACTCAAACTAAACTAGTTAATAGAAGACAGATAGATCTTTCTTTATTTGACAGCCCTGAGAAACAACTTAAACTTCAGGAAGAAATAGATAGATTTTTTTGTTATTACTCAGTGAAAGAAAGTACAGTTGTATGGAACGCCCATAAGGCGTATGTTAGAGGACTGCTTGTCCTGGTCTATACATCAGAAAAAAAAAACAAAGAGGCTTACATATTCATGAACTCTATATGAAACTAGCGAATTAAGATAGAGAGAAGAAACTGGACCCGACACCAAAGAGACTTAGAAAGACGATGAAAAATCAAGCCCATATTTAAAAAATCCTGCAGAAGCATGTAAATAGTTGCTTATTGAAACTTTAATATAGACAATATCATCTATCAAATAAAGTAGGCAAGACCTTAGCTTGTAAACTTAAAAGAAATGAAAAAACAACAACAGATGATAAAAAGATATATACAAAATCTGAAGATATTGAAAAGGCCTTTTACAAATTTTATAAAAGATTTATGTAACTTGGAGGATAGATTTCCATTTAAGAAACCCAGTAAAGATGCAATAAACGGATTCCTGGAAAAAATGTACCTTCCTAAGATTGACATAAGCAGCTTGGAAAAAGAGATCAATATCAACGAAATAGAAAAGATAATTACTAATTTAAAGGTTAATTCTGCTTCAGGACCTGATGGTTTTGTCAACTATTATTATAAAACTTTGAGAACTTCTCTGGCCAAACAGTTATTTAAGGTCTTTGATGAAATTAAAACAGAAGGGAGAGCTCCACTAGAAATGTTAGAAGCGGTTATCATAGACATCCCTAAACAAGATAAAGACAATAAATATTGTAAAAAATATAGGCCATTCTCGCTTCTAAATTCAGATTTTAAAATACACTTTAAAATGTTGGCAATGAGACCAAATCAGATTTTACCCAGACTAATTGGTCTGGACAAAACTGGCTTTATTCAAGGCCGTCAAGGGACCGACAAACTGATAGATCTAATGGCGTGTTGTGATTACAATCAAATTCCCTGCGCAATATTAACTTTAGACGCAGAAAAGGCTTTTGATAGGCTAAATTGGGAATAAATGTTTTCTGTACTTCATAAATCTGGTTTAGGTAATTTTGGCCTTAAAGCAATTGGGGATCTTTACTCTCAACCTTCGGCCTCTGTATCTGGCGGTGGTTTCAAAACAGAGAATTTTATGATAAGCAATGGGACCCGCCAGGGATGTCCTCTTTCCCCACTAATCTTCAACCTTATTATGGAACCTTTCGCAGAAGCAATTAGAAAGGCTGAAAAGTTTGAGGGTATAGTGATTAAAGGAGAGGCTTATAAAATTATGCTCTTCGCAGTTCATGTCATTTTGATAGTGTCCAATCCTAGAATATCTCTTGAATATGTTCAATATTTGATCAAGCCATTTGGAAGTATATCATACTACAAAGTCAATATGGTTAAACAGAAGCACTCTTGGATCTATCCTGTTATGTTCAAGCACGGCACAAGAAGCCTCCTGGTGCCGGGCGCGCTTGCATCCCGATGTACTCCAAGAGGACCCTAACCCCCTACACTTCTTGCCAGCCCTAACCCTATCCCCCTACACCACTTAGCGGCCCTAAACCTAACCATAAGCCACTAACCGCCTACACCACTTACCGGCCCTAACCCCCTAACCCTCTAAATCTAATCTGAAAAGCCCTAACCACTTACCGGCCACTTAGAGACAGCTAAACCGGGACGTCGGCGCTGCGCTTCCCGTGCATGCACATAACAGGATAGATCCGCACTCCGCACCATTAAATTTACACAGTGGAGAAATATTAACTTTACGGAATCTATGTGGAGTCAATTGGAATTCTAAACATATTATTTATTTAGGAATTATTTTCACACGTAATTTGGGTGATCTAACTAGGTTACATTTCTTTAAACTATATAACAAATTGGAAATATTATTAGCAAATGGGAAAAATATAGCTTTATCTTGGCTTGGCAGAGACAAGCTATAGCTTTATCTTGGCTTTGAAGAGTAACTGCCATTAAGATGTCCATCCTGCTACCTATTTAGACGCTTGCCATTGGAAGTTCCTGATTCCATTATAAAGAAACTTCAATCATTAATAGATAAATATATTTATAGAGGTAAGAAACCAAGACTTAAATTAGCAACAGTAAAACAATGCTTCTATAGAATAGGATCTCCTTGTATCAAAGATTATTATATAGCAGTGATGCTGTCCCACTTTATTAAATGGTCTTCACAAACCAATTAGGCAAATTGGCAACAAATTGAAAAAGCATTAGCATCTAATGATAAAATTAAATATTGGTTATGGGAGGGGAGTCGCTACCGGGCACACTGAGCAGATGTGGCAAGAAAGAGCTCTGCACTAGAAAGTGCCTAATTTGTATTTTTTTGTGGAAATCTAACCCAACCTACCCCTACTTAACACCTACTTCAAATGCTTGTTCCCAGAAGCTGTTTGATGTGACACAAGCGGGGGTTCTGCACGATTTTGAGAGCCACGAAGCTCCAGGCCTACAAGGGCCTAGCAAGCTACCGCAACACCCGGAGCAGTACCAGGCTCATCCCTGACCCAGAGTGACTAAGGCTAAGGCAGAGGAGGAAGGCCCATGCAGACTGGAGGCTCCAGCCCTGTTCCTGACTCACCGCGCTCCAAACAAACCAACAGACGAGGTGGCGTGACAGGCCACCGGGACACAGCAACGACCCCTACACATCTGAGCTGTCTGTGGACCCAACGACTGGCCTGTGTGTCCCTGGGGAAGCACTTCGGAAGCCCTTGATGGGGCCACGGGGCAGAGCAGGAGAGCAGAGAGAGAAGGGGAGACAAGCCTAGATGAGGCATAGATCCGGCTGAGCCACCATCTTGGGGCTTTGGCCCACAAAGCACCAGCAGCCATTACACCTTTAATAGGGAGGACAGTGCACAAAAAACTGCTCTCTGAGGCCCATGACCCCATGAATGTTCCACACACATTGAAACAGGAACCCTCTCCAGCACGATACCGCTTTGTTCCTTCTCAAACACCCCAGGAAGGGGGAGATAAGGCATACATACCTAGCATAAGGGTAACAGTGAAATGGTGCCTCCCTTGCCCTGTTTCCCTTAATTGACATAAGAAAGCTTTAAAAGACTTTGTGCCTGGACTTTGTACCCCCTGTGCTAGTAACCTGGTTCCTTCAGAAGGAGATAGATGGACAACTATTTAGTACTAGCTCATCGCAAGCCTCCCGCCTACTGTAGGGGCCGCTCATTGCAGGGTTCATTAACCTGAAAGTTTTGTGCTTGGGAATGCCATGTGTGTCTTTCCAGCATCCCCAGTTGTGTATTTTCTAAGTCCGGCGTGCCTGGCTTTGCTCAGCCTCGTTTTCATCCAGTTTCAGGTATTTTTACGCTTTTCGCCACAGTGACGAAACACGTCAAATAAGGCTCAAAAATCTCTTGCAACCTCACTCCCAGGCTTCCTGGCTCTCCCCCTGTGCTTTAGAATTTGGGCGTACTTATTTACTCTTTTGTATTCTTCAAAGGGTTAACTACAATTTCAGCATATCACCCAGCTTAGGGTGCGCCCTGATTTCAGAACTCTCTGCCTCTAAGCTCAAGCAGAAGTAACCCTTTTGTGCCCAGACAGTATTCTCATCTCATGTTCCAGTTGGCTTCACTATACTTGAATTTTATATTGTTTGTTTTCTACTTCGCTAAAAAGGCACATGACTGATCAACAACACAGAGATTAAAATTCAGTGACTGAGCAGAGCTGGAAAGCCCCAGTTCAATTGCATATACAGCATATATAACACTACCACCTGGTGGAAATAAATATTGGTTATGGCAAGATAAAAGTATTATGTGTAGTGTAAAAAAAAACATTATATGTAATAGAACAGGATTTAAGGTTTGGTTAAAGTGGAAGTTGAAATTGGACCTGGCTATATTGGTTGAGTAAGAAGCTTGGTTTAACTTATTTGTGTGAGTGGGCAAAATGGAATATTTTCACACAAGGGGCCTCATTCAATTGCTATGTTTTTGGCATAAGTAGCCGCAAGGGGAGGCCGCAAGCTACTTAGTTATTCAATTGGCTTAAGTTTGCGGTCTCCGATCGGGTTGCGAGCCTCAAGCTGTAACCTCTTGCGATTAGTTCAATCACAGCTTACTTCTGTCAAAGCCTTTGATCTTCCGCGTCCACAAAATTGCGGGCGCAAGATATTGCTATTCGCAATTCAAATGCTACGATTCACCCTCCATCAAGCCTGTAAATGGCTAAACGTGGACCACAGCTTACTTACACCAAAGATGTCCCACAACGCTCTTACTTACAAAACGTAGCACTAATTAAGCAAATAAAAAAGCAATTCTGTACTTTTATTAAAAGTTAAAGTGATTTTTAGGGCTTGGAATTAATAGCACAGCATTCCCCTACTCTCAAAAATCGGCAAATAAAAATAGTTTATTTCATGTAAAAATTTTGTCATAAAGTCCTACGGGCTTCATTCTCCAAGCCAGCAAGACTTTTGAATCAAACCTCCGGCCCGTGGGACTTTATGACAGATATTAAACATTAAATAAAGTTGTTATTTATGATGATTTGCGAGCATGAGAATGTTGTGCTATTAATTCTAAGACCTAACATCACTTTCTCTTTTAATAAAAGTACAGGATGGCTTTTCTTATTTGCTTCATTAGCGCTATGTTTGGAAAGTAAGACCTTTGTGGTCCTATGGGCTTGAATAACCTCCAAGCCCGTAACTCGTTATTTGCGTCTGCAAGCCCGTAAGGCGTGGTTCAAGCCCAGAAACTCGGAGCACTGTAAATGCAAATATAAATTCAAGATAGCACTGTAAATAATGGGGAACTCAATGGGTGACATGAGGATTAAAGGCATTGTCAAGCTGGCACATCGCCACAATACAATACTTTATTTCCTGTTTAATTTCCGTTCAAAATCCTACGGGCTTGAATTACCTCCAAGTCCATAACTCGTTATTCAAGCCAGGCGGACTTTGGGCATAAATGAAACGTGAAATCAAGTATTGTATTGTGGCGATGTGCCAGCTTGACAATGTTGTGCCTTTAATCCTCATGTCACCCATTGTGTACCCCATCATTTACAATGCTGTCTTGAATTCATATTTGAATTTACATTTCTCCATGCTTGCAGGCTTGAAACATGAGTTATGTCCTTGCGGCAGCGATCCTGTTCAAGCACGCAAGTGCTTACGGCCGATAGCATGTTTTGCGATTGGCCGTAAAGGGGACGTCCTTGTGGCGCTGGCCAATTGAATAGCAGCGTAGACATATCGCTATGCAGGGCTGTAACCCGATCATAAGGAATTGACGACTTGTGGCCGAGTTATGTCACCAAATTGAATGAGGCCCTAGAAGACCTGTACGATAATAAAAAGTTTAAAACTTTGCACAATCTGGGTTTAGAATTTGGGCTTCCAAGTAGTAAATGGATATGAAAAATGTTTCATAAATCTAAATATAGAATACGAACAGATAGAACTATCCCAATTTGAACTGTTAGTTTTAGTTAATGATAGTAAACATCTAATATCAAAATGCTATAAAAGGTCTTAAAAAGAGAAAATGAGTTAGGAAAAACAAGGGCAATGGGAAAATGTATTTAATTCAAACTTTCCACCAGATAAACGGTTTAAAGCTTTTGCTCTTACTCAGAAAGGTAACCAAGTACCCGGCATTTAGAGAGGTTTATTTTAAAACCACTCAGAGATGGCACATGGTTCCCTCTAAAGTAGCATTAATAATGAAAGATTCAAAAGTAGATAAATGTTGGAGGTTCTGCGACCAAAAAGGATCTTTTAAAACATATCTGGTGGGAAAGTTGTTTAGTGAAGAGAATTTGGTTATCGAGTTATGACCATATCTCGAGGATTTAAAAAAAATTCCAAAATAGCTTTATTCCATTTGTTTCCAGATAATTTAACCTATGAAGAGGAAGCTTTTATAATTCAAATTACCACAGTAGTCAAGTGGGTAATAGTTAAAAACTGGAAACAAACACAGCTCCCTTCAATAGAGAGTTGGAAAAAAACCTAAAAAAATTCAGATGTAAATAATTGGTCAATATGGAATAACTACCATTAATGGAAAAGTTGAAATCCAAAATTCCTCCTTGGCGCCCTATAACCGTTGGAATGAGGTTTTGTATTTGTTTAGTTATTTGTGTTTGATATGCTGCACTATTTTAATTGTTTGTTATTGTTTTTTGTTTAAAAAAAAAAAAAAGTAAATCCTCATCGGGACTCACCCGTAGTGCATGCATGGGGCAAATAGTCTGTTACCTGTAGCTTAGCCTAAGGGTATTCACACATGCGTACTAGCATCCGTAATTGAGGAACCCGCGCATGCGTATCTGCCAACGCACGTTTCGCAAAAGAATCAGCTTCAACTTGGTCTTGGCTGAATGGAGTCTGCTTTCATATAAATAGCGTAGCAATTAGCTAGTGTATTAACCCTATACTAGCTGTGCAGGACCTCTCCATTGAACGGCAACATAAAATCACTTTAAAGCAAATAAACTTGTGCAACAAATTAACACACTTTCCATAAAAATTAAAAAAAGAGAAAAGAATATAAATCAGTGAGCAGATCAAAGTACCCAAATGGATGTAAATATACATCCACATAGTCCCTAAGAGTTATGTGTATGAAACCATACAAAATAAAGCTTTTGAGGATATGCTATAAGACAATTCATAAGTTATCATATACTACCCTGATAACCTAGAAAATATACTATGCTGTGTGCAGATGAAAAAGCTAAGCTAGAAAATATATTATATAAACACTGTATACCGTATATACTCAAGTATAAGCCGACCTGAGTATAACCTGAGGCACCTATTTTACCACAAAATACTGGGTAAAATGAGTGACTCGAGTATGAACCGAGGGTGGGAAATGTGCTGCCCCTGTGTCCTTCTTGTGCCTTCTGTGTCCCCCTCTCTCTCCTGTGTCTCTTCCCCCCCTCTCCCTTCCCTGTGCCTCTTTCCCCCCTCCTCATTCTCAACCTCCCTCCTCAACCCCACTCCTAATCCTCAACCCCACTCCTCATCCTCATCATCCCTCCTCAACCCCCCTCCTCAACCCCCCTCCTCAACCTCAACCCCCCTCATCAACCTCCCTCCTCATCCTCAGCACTCCTCCTCATCCTCAGCCCCCCTCCTCATCCTCAGCCCCCCTCCTCATCCTCAGCCCCCCTCCTCATCCTCAGCCCCCCTCCTCATCCTCAAACCCCCTCCTCATCCTCAGCCCCCCTCCTCATCCTCAAACCCCCTCCTCATCCTCAAACCCCCTCCTCAACCTCAACCCCCATCCTCAACCTCAACCCCCCATCCTCAACCCACTCCTCAACCTCAAACCCCCCATTCTCAACCCCCTCCTCAACCTCAAACCCCCATCCTCAACCCCCCTCCTCATCCTCCCTCCTCAACCCCCACCTCAACCTCAACCGCCCTCCTCATCCTCAACCCCCTCCTCAACCTCCCTCCTCAACCTCAACCCCCCTTCTCATCCTCAACCCCCCTCATCCTCAACCCCCCTCCTCATCCTCAACCCCCATCCTCATCCTCAACCCCCATCCTCATCCTCCCTCCTCAACCTCCCTCCTCAACCTCAACCCCCCTCCTCAACCTCCCCTCCTCAACCTCCCTCCTCAACCCCCCCTCCTCAACCTCCCTCCTCAACCTCAACCCCCCTCCTCAACCTCAACCCCCCTCCTCAACATTCCTCCTCATCCTCAACCCCCCGCCTCATTTTAACCCCCCCCCCCCCCTCATACTACCCCGCTAAATACTTCCCCCATCCCCCCTCCCCTAACTTACCTGCTCCGGCCTCCGCTCCTTCCGGGTCTAGACGTGGCGTGCATGTGACGTCACGTCATTAGCATATACCGGGTTCGGCACCCGGTATATGCTGATGCCGTGACGTCACATGCGCGCCACGTCAAGAACCGGAAGGAGCGGAGGCCGGAGCAGGTAAATGAGAGGAGAGGGTGTTAGAATGAGGAGGGGGGGGGGAGAATGAGGGGGGGGGTTGAGGATGAGGAGAAGGGAGGGAAAGAGACACGGGGGGTAGAGAGACACAAGGGGGGGTTAGAAAGACACGGGGGGAAGAGTGACTCGAGTATAAGCAGAGGGGGCCCTTTTTAGCCTTAAAAAAGAAGGGCTGAAAAACTCGGCTTATACTGTCCCAGTGCGGCCATTGTGTTCAATAAGAAGATCAATTTACTTTCTATTTTCATTAGACTATTCTTTTTTTGTAGATCTTTCTTACTATTCATAATAATCCTAAAGTGTTCTCCCAGTATATCTTTATATCTTAAAGCTTTCATGGAAAATACATACTGCTCCATAGCTCTCTAATAGCCAAATCTGGTAATGAGTGATTAAGTTTAATTTTGCTATTTTTTGTGTGTCCCCATTCATTTAATCTGAGGGGGATTGGCCCGCCCCCATTAGTTCCTATGCACCTGACTGTATGTAAAAAAAATACAGACTCTTCCGTTGTCAGAAAGACTTTTTTTTTTTTTAAGAAGTCAGTTTTCATTAATTATGTTTAGCTCTACAAAAAATGAACAATCTAATTAATTAAAATAACTCAAAAGAAATGTTGCTGATTAGTCATTCAGTCATGCCCAACTCTGCATTACCCTATAGACAGCAGCATGTCAGGCACATTTGTCGCTGGTTGTGGTATCCCTATGGTTTTCATGACAAAGATACTGGAGTGAGTTGCCAGTTCCTTCTCCAGCGGACCGCAATACGGTTAACCTCTCTGCCATGACCTGCCCATTTTGAGTGACCCTTCATTGTAAAGATCATAGCGTTATTGAGGTACACAACTAAACTAAACATAATTAATGAAAACTGACTTTTCTTTAAAAAAAAAAAAAAAAAAAAAAAAAAAAAACACAAGAGTCCTTGTGAAAACGGAATTGGATGCCTCAGCCCACATGATGTGGAGTTTTATTTCTTATTCCCTTTTATGGATATGTAAAGACGTTTGTTCAGCTCTGTACCTAACAGATATAGGTCACAGAAATAGGCCACATATACTTAGTAAAGTAACAGGTAAAATATATTTGTCAGTAACCTCGGGTGTGATATTTAATCTATGCTATAACAATATAATAGTAATAACGGAGTTATGGGCGTATTGAGGTTTTATGCTCCTCTAGGCTATGCTGATTTGTGACCCCCACCCCCGACTTACATCTCTGCTTTCCAATTTCTATACCTCAAATCATATATTTATGTGTGTGTGTGTGTGTAATTATATATATATATATATATATATATATATATATATATATATATATATATATATATATATATATATATAACACCCACACAGTATATATATTTAAAAACACACATAAATATATGATTTGAAGGAGTCGTGTGTGTATATATATATATATATATATATATATATGGCATACATCACTACCATGCACTGAAGTCCTGTATTTTCAATAAGCAGTTTCCAAGAACTAAATTTACAGTAATAATGGACAAAACACTTGTTGAATGTACCGTATATAATGTTAATTTATTAAATTACCGAGGTCAATAATAGTTTTATTGTGTTATCCTGGTGAGTCATCTAGAAGAGGACAATGGAAACAGGTAAGGCTCATGTTGATTTTATCACAGGTTGCATTCCTTTCTGGAAACATTTACACTAGAACTGATTTGAAAGGTGACCAATTAAGATAACCGAGCACTGTAATATTAATACGGTGTAAATGCTCCAGTGGTTAGGATTCTGTGTTTTCACCATTGTGACTTGGGTTTGATTGAAGTCAGGGAACCAAGAGGTCACACCACCCTAAAGCCATGCAGGGTTATGCCTGGTCAGTACTTGGATGGGAGACCACCAAGGAATAACAGGAGCTGTATGTAGTGGCCCACTGGTGAAGGAACTGGCAACCCACTCCAGTATCTCTGCCTCGAATACCAAGTGGATCAGCATGGTGTGTGAGGTCATGGAGAGTCTGACACGACTTGCATGCCCCATGGAAATACGATTCTGTATTGTATTGTATAAAATAACACATTTTACATGACATCAGTGTCCAAGCAAATGACCTCTGTATAAGAATAGTATTGGTCTCGCTCTCTCTATAAATATATATATATATTATATGTAGCTCTGTGTGACATCATCAATGAGCTCACGCGGTAGACAATACCTTGGGAACACACACTGGCAAAGGAAGGGGGAACATCTCTTATCAATACCCATCCCCAGTGCATGGAGCTGAAGGAGTGGGAAGGTAGACAGAGGCAGAAAATTAATGGGTTTTTTTTTTTGTTTGTTTTTTTATAAAACTATAATGCAGCAAGATATTTTCATCATTAATGTGAGCAGTTTTCATTTTGTTTTAAGTAGTTTTTTTTTCCAAATTACAATGGCCCTCTAACAAATAAGTAAATAAAGGATACATCCAGGTTTTATTGAACAGTCTAGTCAATAGATTAAGGTACATAATTTTTTAACCTGGCTGCTAAAGTCTCTGTAGATCCTCATTAGACTAAGTTACACCTAGGCTGTAATGTTTATTACTTAGTCTCCATACACTGCCTGCTGCCAATGAGACTTTGCACACAATCAAAATGCATTTTTTTTTCTAAACAAAAACTTGATGTATTTCTTTACTCCTGCTTAACTGAGCTCTGGGTCAGGCTTAAAGTTTTCAAACAAATATTCTGTTTTTTTTTTCATTGTGCAGTGGCCCTTTAAAATATAACATCTGCACACCAGATGTGTAGTAATACTAACTCAGCTCTAATGTTCCACTTTGCCTGGGATACAATGCTCTCCATGTGGCTGATCCGGTTGTGCAGAACTTTGACCAAACATAGCAGGCTAATGTTTAGGTTGTTTAGGTTGATAATTGTATCAAACACTTAATTAACTCACCCTTGTGTGTCTCTCTCTCTCTCCTGCCCTTGTCCCTCCCCATCTCTCTCTATGTCTCGTTCTCTCCTGTCTCTCCCAGACCTGTGTCTGTGTCTATCCATCTCGTCTCTCTCTCTCCGTCTATCCATCTCGTCTCTCTCTCTCCGTCTATCCATCTCGTCTCTCTCTCTCCGTCTATCCATCTCGTCTCTCTCTCTCCGTCTATCCATCTCGTCTCTCTCTCTCCGTCTATCCATCTCGTCTCTCTCTCTCCGTCTATCCATCTCGTCTCTCTCTCTCCGTCTATCCATCTCGTCTCTCTCTCTCCGTCTATCCATCTCGTCTCTCTCTCTCCGTCTATCCATCTCGTCTCTCTCTCTCCGTCTATCCATCTCGTCTCTCTCTCTCCGTCTATCCATCTCGTCTCTCTCTCTCCGTCTATCCATCTCGTCTCTCTATCCCGTCTATCCGCTTCCGTCTATCTATCCCGTCTATCCGCTTCCGTCTATCTATCCCGTCTATCCGCTTCCGTCTATCTATCCCGTCTCTCCTCTCCCGTCTATCTATCTCGTCTCTCCTCTCCCGTCTCTCTCTCTCTCTCTCCCTCCCGTCTCTCTCTCTCTCTCTCCCTCCCGTCTCTCTCTCTCAATCTCCCGTCTCTCTCTCTCTCTCTCCCTCCCCTCTCTCTCTCTCTCCCTCCCGTCTCTCTCTCTCAATCTCCCGTCTCTCTCAATCTCCCGTCTCTCGCTCTCTCAATCTCCCGTCTCTCTCAATCTCCCGTCTCTCGCTCTCTCAATCTCCCGTCTCTCTCAATCTCCCGTCTCTCGCTCTCTCAATCTCCCGTCTCTCGCTCTCTCAATCTCCCGTCTCTCGCTCTCTCAATCTCCCGTCTCTCGCTCTCTCAATCTCCCGTCTCTCGCTCTCTCAATCTCCCGTCTCTCGCTCTCTCAATCTCCCGTCTCTCGCTCTCTCAATCTCCCGTCTCTCGCTCTCTCAATCTCCCGTCTCTCGCTCTCTCAATCTCCCGTCTCTCGCTCTCTCAATCTCCCGTCTCTCGCTCTCTCAATCTCCCGTCTCTCGCTCTCTCAATCTCCCGTCTCTCGCTCTCTCAATCTCCCGTCTCTCGCTCTCTCAATCTCCCGTCTCTCGCTCTCTCAATCTCCCGTCTCTCGCTCTCTCAATCTCCCGTCTCTCGCTCTCTCAATCTCCCGTCTCTCGCTCTCTCAATCTCCCGTCTCTCGCTCTCTCAATCTCCCGTCTCTCGCTCTCTCTCGCTCTCTCTTTTTATTTATGAAAATATGACTGATCATGGAAAAAAAAATATTTTATTTAAAGATAATGATCATATGAAGCCATTTATTATCACATGGTTATTTGGCTCCTTTTTAAATTATAATGGTAACAGAAATCACCCAAATGACCCTGATCAAAAGTTTACATCCCCTTGAAGGTTTGGCCTTGTTACAGACACATAAGGGGAAACACACAGGTTAAAATGGCAATTAAAGTTTAATTTCCAATACCTGTGGCTTTTTAAATTGCAATTAGTGTCTGTGTATAAATAGTCAACGAGTTTGTTAGCTCTCACATGGATGCACTGAGCAGTCTAGATACTGAGCCATGAGGAGCAGAAAAAGAACTGTCAAAATATCTGCGGAACAAGGTAATGGAAGTTCATAAAGATGGAAAAGGATATAAAAATATCCAAAGCCTTGAAAATGCCAGTCAGTACTGTTCAATCATTTATTAAAATGTGGAAAATGTGGGGATCTCTTGATACCAAGCCAAGGTCAGGTAGACCAAGAAAGATTTCAGCCACAACTGCCAGAAGAATTGTTCAGAAAACAAAGAAAAACTTACAGGTAATCTCAGGAGAAATACAAGCTGCTCTGGAAAGAGACAGTGTGGTTGTTTCAAGGAGCACAATACGACGATACTTGAACAAAAATGAGCTGCATGATCGAGTTGCCAGAAAGAAGCCTTTACTGCTCCAATGCCACAAAAAAGCCTGGTTACAATATGCACTGCAGCACCTTGACACACCTCAAGGCTTCTGGCACACTGTAATTTGGAGTGACGAGACCAAAATAGAGCTTTATGGACACAACCATAAGCGTTATGTTTGGAGAGTGGTCAACAAAGGCCTATAGTGAAAAGAATACCATCCCCACTGTGAAGCATGGTGGTGGCTCACTGATGTTTAAGGGGTTGTGAGCTGTAAAGGCACAGGGAATCTTGTGACAATTGGTGGCAAGATGAATGAAGCATGTTATCAGAAAATACTGGCAGACAATTTGCATTCTTCTGCACCAAGGCTGCGCATGGGACGCTCTTGGACTCTCCAGCATGACAATGATCCTAAGCACGAGGTCAAGCTGACCCTCCAGTGGTTACAGCAGAAAAAGGTGAAGGTTGTGGAGTGACCATAACAGTCTCCTGACCTTAATATCATCAAGCCACTCTGGGTGGATCTCAAACGTGTGGTTCATGCAAGACGACCAAAGACTTTGCATGACCTGGGAGGCATTTTGCCAAGACGAATGGGCAGCTATACCACCTGCAACTATTACAAAAGACTGCATGCTCTCATTGTTGCTAAATTCGGCAATAACCAGTATTAAGAACTATGGGTATTCAAACTTTTGATCAGGACAATTTGGATGACTTCTATTATTATTATGATTTAAAAAGGAGACAAACAACTATGTGATAATAAATGGCTTCAAATAATCACTATCCTTCACTAAAATATTTTTTTTTTGCATGATCAGTCTTATTTTTAAGATAAATACCAAAAGTTGTGAGCACAATAGTATATTTATATATATATATATAGTAAAGTCCTGGTTATCCAGCACCTAACCAACCGGGTCTCTCAACCAACCGGCACTGGCATTAATTCTCCATATTACAGGAACTTCCGCTAAGCCGCCATAACCGGCAGTTCGGTTTTCTAATTGTTTTTGTGGGCCCTAAATGGCCCAGTTTGTGCTAATGCCCTTTTAAATGCATTTTGAGGAGTTTTAGGGGGTTTAAGGGATGTTTAGACCCCTAAATTCAGGGACTCCTGATTAACCGGCAACTGCAGTTATCCGGCAATAGGGAGTCCCCATAGGTGCCGGATAACGGGGAGTTTACTGTATATGCATAATATATATATATATATATATATATATATATATATTCTGTTTCTGTTTGTCAGTAATAATTATGTGTTGACTTAGTAATATTGTGTAATGTTATTTCCCTAAGTTACCATTATTTGTCTTTAAATAGGTTTGAGTCAAATTTCCCAAGATTTCCCAAGCCAAGTAGACAAGGAAATGCTGGGAAAATTTTCCTTAGATCTTTTAAGTATTTAGAGATGACATCCAGTTATTTTGGGATGTCTCTAATCCTCTAATTGATCACTTGTACAACAGAAAATAATAACAGGATTTTTAAAACACATATTTTGTAAGCCAAACCCTGTAATAGTTGCACTCAGGACCAGCCGGCTAATCCAGGGTTTCAGTAAAGACTTTACATAAGAAGATGTAGTAATTGTATATACTCTGATTGCTTAAGGTAACAACCAAGTGGATTTATCTCTTGTGGAGCAATCATAGGGGGAGGCAGGGGGTTCACCTTCACTTTATAACCCACTTATCTGCACTTTGATAAATACTCCATGTGTGTTATTTGTTTACTCTTCATTGTTTGTTCATCCATTAGTTCATTCTTCCTCTATTTACTCTGCATATAATGGAACTGAACTGGTAAGCTGCACATACTTGGTCAGTACTGTAAGGAACACTTGCAAGATGTTGAAAAAGACTTGAATAAATAAAAGGTGTAGTCTTTAACATAATTCAGGCAGTCCAATATTTATGGGTGTGATATATATATATATATATATATATATATATATATATATATATATATATATATATATACACAAATAATTAGGAGTATTGTTGTTTGCATAGGTATAGTGATACCTTTGTATTGGACAGACAAATCCATTGAAATTACAAGCTTTCAAGAGAGGTACCTCTCTTTATCAAGTCAGAAGCAATAACAAAGAGAGGTACGTCTCATTATATATATATATATATATATATATATATATATATATATATATATATATATATATATAATGTGATGTAGCGTGTAATATCTAGATCTAACGTGATCACAATATCTTACATCTATATAATTATTATATACTAGTAACTTACCCATCATAAATGACAGTATCATAGAATGTTATATGTGCTCTCACTCTGTGCTTTTTTTTTCTGTGTGCGCTCTCTCTCTGCACTCTCACTCTGTCTGCGTGCGCTCTCTTTCTCTCTCCCACCCTGTTACGGTCTCTCTTTGTCCTGTGTCTGTCTCTCTCTCCGCATCCTCTCTCTCTCTGTCCTGTGTCCCTCGCTCCCCTTTCTTTCTCTCTCACTCTGAGCGCGCTCTCTATCGGTGTGCTTTCTTTTTCTATCCGTGCACTCTCTCTCTCTCTGTGCTGTCTGTCTGTGCTCTCTCTCTGTGCGCACTCTCTCATTCTCTGTCCATCTCTCTCTGTCCATCTCTCTTTCCTGTGTGTGTGTGTTTGTTACGGTCTCTCTCTGTCCTATGTCTATCTCTCTCTGTACCTCTCTTTCTCCCCACCCTTTCTCTCTCTGTCCTTATTCTCTCGCTCTCCCCTTTCTCTCTCTCTTGCTCCCATCACTACGCTGCATAGTGGCACTTGTGAGCAGCGGTACCAGCGGGCTGCCCATACCCACATGCCCGATCACCTAGTCTGATACCTGTACAGTGATACTTCCTGTGACCCCTGGGCAGACCTTACAGTCAGGTTGTTAATATTAGAGGTGATTATACAGACATTACTTTACAGAGTAATACCTAAGTGGAACACTTTTAGGACGGAAAAGGTAGTAGTAACACAGTGAAATAATTATGCAGATAGGATGGATTTCCAGGCTCCTATCTGTCCTAAATGTATAACATGCACATATGAAGATAATCATTGTATAATTTAAAGGCTATTAAAAGTTCTATAAACGCTACAACGTATCACATACTTGTAAAAATGTCTGTAATTTCTTCCAGATGTATGAAACAGTAACAGTATTACTCATGTGTTGACACTTAGACCAAATAACATTGCAAAACAGAATACCTGGAAATACAGAAGTTCAGTGTACCCTGACCATGGGAATTTCCCGACAATGAAGTCCACCAATAACATTACAAACATTGTGCAAGGCAGATACTCCTTGTATTTAAAAGCAGGGGGACTCCGAAAGAAAACACAAAGTGACCTCTGTTATTAGTCAGACCAAGCTCAGACCAAGAGGATCAACATGAAATCAGCTCTAGTTCTGCTTCTTATGGGAATGTTTCTCTTACATGGTGAGTACATTTATTTAGTACAATATGGATTCTAAGTACACACACATATACATACACACACATATATACATACATACATAATTATATTACACACTCAGTATATGGTTCCGAGTAACATCTTGAAGCACATAAGTTGTCACACATTTTTTGGCTAGGTATGTGATCCATTATTTCCGTCAATACTGTTTTGGAAAAAATATTCTTATTTATTTTTTCATTTATTTATAGTAGAGCCTCTCATGATGTGGGGAATAGGTGGCTTAAGTTATAAAGCAATATATATATATATATATATATATATATATATATATATATATATATATATACACACACAGTATATATATATATATATATATATATATATATATATATATATATATATATATATATATATATATATATATATATAGTGGGAACATTTGCATGTCTTAGCTCAGCTTCCCAGAATGCAGTGTAATAACAGTTTTTCTCGGAATTCCGAGCTGGAAGCAGGTTTTTAAACATCCAAATGTGAACACAGATGTACTATTTATTTACTGTACTACTGTACGGTGGAGAGCTTCTATCGCTCTTTTGCCCACCATAATATAAATTACTGTTGTGGTGAACTACCTCATCATAAGGTCCACAACACAATCTGGGATCCCGCTCCATGCTGATGATAGCCAGTAAGCTTGAAACAGCTGTACATTGATTGGATACTCAGCTTGTGTTTAATCCAACCTTGGCTTTGCATTAAAGCTGTGTAATACAGCATGCATAAGCTTAAAGGAAGCCATGTTTGATAATGGCTATGGATTGAAGAGCTAGACATTTATGGGCACATTTGCATGTCCAGGCTCAGCTTCCCAGAATGCAGTGTAATAACTGTTTTTCTCAGAATTCTGAGCTAGAAGCAGGTTTTTAAACTTGTTTTAGACATTCAAATGTGAACACAGATGTACTATTTATTTAATATATATATATATATATATATATATATATATATATATATATATATATATATATATATATATATAACAAAAATGAGTATTGCAGTATATTACGTTACCTTTTGTATTGGACAAACCTCTTATTTATAGTGACAAGCTTTCGAGAGGTTCAACCTCTCTTTATCAAGTCTCAAACAATACTAAAATGAGATGGATGGAACTCTTAGTTTGAATAAAAACAGCAGATGCAGATAGAGTAGAGACAGCATCATCAGGTAAATACATATATGGGGAATAAACACAACATAGTAAAGAATATATATCATGAAATCACATGAAATTGTGATAATGTGTTAGAAAACCCAAGTCCATATTAAGTCCTGTTTTTTAGAGTTGAAGAATGTGATCATCTTTATTTCAAATGCTTTTCTCTCTTGGATGTTTTTACCTTTTTTCTCTGAGTATTTTGACTTTTAAGTTTTGGATGGAGTGAGCATTTTGGCTAAAATGGTGTCCCACTAGGCTATTATTTTGCTTTCTTATGCAATATCTATGTAAATTCATCCTTAAGTGCATTTTTTGGCTGGTTTCTTCAATGTAACAGCCTGTGTCACATAAAGTACATTGTATTATATAAACCACACTGGAGGATGTACATATATACGATCCTTTGATGTTATATGTCTTGTTGTTATGTGTGGCTGTGTCATCATTACAAATGTGTTGACATAACTTAAAAACACTTTTGTTACAAAGTATAGCTCCATTTTTTGTATTCAGTTGTTCATTGGCCAATTTTCTGCTGACACGTTTTTCTTTCAGGTTTGGTGGTTGTTAAAAGATATATTCTCAAAACCTCCCATCCTTGAAATTCAGTATCCTCAGTTAGTAACGCTTGTAAATCTTTGATTATTTTCTGTATTTTCTCTAAAATTGGATGGTATGTGGTCATGTGAAGTAGTTTCTTTTGTTTTGTACTTACAGGGTATTTTGATGGCAGTGGTTATTTTTTGGGTAAGAATACAGGGTTTGTAACCCTTTTGTTTGAAAGATTCAGACAGTGTTTTTACATTTTTATCACAGTCTCCAGTATTTGAGCAAATCCATTGGTATCTAATAGCTTGACTATGGATGATGGCTTGTTTGGTGTAGGAGGGATGAAAACTGGAGCTGTGTAGGTAATTACATCTGTCTGTGGGTTTCCTATATACAGATGAGTGGAGAGTGCCATTGGTGATGGATATAGTAGTGTCTAGAAAGTTTACCTGTTCTGTAGAGAAATCCATTTTAAGTTTTATAGATGAATGGAAGGTGTTGAATAAACTGTGAAAGTCTCCGAGTTTGCTTTCTCCTTCTGTCCATATGATGAACAGATCATCTATGTAACGGTAGTATTTGTATGGTTTGTAAATGGATACAGATAAGAATGTTTCTGCTAGATTGGCCATAAATAGATTTGCGTATTGTGGTGCCATTTTGGTACCCATGGCAGTCCCCATCATCTGTAGGTAGGTATCTTTGTCAAAAGTAAAATAGTTGTGGGTAAGGATATATTCTATTAGTTTAACAATAACATCAGGGCCATATTTATTGCTTTTCATGTGTGTTAAAAGAAACTTAAACCATGCCTCAGTGCCATCTTTGTGTGGGTTGTTGCTGTAAAGAGACTCTACATCCATGGTGACAAGTAGTGAGTTAGCAGGTAGGTCTTTAATCTGACTGAGTCTGTTGCGAAAAATGTTTATATATATATATATATATATATATATATATATATATATATATATATATATATTAACTTGAGTTCATTTAAACATAACATTACTCTATTAATCATTGAAATTTCTTATTTCTGGTCTTTTCAGCCAATGCTCTGAAATGTCGTAAGTCGGCCTGCACCGGAAGCCGTCCATGCTCCAGCACCACAGCCACATGTGATAAAGGTGTCAACCAGTGTTTTGTTATGATGAAGTCTTCACCCATCTGTAAGTCACTTATTTCAGAAAGTCATAAAACATTTTAAATTATCAATAACTAATATTTAGATCACCATGTTAGAGTAAGATGTTTAGTTTAGCTTTAGAGAGCACAAGATGTTTGGTTTATACTCCTCTTTTGTTTCAACTTCAATGAACATTTATATGATATGTACAAAGAGTGGAATGTTGGAGAACTCTTGGAGATGTCTTAAAGAACATTTCTATTTTGTTATTATGTGTGGCACAATTGCTAAGATATGATATTTCCAATGGGTCTTTAACACTTCTTCTTTAAAGACTCTTTGGTACTGATGTCCCATTGTCTTTATTTTGACTTCTTAATAATCTGTGAATTGCATATTAATGAAGAATAGTGTATTTAATGTATTATCATAAAACACATATTATTATTTGTTTAATAATTAACACAAATCCATATGCATGTTAAGTAGTTGGATTGACATGACTAAACTATATACAGTATATTTCTAGTTAATTATGTTAACAAAGGAGGAGAAACTTGTCACTAATGAGATTAAACCAGGGGTGGGTGGAGTTGGCGCCTGTGCAGGTGGTCCAATGCACTGGGGCCTTCCTCTGGGGGGGCTCCAGTGCAATCTAATTTAATTGTTTTGTAATGGAATTGTTTTTTCGTAGTGTAGGGCCTAAAGTCCACCTGTCTCCGCACCCCCCCCCCTTCCCCAATTACCAGGCCACCTCAGTCTCTGAGTGACCCCCTCTTGTGGTCTCCAGGAGGAGTTTATTGCTGCTTCTTTGCCTCCCCTGCTCGGGAGAGGGGGGTCAACACAAAAGATTTTGAGGAACTTCTCAATTTTGTGAATACGCTCAGAACACCACTTTTTGACTGATGGTGACTTTCGAATGTTGTTGCAGCACAGCATTGTAAAGGGGGGGGGGGGGGCAGTTCAAAAATATATTTACTACATGTAGGTCAGATGAATTCTGTGCGGTTTATAATATTTGCATTTAATTAATTATGTTTTTATTTTAGTTTCATTCATCCGTGGATGCATAACAGAGAACAACTGTGCAATAATGAAGAGTTTTGAACCTTCAACACGTTGCTGCAACACAGATCTGTGCAACTGAACCAGAATCTCTCTAAATATCCACGTTCTGCTTCCAATCAAGAAATGGAAAATAATCATATATAATGAAATCTGACAAGTGATTCTTATCTTGTGTTTCTATGTTTATTATTTTGAAATGTTTAAAGTCACATCGTAATGGGATAAAGGTACTTTTTAATCTTAAACCTGCACTGTGTCTCCGTTCACTTGTTTGTAACAAACTTTTTTATGACATCACAAAATAAATACATTTTAATAATATACATGTTTACTATTTACTGTGTATTACACTTTTATGTAGATCGATAGCACACAAAATAGATTGCTGAAGCGTTCAGTGTTTATATCCTGTTAACGACTTGCCCATCAAAAATGACGGCAATAAAATGTGAAGGCTGGCAATGCTGTTTGCCACACATTGCAAGCTCATCATGCCCCTTCCTCCTCACTGCCCATAACGTTGACGTTGCATCACAGGATGCAATCACAACTCTATAGAATAACCACCTATCTCAAAACCAAACTTCCATCAATGTGTCCAAAAGACTCATGGTGTCACTAAATAAAAAGCATACTTTGTACTACATTAGTAAACCATGGGAGGCATACATTTTTGTTTTCTAATAATAAAAAAAAAAGCCATGATTAACTGTGCGTTTAGTCAGATTCAAAGATTTCAAACACACACACATATATATATATATATATATATATATATATATATATATATATATATATATACACATATACACACACACACAATTGTACATTGGTTGTTTAATTTGTTTAAAGGCCCAGTGTATGGCATTATATATATATATATATATATATATATATATATATATATATATATATATATTATATATAAAATAAATAGTACATTAGTGTTCACATTTGAAGGTCTAAAACAAGATAGAAAGCTACTTTCATGCCCAGAATTCTGAGAAATACCGTTATTACACTGCATTCTGGAAACCTTGGCAGGGACATGCAAACGTGCCCACAAAGGCTTCGCTCTTGTAATCCATAATCATATTAACCATGGCTTCCCTTTAGAATATGCCTACTGTATCAAACAGCTTACTGCCTATTATCAGCGTGTGGTGGACCATTTGAGTTGGTAGTTCACCACAATAATCATTTAATATATGGTGGGCAAAAGAGCGATAGACGCCATAACTGTACAGTAGAACAGTATATCAATTGTACATTTATGTTCACATCTGAATGTCTAAAACAGGTTAAAAAAAACTTGTTTCATGCCCAGAATTCTGGGAAATACAGTTATTGCACTGCATTCTGAGAACCTTGGCAGGTATGTATACACACGCAATACATATACATTATATATATATACACACACACACACAGGTGTAGGAGCCAAAGAAAATCTTGGGGGGATACCGCAAAAATACCACATAACTGCTTCTCTACACATAAATATACACATTGAAGAATCTGGGGGGGGGGGGATTTGTTCCCCTTGTCCCCCCCCCCCCCCCCCCCAGGTCTTACACCCATGTATGCACACACGCATACATACATACATATAAACACACACACACTCATACAAGCTGACAGTGGTAGAGAAATTATATAAAAATAAAGATTTTTGGATGCAGGTCATGTCCGTTATTTTACACATTCTTCAGTAGTTACTGCCAACACTTTACAACTTCCCATCTGCCGATTCCTGTCCTGCCATATCATACCCTCACTGTGAGTTGTTAGCCTCTCTGTCTCTCCTGGCATCCTCCTGCACTAGTACCTCCATGGCTCCCTTTCATCACTTCCTTCCTGCGCTCCTCCTGTGATCCCTTGTAAACTAATGATCTTTTTGTTATTTCCAATGAAAGCACTGCATTTATAGAAGCCACATTCCAATTCTTCAGATAGAAACTTTGTGTACAGTGAAAGTATCATATTACCTTGGGAAGTTGATCCACTTAAAAGCATATAAGCTGGATTATGAATGCATCTGATAGAGGAGAATTAGTAGTGTATGCAAAAAAAAATTGCATGAAAAATCTCAAAATAAACATTTACACTCAACTTGAAAGTCAGGTTAGCTGAAACTTTTGAATTAACTCTGGGGTTCCTGTTTGTGCTAAAAAGCAGCCTGGGAAATGTAGTGTATCCGTGATTAAAGGCATGGGCAGAACAGACAGAGAGCAGACTGCGGCAGGAGGTACATCCTAAGCAGTGACATCAGGGCTGCCATCAGTGCTCTCCTATTGACAGAGGAAGGCACACAAGGTATGTAATGATTTAAAAATTGCTCCACTAATGCTGCATGCTGATTGGTGGGGATCAGGGGCTTCTGTAGCAACCCCTGAGGGTGTCAACATAATCATTAGAGGGATTTTTACATATTAATAAAAATAAAACGTATTATGAAATGTGCCACATACACATAAGCTCCTTTTTGCCTAAGGATTGCAGAAATGTATTAATCCAGCTCGCTTAGATGTGCCTTTAAACCAATATGGTAGATCTCACAATGGCATAACTCCATATAAAAATATTAATGCAGTTCACCTAGTTTCATGCTGAAGCCAGAACTGGATCTACCTTTTTGGAGGCCCTAAGCAGTGAAGTGGAGGAGTACACAGGAGATGCACAGACCAATTTTTGTCTTTTCTGTGTGTTTAAGTTCCTTTTCCTGTTGTAACACACTTGTTCTAGGTGGTTTCCCCCTAGTAGCCAGTCTATGAACTGCAGTATTTCATTTCTTTTAAGCCAGGAACCATTTTTTTTAAAGCAAGTGGCGCCCCTCACAGGAAAGCACCCCTGGGCGGCTGCCTAGTTGGCCTAATGGGTAATCCAGCCATTACTAGAGCTGACGCGTTTTTTCCCCCATGAACTTATTTTAGACACATGCACAGGACACATGATTAGGTTCATAACAGATCTGTACGTGTTGATGAACTTGTATGTATGTTTATTAATGCTTTATAATATATAGTAAATAGCGACTTGCCCATCAAAAAATGACGGTCAATAAAATTGTAAGGCTGGGAATGCTGTTTGGCACACAATTTGAGGTTTTTGGTCGTCTACACACCTTCGGCGCTCATTGCGTGCTACACGCAAGGCTCGCAATGAGCGCCTTCAGCTTTTTTTTCAAACTGCTACGGGTCTTGCATTGTGAATGTTGTAATTGAGATTTAGTTTTGTGGGTTGTAGGGATGAGCGCCTATCTCCACCAGCCTTTGGCGCTCTCTGCCTAAGTCATGCAGGGTCGTAGGGATGAGCGCCTATGGCGCTCATCTCCACCAGTGCAAGGGGCACCTTTGGTGCTTCTTGCCAGCAACTGTGGCCCTCGCTTTGCGAGGGCCGCAGTTGCAGCGGGCCTGCTACGCGAGCCCGCAGGCATTAGCAACAATACATATTGCTCACAACTATATATGTGATTAAACACTTGGGATCTGTCATGTCTATGAATTAAATTTCACATGGATTATTTTCTTGACTGTTATATTTAGATTTTGTTTTACTTTGTAATTAGTGATGTCGCGAATAGTTCGCCGGCGGACTGTTCCCGGCGAACCTAGCATGTTCACGTTCGCGGCGAACTGCGAACATATGCGATGTTCAATCCGCCCCCTATACTTTATCATTGAGCAAACTTTGACCCTGCAACTCACAGTCAGCAGACACATTCCAGCAAATCAGCATCATACCCTGCCTTCCAGACCCTTTAACCTCATGGACAGCAGCCATTTTGGAATCATAACTAACTTGCAGTCTTATTGAGAGGAGGCTGAGTGTAGGTGATACTGCATCAATAGGGAAAACCATAGCTAGGCTACTGTACACAGTGTGCAATACTGTCCTGAAGGACTCTTTTGATCTCTGCTGCAAGGACACCCCTGTGTCTCTTCCTCCCCTCACCTTAGCACCCAATCCTAACACCCCTCACACTTATCCATAACACCCATCAACCTAACACCTAACCCTAACACCCCTCACACTTATCCCTAACACCCCTCACACTTATTCCTAACATGCCTCACCCTAACACCCCTCACCCTAACACCTAACCCTAATATCCCCTCACACTTATCCCTAACACCCCTTACCCTAAAACCTAACCCTAACATCCCTTACCCTAACACCCATCACACTTATCCCTAACACCCCTCACCCTAACACCTAACCTTAACACCCCTCACACTTATCCCTAACACCCCTTACCCTAACACCCCTCACACTTATCCCTAACACCTAACCCTAACATCCCTCACCCTAACACCCCCCACACTTATCCCTAACACCCCTCACCCTAACACCTAACCCTAATACCCCCTCACACTTATCACTAACAGCCCTTACCCTAACACCTAACCCTAACATCCCTTACCCTAACACCCATCACACTTATCCCTAACACCCCTCACCCTAACACCTAACCCTAACACCCCTCACACCTATCCCTAAAACCCCTTACCCTAACCCTAACACCCCTCACACTTATCCCTCACACCCCTTACCCTAACCCTAACACCTCTCACCCTAACACCTAACCCTAACACCCCTCACACTTATCCCTACCACCCCTTACCCTAACACCCCTCACCCTAACACCTAACCCTAACACCCCTCACACTTATCCCTAACACCCCTAACCCTAACACCCCTCACACTTATCCCTAACACCCCTCACACTTATCCCTAACACCCTCACACTTATCCCTAACACCCCCTCACCCTAACACCTAACCCTAACACCCCTCACACTTATCCCTAACACCCCTTACCCTAACACCCCTCACCCTAACACCTAACCCTAACACCCCTCACACTTATCCCTAACACCCCTCACGCTAACCCTAACACCCCTCACACTTATCCCTAACACCCCTTACCCTAACCCCCCTCACACTTATCCATAACACCCATCAACCTAACACCTAATCCTAACATTCTCATACTTATCCCTAAGACCTAACACCCCTCACACTTATTCCTAACATGCCTCACCCTAACACCCCTTACACTTAGCCCTAACACCCCTCACCCTAACACCTAACCCCCTCACCCTTATCCCTAACACACCTCACACTAATCCCTGTGTCTCTTCCCCCCCTTATCATCAAGGGAGGTGGGAGGATGATGAGGGAGGGGGGAGAGACACAGGGGAGGATGATGAGGGAGGGGGGAAAGAGACACAGGGGAGGTTGATGAGGGAGGGGGAAAGAGACACAGGGGAGGATGATGATGGAGGGGGGAAAGAGACACAGGGGAGGATGATGATGGAGGGGGGAAGAGAAACAGGGGAGGATGATGAGGGAGGGGGTAAAGAGATACAGGGGAGGATGATGAGGGAGGGGGTAAAGATATACAGGTGAGGATGATGAGGGAGGGGGTAAAGATATACAGGTGAGGATGATGAGGGAAGTGGGAGGATGATGAGGGAGGGGGGATGAGACACAGGCGAGGGTGATGAGGAAGGGGGGAAAGAGACACAGGGGAGGATGATGAGGGAGGAGGTAAAGAGATACAGGGGAGGATGATGATGGAGGGGGATGTTAGGTTATTTATGCCCTTTATGGATTAAAGCCAGACGCTGCATCAACTATGTAATTTTCCGTGGGAGTTTTGACATAGATCCCCCTCCGGCATGCCACAGTCCAGGTTTTAGTCCCCTTAAAACAACTTTTCCATCACTATTGTGGGCAGAAAGAGTCCCTGTGGGTTTTAATATCCGCCTGCCCATTGAAGTCTATAGCGGTTCGCCGGGTTCTGCGGTTCGCGAACCGAAAATGTTATGTTCGCAACATCACAATTTGTAATATTACTTTATATGTATTAAAATGTTACATATATATACTGTGCCTGGAAACTTAGAAGGTGTTTGTTAGCCTATGACTTACATGGGTCATCTTACAGGTCTTTGGTTACCATATGCTTTTATAATATTTTGTTAATGGTAACTCTGTAACATATGGACTCCCATCTATCTCTGGACTGGTTTTGCATCCATCTAACTTGAAGTCCAATTTAGGCTTCACATGCAGTGACTTAAAATGCATCAAAATGTTAAAAAAGGAGAAGTGTTATTTTTTGCCAGAAATGTACACAATACTACATTGTTGCACATTATTTCAGGAACAACAATCATATTGTGCAAATTGTCTAATAACTGGAAAGTGTTTTTTTTTTTTTTTAAATGTTCACTCCCATATGTAGATTATTGTTGTTGGTGGTGTGTCATGTTGTGCAATGTACTCCTGCCTGCTAATGTCATATTACTATGATTAAACATGCTAATATCATTGCACATTACAGTTGTGTTAGCACATTGTACCTTCCTGGTACTGTGCATGGTCACCTCTAGTTATCTCTGTATTCCTGCACTTATATGATATACCTGACATTACCTCATGTTGGACAATACATTATCAAACCCACTCAGATCTACATCCATCTCAGTGTCATCCTCACCGCCAGTATTGTGTTCCTATATCCCTTTCTCCCGGTTCTGCCAACACTCTGTTCCTTACTTGGTAACAGAAAAGCTAAACCTTACCGTACTAGGGTCCTGGTATTCAGACAGAAAAGTGCAAATTGTGGTAGATATCTCTGCAAGTGGTTAATCCTGTCTGTTTTGGTGAATGAGGTTGGCTGCAGCCAGTATGGTCTACCTGTGGGTGTGTATGATATGTCAACTGACCTGATCATGGGGTTTATAAATCAGAAGAGTGCAAGCAGACTGTCCTAGGTTGTTGGTCTAATAATTTCTTGTGCTTATATTCCTGGTCGCCTGTGTATGACCTTGGCTTTTCTTTTGTTGGATTACCCTTTTGGATTGCTATCTGGATTGTCCTCTTGCATTGTTGCCCATGTACACCTATCTTGTTAAATCCCTGCTATTGCACATGTGAGAATATTATTACAGATAATACATATGTGAATTCAATCTCATTGGTCCATAAGATTGATCTCTGAATCACAGCTCTATAGAAATGTAACCACCTATCTCATATACACAACTTCCACCAATGTGTCCAAAAGACCAATAAGGACCTCCATGGTTTCCCTAAATTAACCTCTATATCATAGTAAACCATAGGAGGCATGAAAATATTTTTTATTCTAAGAAAAAAATAGTTTTTCCATGTTTAATCCATGTTCAGATTTAAAGATTTCAAATATATATATATATATATATATATATATATATATATATTCTCACTAATGATATTACATACAACAGAAGCATAACAGCACAATTAGCCAGTAATTCTTGCAATCTGAGTGAATCTGGGCATGCAAGGATCCATTTTCCTATCTCAGTTTATTCAATGTGCTACTATGTCAGGGTTGCGATCCTTGTAAACTAATGATCTTTTCATTATTTCCATTGAAGCACTTCTTGAAGCCATATTCCAATTCTTCGGGTAGAAGCTACATTGAAAGGCTCCTATTACCTTGGGAAGTTGATCAACTTAAACCAATATGGTAGATCTCACAGCAGCATAACTCCATATAAAAATATTATTACTGTTCACCTGGTTACATGCTGGAGCTGACACATATCTTTTACCCCATGAACTTGTGTTAGGCAACATGATTATAACAGATCTGTCTGTACGTGTTGATGACCTTGTAGGTATGACTTAGCTGCAATGAGCGCCGAATGCCAGTAGGACTTGCAAAAAATTGCAGATCTCGGAAAAATTGTGTGACTTCGCAAAAAAAACTAATTTAATGGCCGAACCGCGGAACTCGAAAAAAAAAACAAAAAACAAATATGCCTCCAATTAACTTACACATAGCACAGGGGGAGAGCCAGGGAGCCTGTGAGTGAGGCTGCAAGTTAATTTGAGGCATAGTTGGCGTTTTTTTAAGATCAAAAATCGGCTAAGCGTGAAAAAGAAGGGGTGCTGAAAAAAACGTAACATGACGAAAACGAGGCCAAAGGACCTAAAGCGAGGCCGAAGGACGTAAAATAGAGCCCTAAGCAGTAAGACTTAACGCAAGCCAGTAACACTTAACCCAATGCAATAATAGTTAACCCTAGGCAGTAACCACCGAAGGGGCTCATTGCAAAGCAGGAAAGTTGCGGCTTGAAATGAGCGCCAAAGGTGCTCAGAGGGGCCAAAGCCTTGCATTGTGTGACAACATTGCCAGGCTTCAAATGTTATTGCCGTCATTTTTTGACGGGCAAGTCGCTAGTAATATATAGTAATTGAACATTCAGGGACTACCATGTCTATGAATTCACATTCATATGGATTATTTTCTTGACTGTTATATGTAGACTTGGTTTTGCTTTGTCATATGCAATGATTTCATAGGTAAGCTTTACATCTGGGGTCCTTTCCTGTAATAGTATTCCAGGACACCCCCGGTGCAAAAGGCAGCAGTGGCAGTGAGCATCTGCTAGATGGCGCCGCCAAGATTTTGCTGCCGATGTCATAGCTTTAGGGTTAGGGTAATGGCTTAAGCCTAGAAATTGTGTACAATTTTGGCAGTGCCATCTAGCAGCTCCTTGCTGCAACAGCTGGGGTTCTCAAAAGAGGAAAGATCCACATATGACTGTTACATGTGTCACCTTGGATGCCTTTGGTAACCATATGCTTTCATAATATTTTGTTAATGATACAATGGTGGCTCTGTAACATACTGACTCACATCTATCTCTGGACTGGTTTTGCATCCAGGGGTGTAAGAACCAAAATAATTCTGGGGGGCATACAGCTCACTTGATACACAGAACACTTAACAGCTTCTATACACATACATACACACAATGAGAAATCTGGGGGGGGATTTGTAACCCTCACCCCTCCAGTTCCTACATCCATGTTTGCATCCATCTAACTTGGAAGTCTGATTACATTTTAGGACTTCATATGCAAAAAGTCAGGAATAAATTTAAAATGTAACAAAATGTAAAAAAGGAGAACTGTTATTTCTTCCAGAAATGTACACAATACTACATTGTTTCACATTATTTGAGGAACAGCAATCATATTGTGCAAATTGTCTAATAACTGGAAAGTGTTTTATGTTTTTTAAATGTTCACTCCCATATGTATATTATTGTTGTTGGTGGCGTGTCATGTTGTGCAATGGACTCCTGCCCACTAATGTTGTATTACTATCATTAAGCAAGAAATACCATTACACATTGTGTTAGCACATTGTACCATCATGTCACTGTGCATGTTTACCTCTAGTTATCTGTACTAATGTGATATACTTGACATTAACTCATGTTGGACAATACATTATCAAACCCACTCAGATCTACATCCATCTCAGGGTCATCCTCACCGCCAGTATTGTGTTCCTGTTTCCCTTTCTCCTGTTTTGCTAACACTCTATCACATATATAGTTGTGAGCGTACGGGCCGTTGCTCACGCTTGCGGGCTCGCATAGCGAGCCCGCGGCCCTCGCGTAGCGAGGGCAAGGGCCTCAGTTGCTGGGATCCATGCCAACAACTGAGGCGCTACACGAGCCCGCAGCGTTAGCAACGGCCCGCGCGGCCCTCCCGCACTATGTCCCCATCAGTCACTATGCTCCCGCACTATGTCCCCATGTCCCTACTGTCTCTTAGTCACTAATGTCCCTACTGTCTCGGTCAGTCACTATGCTCCCGCACTATGTCCCTACAGTACCTGTCAGTCCCTGTAGTGCTTCAGCACTATGTGCACTGCTCCCTCCTGGCCCGCCATCTAGCTGCAGGAGGAGGTATTGCACACTGAGGCATCACGTGTGGAAGCTCTGCCTGTCACTGCCCGTGTTACAGTACGGGCTGAGGGGTATGGCTGAGCAGGAGCCAGCGAGCTTGGTGGCCAAGCTGCTGATGACTGGTGACTCTGATGTGGCCAAGACCTGTATCCTGACCAGGTACACGGATAACACCACCCCCTCCTACATGTATACCTCAGTCTCATCTTATTATATAATAACTAGCGACTTGCCCGTCAAAAAATGACGGCAATGTGATGTATATGTTTGTCAAGTTGTTTAGTTATTAACATATATTTTTGACACTTGTAAGTATTTTAATATGAACGTGTATTTTTGTAAAATGTTGATGTAATGGTTTTTTAAAATGTAATTTGTATCTGAAGAATTGTTAACTTTAATATACATTGAATGAATAGGAAAGCAAAAAGTAAAAAGCCTTCTTGAAACGTTGCGAAATTTTAACATGAAGTTTAAAATATATGTAAGCAATAACCTTCAAAGTATATATTTAGAAACTTTAACTTTATTTTGTATGTAAGTTTAGAAGTTGACAAAACATTTGTATAATTTTGAACTTTATAAAGAGGAACATAGTGAATACATTTTGTAACCTAATTTTTTATTAAAAGTATTAACATTTGAATGTAAAAACAATTGACCTTTAAATTATTCAGTATTAACATGCAATTTCTATCACAATAATTGTTAACTTGAATATACATTGAATGTATAGGAAGGCATACAGTAAAGCTCTGCTTAAAACGTACGTAATTAAAGTAATTCATTACTGAGCACATAACCTGGCGATAAACATTAATGTAGTTAGTAATCTTAAGATAACAGACAATATTTACATTGTGACTTAAAAGGTGCTTGACCTCTTAACATCCACTTTGTAATCTGTTGAATGAAATAACTTTAAAATATATATTTTAAACTTGTAACATTAGAAACATTAACATAGTGACTTAACATTTTAACATAATTTTTACTAAAAATGCAAGGCAAGTATTTTGTGAGGCGAATCATTCATAAACAGTACTTTCATTAATTATGACTGAATTAAACAACCAATTGTTATGTATTTTGGAATGCTTTTAAAAAATGTTGGCATCTTTAATTTGTATCCTGCAAAGTTATAGTACTTCATAGTAGACAATGTTTTTAGTAAAAATACGTCCATCTTCTAATAAATCACCTTGACTTTCATTGTTTTCAATGTAAACTTTAATAGCCTGTGGATTTTTGCACCGTGACAACGCAACATACAATTGACCATGTGCAAAAACTGGTTCTTCCAAGTAAATACCCACAGATTTGAAAGTTTGACCTTGTGATTTATTAATGGTCATGGCAAATGCCATAATAATGGGAAATTGTCTTCTTTGAAGTATAAAAGGGAGACTACTTTCACTTGGTGCTAAATCTATTCTTGGTATGAAAAATCTCTCTCCTTTATGGGTCCCAGTTAAAATTTCAGCATCTATAAAATGGTCCTTTAATTGTTGAACAATTAATCTTGTGCCATTGCATAGGCCTTTTTTTGGGTTCATATTTCGCAGTAACATGATAATTGCACCTTTCTTTAGCTGCAAAATATGTGGTGGCATTCCAGAAGGAGTTAAAGAGTTAATGAATTCAGTTGAAAAGTTTGCCTGACTTTCATTGTCATCAGCAAGTACAGAATCAGCACTGTTATAATTTCTTTGTGGTGCATTAATTTTTTTTAAGATTTCATTATTGAGTATTAATGCATCTTTATTTTTACACGTCAGTATGACTTGGTTGGCAAGCTCAGAATATTCTTCGTTATTTATGCTCCCTTCAAATATAGCCGATATAATATCTTGTTGACAAATCATATGAGGTGGTATCTCTACAGTGTCGTCAGGTAAATGTAGTATTTTTTCTGTTCTTCCTTCTCCAATTTTAATAAGCCAATAATTGAAATCAGTTTGGCCTTCTGATCTCATATTTTGTTGCAGTTGAAGATGGGTAAAATGTTTCCATACTGTACTTGACTTTATACATGTTTCAATAATGTCTGTTCGATTTCCATGTACAACGACAGGTAATGTTTGTCTAAAATCGCCACCCAACAAAATTACCTTTCCACCAAATGGAAAAATATTATCCATGACTTCACGAAGCAAACGGTCAATACATTGGAGGGCATAGCATGACATCATTGTGGCCTCATCTATTATAATTAATTTACATTTCTTCAATTTCTTTGCTTGTAAGGATGTCATGCGAATATCTGACACTGAATTTTCCAAAATAGACACTGGCAGTTTGAATCCACTATGAACAGTTCTTCCACCTTCTAATAAAAGTGCAGCAATTCCAGTAGTGGCAAACGCCATTGCTATTTGTCCTTGTGCTCGTACTGAACTCATTAATAAATTGTACAAATATGTTTTCCCTGATCCGCCAGGTCCATCAAGATAGAAATAACGCTCTGTCACCATGTCATCATCTATAGCATTTTTAATGGCATGAAATGCTTGCAATTGTAGTGTATTTAAAGTTGCAAGTCTTTCTTGTGTTCTTTCTGCTTGTAGTTGAATGTCATAGTCTTCAAAGTTAATGTCATCTATTAGACCTGGATCAGGTAAATTAAAACTTGCACAACTTAATCCATGAGTTAAAAAGACTTCTTGAATTTCCATTAAGGCTTTTAAGTGTGCAATGGGTTCATTGTATCGTCGCATAAAGTCTTCAGCCATATTACTTTTAAAAGTCTCCCACAAAGCTAATGCATTTGGAGCATTTGAGAAGATACAAATAAAAGCAAATTGTTCTCTCATCTGTCGTGGCATTTGACATTGTGCTGCTTCTTCTAAACATCTTTCCCACTCTGTATCATCAGCGAGTAAGTTTCTATTTCTTGCAGCTAAATGGAAGGATTCATATACAATGTCATTAACAGTTCTTAATTGTTCAAAACTTTGTGCTCCTGGAACATTTAAAAGTAATATCCGTAAGCAAAATCGTTCAACATCTCTTGGACTGACTGTGTAAATTCGTTGAATTATTTTATTGCCTCTGGTTTTTCTTGCTCTCCATAATCCATTCACAAAAACATAGTGATATGGAATTTCAATATATAAGTATTGTGTTGCTTGAGCATCAGTGGAATTTAATGCAAACCATGCAGTTAGTGTAGTGTGACGATCTTCACTTTGGGCCAATGCATTCATTTCATTTCCAGAATGGAAATAGACTAAATGTCGTTGTGGCAAATGTACTGCTAACCTATATACTGCATGTGATCTATCATGCATTTCAAATTTTAAAAGCCGCCACATAGCTTCTGGCGCACTGACATAGCGAGCATCTACATGAGATGCAAGTTCATCATGTACTAACTCACTACTTTCAGGGTTGTCTGCACTTTTGACGACTACAGTAGCTGCATCGTAAATGTAAATATATTTGTAGACATATTTAATGGATTTGATGGAAGTGCAGGCTTCTATGTTGATGTGGGCGTTGTACTTCATGAGTAAATGTGGATTGTAGGGTACTACATATCTATTGTCCACTTTTTTTCCACGAATAATGGCACTATCTCCTTCTCTTCTTTTATAAAGTGGATATCCATCACAATTTGCATATGTTTTGTCTCTATAATCTTTTGGAAAATCTTTTGAACATTGATTATTTTCCATACATGGTGATTGTGGATTAAGGTCTCCACAGGGTCCATGAATCATGCGATGAGTAACAATCTCATATAGTCTACCATATAGTTCTGGATCCGGGAGTTCAGCAACTATGACTGCATCCACTTTGTCCGAAGTATCTAATTTATCTTTCTCTTGAAGTATTATGAGAAGATGTGCATGTGGAAGGCCTCTTTTTTGAAATTCAATGGTATATACATAAGCAAGACATTTGCCAAATAACTGATTTATACTAAAGTCACGTATTAATTCATTTAATTTTATCTTAAAAACTCTGGCTACTAAATCTGGTCGATCTGAAGCACTTTGTCCAAGAAGTAGATTTTGATTAATTTCTGGCCATTGTGGATTACATGTAAATGTCACAAATAAATCTGGTTTTCCAAATTTTGTCACAATAGCCATAGCATCATTGTATCTTTCTCTCATATTTCGAGGAGATCCTTGAAAGGAAGATGGTAAAATGATGGCTTTGCCAGCTGTCATGTCTCTGCTTGTAGCCACGTCAGCAACATAGTCCATGAGTCCACAATATTGTTCTACACGTAGTTTATCTTGTTGATATTTTATAAAGTTTAAATTATTTGCCTCAACTTGCAAATATGAATCAATAATCCATTGTTGTGTTAGTTTGCCACCACATAAAATTGGATTAAATTCATCTCTAATGGCAATTTGAGCAACTTTAAATTCAAGCATAGAAACATTATTTCGGATTCTGGCTTTAGCATTTGGGTAACTGGGAAGGGTTAATTTTGGTTGCCAACCTGCTTCTCCGTGTGGGAAAAAGATGGGATATGTCATTGGATCTAAATTTGGACTTAAGATATTAATATTAATAAATGGTTGGTCCTCATTTCTGGGATATACTCTAATGTCTCTTTGAAATGGTGGTTCTCCTTCATCATTGTGAAAGACCATTGCAACCTCATTTGATGTTGGCAAGTTATAACGACGTTTATCAGTATGTCTGTCTCTTTTAAGCACCATATTAACCTTTGGCATGGGTAATTGATGTCTTTGTGCATGAAGTAGTTGTTCATTTTCTACTTCTGCCAATTTTTTGTAAGCTTTACTGTAAGGATTGTTGTCCATAATGTTATTTAGCTCTATAAAAACACTGGGTAAGCATTTTTTATTTTCTTCCATCTGCATACGTTGGTCAACAGCTTCCATTGTATCTAGGACATATAGTTGAGCGAATTTTCTTTGCTCTCCTTCCTCTGGATGTAAATGTGAAGTCCGATGATAAATTTGTCCTTGGACTTTAAAACAGTAAGGACCATGTCCTGGTACATTAGCAGCCAATGTTGCCCCCATAGATGCAAATGATATGGCACTATTGTAGGATCTTATGTTTGTCTTAAAATTGTTGTAATTTGGAAAAGTAGGTTCAGTCATAATATTTAGTAAATAGGTTGGAAATTGTTTCCTTTGTGGAAGTTTGAACTTTCCTTTTTGACAACAACTAATAAATTGTCCATCTCGGGGTCTCTCCTGTTTAAAATAATAAGCCTCACAAAATTGACATTGAGTAGTCATGTCCCCACAACTATGAACCTCTACTGCTAAAGACTTCAGTAAAGGACAATTTGCAACGCATATTGGATGTTGACTTTGATATTCATCAGATGAAAAGTCATGAAATGTTTGAACAACAGGTTCTAAATGTTTAGTTTTTTTCGTAGATTTTCTTGGTATATGTTGGACTTGTTCGGTTGAAATTTCCTGTAAGTTTTTAGTAAGAGTTTGTAAATGCTTTTTTTTTGTAGTTGTTTTTTTTGGTCTGTCTTGACTGGTATGTTGTAAAATGTCATCTGATGTTTTAGGAACAGTTTGTAAATGCTTTATTATTTTTTTATTTTTTTTGGTTGTATCTTTCATTTTTGCAGCTGATATTCTTTTATTTGCAAGTCTTTTGCGTTCTTTTTCTCTTCTAATTTCTTTCTCCTCCGGTGTCTGCTGGGCGGCCCATCTCTCTTGTCTTTCTCTAGTTTGACGTCTTTTCTTCTCTTCTTTGGTCTCGTTATCAGCCATATTAATCTGTAAACGGAAACAAATAAATGTAATTGTGTATATTTAAATTTGTAATTCCTGATAAAGATTATTGTGCACAACTGGTGAAATAAAAGGCAAATCATGAATGTATCATTGATATTTAGTTAAATTTATAATTCCTGTCTTCAGTGGCTCAGAATTTGGCCAATGGAATACTGCTGTAAATAAGCATGTAACATATTTATTTAAAATAATGGTTTTATTTATAAAAAACTTTGTTTGTGGATAGATATTTACCACTGCAAAACTTCTTTGCTGAAAAAAAAAGTGATGTGGTTATTGAGCTATGTATTGCATAGTAGCAATTTAAATAAAATAAGGGAGATAGTAAATTAATTATTTTATTTTTCTGTTGACACGGATGCAACTGAAAGCAGTTTCTTTAGTTTTATACTTTAGTACTTATTATAGTTTACCTTGGTTGAAGTGTGATTTAAATCCGAATGTTTGTTGGTCCTCGTTTCAAAATCGTTGTCCAATGGTGTGGTCCTCTGTTGGAAGTCCTCGTCCGATGGTGTGATCCTGTGGCGATAGCCCCCGTCCGATATTGTGGTCCTGTGGCGATATCCCTCGTCCGATGTTGTGGTCCGTTGGTGAAAGTCCTCGTCTGCTGGTCTGGTCCTGTGTTGAAATTCCTCGTCTGCTGGTCTGGTCCGAGTCCTCGTCCGATGGTCCGGTCCTGTGGAAAAAGTCCTCGTCCGATTGTCTTCACGCAGTATCTGTTGTAATGTAAAATAGAAAATGTTGTTTGAGTGAAATGTCTGTTAAATAAATTAAAAATGTATTAATTTGACTGTATTGTATGAGTTATGGTTATTTTTTTTTATCTTTGTTTTTTTTTACTTTCTGTACAATCCGACAACTTTTGTTATTCTTATTGAAGGTTCTTAGTAAGGCTTGTGGGTTGTGATATATTAAATAAGATGTGTTTATGTTATTTTTTGTACAATCCTGTTTTGTGCACACCACTTGTGGTATAGTTATTTAACGTTTATCGGGATGGTTATAGTTATTGAAACATGAAATAATATAATTAAGGTAGTTTGCTATGTGTTTGTGTTAGTTTTTGACAATCCTGTTTGGTGCGCATCACTTGTGCAAAACTTATTTCTTCTTGATTGTACAGGTTATAGGTTGTTAAACATTAAAGAAGAATGTTAATATAGTTTGCTATGAGTTTGTGTGCTTTTTTATACAATGCTATTAGGTGCACAACACTTTTGTTATTCTTATTTTTCCTTCTTTGTAAGGCTTATAGGTTGTTAAACATTTAATAAGAAATTCTGTTTTGTGTGTAGCAGTTTGTGTGTCATTGAATTGCGATTTGGCTAATTGAATCGTGCCCTAAATAAGCACATAGCATATTATTTAAAATAATTTTGTAGTCATTGAAAAACTGTATATTTGTTTTTTTTTTATTAACTAAAACCTTAGTTTTAAGAAATTGTTATGTTGTTATTTAGAGCCCTATTCAATTGGGCAAATTACAATTGAATGAGGGCCTTTGTGTGTAGCATAGGTTGCATAGTTTGGCCCTCATTCAATTGCATTTTTTACAATGTAATAGTACTGTAAGGCCGTAATTGAATTGCAATGTAGAAATTTGAATAGGGTTGTAAATAAGCACATCACATATATTTGTTAAAATAGAATAAGGGCCTAAAAGTGCTTATTTATGGGCCTAAAAGTGCTTAGTTATAGCCATATTTAATTGTCCAAAATAGCAATTGAATGAGGGCCTTTGGTTACTGCATTTGTTATATTGTGAGCTCCTCATTCAATTGTGTTTTGGCCAATGGAATAGAGCTCAATATCAGCACAGAGCATATTTTTTTCCGGAATTTTGTATTTAGTGAACTTGTATCCAAAAGGAACGTGTTCACAAAAGAAAAATTTCCTTTAAAAAATATGCTCTGTGCTTATATAGAGCGCTATTGAAATGGGCAAATCACATTTGAGTGAGGCCCTTGTCCATTAAAGACATATAGGTCCTCATTGAATTGCAATTTGGCAATTGAAGAGGGCTCTATATAATCACATAACATATTTATTGAGCAAAGTTTTTAGTTATTGAAAACCTTGATTGTGGTTAGAAATTCAGTAACTAAAAAGTTCTGTATAAAAAAAATGTTATGTGCTTATATAGAGCCCTATTCAATTGAGGAAGTTGCAATTGAATAAGGCTCATGGTTATTTCTTGTTTATACTTAATACTTTACCTTGATAGAAGTTTTGAATGACAGACGGTCCCCTCCTGCCAATCTTAATCCGCCGGTCTTCTTGTAGTGTCTGTTTGAAAAAGAAAGTTAAATAGTTATTTGTATATTTATAATTTGTCATGTAGCAAAGCATGGCCTTTTGAGCATGTAATGTCTTGTTGTATCTTACCTCTTCAAATTTGTTGGTGTTCTTTAAAAGGGATTGTGCTTCACAGTGCACGGTGCAAATTGTTGAGAGACGCTGTTGATGCAGAGTCTGTTTGAATATTAAAAGAAATAGAAAGATTCAGCTTTATATGATCTATTGAATTGCAGTAAATTAATTCAATTAACCTTATTTTTTGGTGGGGGGCTACACACATATGTCACATACATGAAGCACATTACATAGTTTAATGTAATTATTTTGTGTACGTGTGACATATCAGTATACATGAGTCAAATTTAAATGGTTAAATTAACCTTATATTTTTTTTTCCAACACACATAAATGTGTGTGTGTGAGATGTAACTATAGATGATACACATATATGTGCGTGTGACATATCAGTATACATGAGATATAATGTCATTTAAATGTAGTTGTTTACTGATTTTGTTGTAAGCTAATTTTGTTGCATTGGCAATACACATAAATGTGCGTGTCACATGTCACTATACATTATACACATATATGTCCGTGTCACATGTCACTATACATTATAGACATATATGTCGGTGTCAGATGTCACTATGAAGGGGCAATACACAGAAATGTGCGTGTCAGATGTCACTATACATTATAGACATATATGTGCGTGTCACATGTGACTATACATTATAGACATATATGTGCGTGTCAGATGTCACTATACATAAAGCTCTGTTTAATATTAAATTATGTTTTTTTGTTGTTTTGTTAAATGAAGCGTATTTTTTTTATGAGCCTATACACATAAA
>CM050169.1:46875211-47065211 GCA_027410445.1 Discoglossus pictus | reverse complement strand
TTGTAAGAAAAGGCTTTCGTCTTGCCACTCTACCCCATAGCCCAGACATATGAAGAATACGGAGATTGTTGTCACATGTACCACACAGCCAGTACTTGCCAGACATTGCAGATCCTTTAATGTTGCTGTAGGCCTCTTGGTAGCTTCTCAGACCAGTTTTCTTCTCGTCTTTTCATCAATTTTGGAGGGAGCTCCAGTTCTTGGTAATGTCACTGTTTTGCCATATTTTCTCCACTTGATGATGACTGTCTTCACTGTGTTCCATGGTATATCTAATGCCTTGGAAATTCTTTTGTACCCTTCTGCTGACTGATACTTTTTAACAATGAGATCCCTCTGATGCTTTGGAACAGCTAAACTTTATTTGGGGTTAATCAGAGGCACTTTCAATTGAGTTGTACAGTTTATAGGTCACATTAAAGGTGGAAAAAGTTCTGAAATTATTTATCTTTGTCTCATTTTTTTACAGCACAGGAACATGTCATTTTAACAGGGGTGTATAGACTTTTTATATCCACTGTATATATAGAAACTGTATTTCTTGGTATTCTGAGCAGGAAACAAGTTTAACTTATTTCAGATGTGAACACAGATGTACTATTTATTTACTGAACTACTGTACGGTGGAGGCTTCTATCGCACTTTTGCTCACCATAAGTTAAATGATTGTTGTGGTAAACTACTTCCGAACAAAATCTACTACACAAGCTTGGAAACTGCCCCACCCTGATGAAAGGCAGTAACCTTAAAACAGCTGTCTGTGGGTCGGTTTCCTGCATTATACACAAGCCAGTTTTCTGGCTTGTGTATAATCCGTCCTGAGCTTTTCTCAAAGCTGTAAAAATGTACTATTTATTTACCCTGCCTACCCGTCAATGAGTCTGTTCCTTTTCTATCCGACCCTAACTCCATCTTTGCACCTTCGCTTTTTTCCCCCAATAGGTTTTTTTAGACATAGGCATATTAACATACAGTGCCTTGCAAAAGTATTCACCCCCCTTGGCATTTTTCGTGTTTTGATGCCTCACAACCTGGAATTAGCATGGATTGTTTGAGGATTTGCATCATTTAATTTACAGAACATGCCCACAACTTTGAAGATGTTTTTTTTTTGTTTTGTTTTTTTATTGTAAAGCAAACAACAAATAGGACAAAATAACAGAAAAAGTCAATGTGCATAACTAATTACCCCCCTAAAGTCAATATTTTGTAGAGCCACCTTTTGCGGCAATCACAGCTCCAAGTCGCTTTGGATAAGTCTCTATGAGCTTGCCACATCGTACCACTGGGATTTTTGCCCATTCCTCCTTGCAAAACTGCTCCAGCTCCTTCAAGTTGGATGGTTTGCGCTTGTGAACAGCAATCTTTAAGTCTGACCACAGATTTTCTATTGGATTGAGGTCTGGGCTTTGACTAGGCCATTCCAACACATTTACATGTTTCCCCTTAAACCATTCAAGAGTTGCTTTAGCAGTGCGTTTGGGGTCATTGTACTGCTGGAAGGCGAATCTCCGTCCTAGCCTCAAATCACGCAGAGTGGTACAGGTTTTGCTCAAGAATATCCCTGTATTTAGCACCATCCATCTTTCTCTCAACTCTGACCAGTTTCCCAGTCCCGGCTGCTGAGAAACATCCCCGCAGCATGATGCTGCCACCACCATGTTTCATTGTGGGGATGGTGTTCTTTGGGTAATGTTATGTGTTGGGTTTGCGCCAGACATAGCGTTTTCTTTGATGGCTGAAAAGTTAAATTTTAGTCTCATCAGACCAGAGCACCTTCCTCCATACATTTTGGGAGTCACCCACATGCTTTTTCGCAAACTCAAAACGTGCCATTTTGTTTTTTGCTGAAAGTAATGGCTTTCTTCTGGCCACTCTGCCATAAAGCCAAACTCTATGGAGCATACGGCTTATGGTCATCCTATGTACAGATACTCCAGTCTCTGCTGTGGAACTCTGCAGCTCCTTCAGGGTTACCTTAGGTCTCTGTGCTGCCTCTCTGATTAATGCCCTCCTTGCCCGGTCCATGAGTTTTGGTGGGCGGCCGTCTCTTGGCAGGTTTGCTGTTGTGCCATGTTCTTTCCATTTGGTTATGATAGATTTGATGGTGCTCCTGGGGATCCTCAAAGATTTGGATATTATTTTATGATTTAACCCTGACTTGTTCTTCTCAACCATTGTCCCTTACTTGTTTGGAGAGGTCCTTGGTCTTCATGGCAGTGTTTGGTTAGTGGTGCCTCTTGCTTAGGTGTTGCAGCCTCTGGGGCCTTTCAAAAAAAGGTGTGCATATGTAATGACAGATCATGTGACCCTTACATTGCATACAAGTGGACATCATTTCACTAATTATGTGACTTCTGAAGGGAATTGGTTGCACCAGAGCTTTTTATGGGCTTCATAACAAAGGGTGTGAATACATACGCACATGCCAATTTTCTGTTTTATATTTCTAAAAAATAGTTTTATGTATATATTTTTCTCATTTCACTTCACTAAACTTAGACTATTGTGTTCTGATCCATCACATAAAATTCAGATTAACAAAACATTGAACTTAAGGCTGTAATGTAACAAAGTAGGTAAAACGTCAAGGGGGGTGAACACTTTTGCAAGGCACTGTATTTCCTTTCATATAATCATTTGGTTTACAAAAAGCTTTTTCAATTTTTTAAGCAGTCAAAAAGAACTTTTAACAGAGAAGGTAGGAAGGGTGTGGTTGTGGGATATAGCTGGGTTATCTCCAATGCACATTTGTATATGCTTTAATGGTACATAGCAACAGTAGCTTACCTCCATCAGCCACCTCCGGGACCCGGGCTGGTGCCTTCTATACATCCAGATTCCTCTTTTTCCTTGTTATGTGAGATATGAGATTATTAGGCCATTCAAGATAAACCAAGATTTATGATAAGGATATACTGTGGGGGGAGTTTAGTTAAGGACTCCAAATTTGTATACAAATATGGATTGAGTCTTCTATTATGTGGGTAAGCCTATCATTTAGTATGTAATTAAGTTTATTTATAACTAGTTGCACGTTAAGAATGTTGGATTTCCACTGCTTAGCAGTATGACTCTTAGATGCTGGCATTCAAAATTGTACTAACTTATTTTGTGAGGAAAGCAGTAGTGATGCCCCAAGAGACAGATTACAGCTTTAGCACTTAGTAAGTAGAGTGTTAAAGATAGCTGAGGCCAGAGAAAAGACCTCTCTCCTTAAAACCCGGGAGCAGGTCCACCACATATGAATAAAGGTTCCCACCTCTTGGCAGTCCCTAAAACATTTAGCATTTGGAGTTATTTTCCACTTGTGGAGTTTGCCTTGAGTGATGTAAATCCTATGTAAGACTTCTATGGAAGTCTTTAAAATACTGCTATTTAGAGAACTTCTCATGAGGTCCCGCCAAGAGTCTAGCCAGGTATCATGATCTCAATTTTGGTTTAGATCTCTCTCCCAGTGGTTAACATATTTAGGGCTTTGTAAAGTAGTCATAGAGTAGGCCATGGATGCCTTTTGTAAGTGGGGCTTTGCTGCATAACCTTGTGAACCAATTTGAGTTTGGTTTACACAGTGACTGTTCAGTGGTATGAATAAAGTGTTTAATTCTGCAAAATGTGAAATGTTCTTGTAGTGGTATATTATACTGGACAAGAGAATGATGTCATCTTTATACCATGGCCCTACTCTTAGCAATCCTTGGGATTTCCAGGAAGCTAAGGAAGTTATTGAAACAGTTTTTGAGAAATGTGGGTGGGTAATAATAATTGGAGTGAGCTTAGAGTACTTGGGTGTTAAGTTATGTTTTTGAATGGCCAAATTCCATAAAAAATGGGATTGTTTAATGTGTGGGTTGTTTATTTTCCCTAAAGTAAAGGCTGGCCTTGGGAGCCAAATGCTAGAATCCCATGAATATGGTTTTCAATAAAATAGGGGGTTGATGAGTTGTGAAGTGGGCAAGGGAAGAAAATAAAGTTGTACAGCTTTATAATATAGTTTGGAATTTTATTTTTTTATTTTTCCATAAGCATACATACATAAATACACTTTAAAAATAGAGGTAGTATATATTTCTAAATTTCCATCATATGAGAACCCCAGAAATAATATTACATGTACCATCAGTGATATTATGAACTATTATGATCCCACATGGACCATTTGGGAACAGTGTCTTTCACTTTGAAGGGGAATGAGGCCCTTTTCAAATTCTCTGTCTATCTAATATTCGTTCAACTTCGACCCACGTTGGTATACTTTTATTCTTCCATGCTTTAGCCAGAAGCCACTTTGCAATTAGTACCATATGGGAGATCAGGAGTTTACAATGTGATGGAATTTGATCGGGAAAAATATGGAAAATCTCTAATTGTTCTGGCAGTAATACTTTCGTTATGTCCTGAATCTGGGAAGCACATTGCTTCCAAAAAGCTTGAGCAATGGGACATTGCCACCAAATGTGCACATGAGATCCTTCTTTCCCGCATCCCCTCCAGCATAAATCCAAAATATTTAAATAATTTTTTTAGGGTAGTTGGAACCAGGTATCATCTTTTGATTAATTTAACACAAAAATCCTTTACAGGTTCATCATACAGAGAACTAAATAGCAAGCTTTAAACCATTCTTCTAGGGACCATGGTTTTTCCAGCTCCATTTCCCATTTAATCATTCTGGCAGTCTTATTCCATTATTCTCTAATTTTCATAATTTTCCCACATTTAGAAATAGTATGAAGGTCTTTTTTTAATGAGGATCTGCTCTATAGGAGTGTAATCTCTAAAGTCAGCTAACTGGTAGCCCAGGGATGTTCATTTTGTTTTAACAGTCAGATTATCTAGCCAAGTTATCCCATACGTATGAAATTTCACCAAAATAGCATGCCATGGGATCATAGAATTCTTCTCATACAAATCCCCTATTACCGTATCTTCATCCCGCAGTTTGTCCATTTATTTAAATCCAGATCTTTTTTTTATATTGTAATAGACTTATTGGCGAGATAAGAGATGGGTATTTAGCTAGCTCATCTCTATTTTCAAACAAAAAAAAAAACAACATTAATTTAATACCTCTTGGTAACATCAGAATACATTTTTCCTCTATTTTAGGGATCCAAAGCAGAAGGTTTACTGGAAAAACCCCAAGGAGGTCTTGTTCCTGATTAAGTCATTTAGATTGATTTGAGGACAAATTCCATCGTAGTAGATGGTTAATCAAAATGTAGGTATAAATATCTGATAAAGATGGAGCAGCTATGCCACCTCTTTCCATACTTCTTTTAGTAGTAGATACGTTTAAACAGGCTTTTTTTTCTCTTTGTTCAAAAATCTATTCAATAAACGTTGAAACAAGCCCAGTAAAAATCTGGGCATGACTTGCAGAATACATCTCATAATATACGTGACTTTGGGGATTATCATCATTTTTACCAGGACTATTCTTCCTGACCATGATAGATAGATCGATTTCCATTCAGACAGAATTAGTTAAATCTGTTCATATATCAGAATAAGATTGTCTTTTAGAATATTATTAATTAACAATGTAAAAGTTATGCCAAAATGCTTTATACTGTTACTGTTCTAGTTAAGTTCACACATTCTTTTCAAGAATTAAATCTGAGAGTCGTTCAGGCCTATCATCAAAGTCTCGATCTTCAAGTTATTCATTTTCAAAAAGGAAAATTTACTATAATTATCCAACATTTTAAAAAGGTGTATCAAAGACTGTTCCGGGTTCGTTAAGGTTAGCACAATGTCGTCTGCAAACATTGCAGTTTTGTATTGATTTTTACCAACTTCTATTCCTTTGATATCTTGAGTGGACCTAAATAACTCGGGTTCTAGTGTTAATATAAATATTAAAGGTGATAATGGACACCCTTGCTTTGTTCCATTGTTAATATTAATCCTATTGGATTCAAAATCAAATCCTGATATATATATAAATATATATGCCCTCTGATGACCTGTAAGGTGAGTATGAGGATGCGCACTGGGTGACCTCCTGCAATCAAAGCAGCAAAATCATTAACTGATAATGGTAGAGTTTAAAGTGCAATAAAATACATTGTAAAACATAAACAACCTTATGTTAACTATTTCTGGAATTCAAGGTTATTTGGAGAAGGGTGACTGGTAGTAAAATGCTTTGTCACGGCCTGACGTATTCCCAGGGATCTATTGCTACTTTAGACTGTTATTGACCCTTTCTTATCTTTGCTTGGTGTTTGAGGGGATGTACACTGCACGCGTTAGGTGTAGGGGGATCTGTCCTAAAAAATGTTTAGGGCTGGTTGGCTGGGAGTGGTTTCCATCAACACAGACCCCTGGACACCTGATGGAGCCATAAGTAGGATCTGCTAAAAAAACCCTCTAAAGTATGATCTGCTAAAGAAACACTAAAGTTCAAAATTAAGTAGCATTGATTTTTTTTTACTTCACGTCCTGACTTTATTGCTAACTAGCGACTTGTAATGCTGGCAAAGCTGTTTGCCACCTAATGTAAGCAACTTTGGCGCTCACTGCGATCCTCTCCCCCTGCCTACTTCCTCCCTTGTGTCTCCTTTCCCCCTCCTCTCCCTCCCTTGTGCCTCCTTTCCCCTCCCCTGTGTCTCTTTTCTCCCCCTCTTCCTGCCCTGTTTCTCCCCTTTCCCTCCCCCGAGTCTCTTCCCCCCCTCCCTCCCATGTCTGTTCCCACGTCTCCCTCCCCTGTGTCATTTCCCCACGTCTCCCTCCCCTGTGTCTGCCCCCTCTCCCTCCCCTGTGTATCTTCCCCCTCCCCTGTGTCTCTTCCCCCCTCCCCTGTGTCTCTCCCCCTGCCCTGTGTTTCTTCCCCCATCTCCTGTGTCTCTTCCCCCCTCCCCTGTGTCTCTTTCCCCCCTCCCCTGTGTCTCTTTCCCCCCTCCCCTTTGTTTCTCCTCCCCTGTGTCTCTCCCCCCCGTTTCTCTTTCCCCACATCTCCTGTGTCTCTTCCCCCCCTCCCCTGTGTCTCTTTCCCCTCTGTGTCTGTTTCCCTCCCCTTTACAGCTGCGCAATGCAGGTAAGTGAGGGGAGAGAGGGGTTGAGGGGAAGGAGGGGGGAGGCACTGGGGGTGCTGCGAGGCTGGGGGCCGCACATCGCGAGATATCCCCTGGCAGGAAGCAAGTAGTGCCGTGGGCCTCATGGTTGCGGGCTGCAAACAGCTGACCTTGCAGTTGCGGCTCGTACTGCCTGTCATATGGGGTTGTAGGGATGAGCGCCTATGGGGCTCATCTCCACCATTGCAAGGAGCACCTTTGGCGCTCCTTGCCAGCAACTGCGGACTCGCTGTGCGAGCCCACAACGTTAGCAACAACCTGTATTGCTGACAACTATATATGTGATCAGTTATTAAATTAGCAAGTTTAAACAAATTTAAACTATGACTAATGTTGTGACTCCTTTTCCAAGGCATCCTCCTACAGATAAGCTCTAAGATAGGGTAGGTACTTGACTTAAGAATCAAAATGTGTGCTTCAGAAGAACATATTGTAAATATTGGACTTCAATGGTCCTTTAAAAGGTTGTTTGATTTTTATTTTTCTCAGAAAATAGTTTCAAATATTTTTTTTTTTTTTATAATAATGTTATTGAAAGGCATACGCAATATTCCAACATATTAAACAATATTTACAGCCAACATTCTTCTTTTTTTTAACAGAAAAGTATTTCACTTACTGAGGGCCTCATTCAATTGCAATTTGGCCAATTGAATAGGGCTCTAAATAAGCACATAGCATATTTTTTTAAAGAAGTTTTTAGTTCGTGAAAACCTTGCTTTATGGATAGATGTTTACTAACTAAAAACGTCTTTAAAAAGTATATGTTATGTGCCTATTAAGCCTTTCCAATTTATATTTTCAATTATTATTGAACAATAACATTAACTGTAAAAAAAATAAAAAAAAAATAAAAAATAAACATATACAACTGTGTATATATAAACAACAGACCGTCTTATAAACTCAACCAGCAAACACAGCTAATTTCAAGAAACAGAAATCTAATCAAATTTTTTGATTTCTAACATAGCTCTCGTATACGTTTTTTATATGAGGTCTTTAGCTTATCTATTAAAGCCTGAAATTAAACATCAAGAAATAGCTGTATATTTAAAACCAAGTATTTAAATATTTACCTCCTGTCCAGCCACCCATGTCGTAGGGTATATCCAGAGTCATATTCCAAGCCTCCTCCGCCCCGAGTCCTCCTCTCATTGAATTGTGTTGAGAGTCTGGTATCAAGTTGCGATTCTAACCAGGGTTCCCAAATTTTATAAAATTGAGACATCTTATCAAGTATAATGCAGGTTAGTTTCTCATGTATTGCTATGTAGTTAATTTTCCTAATTACCTCTTGAAAGTTTAGGACCTTAGACTTCCATTTGCTACCAATATGTAGTTTAACAGCCATTAATCAAAACAACTTATTTTGATTCAATGACAAATTTTGTAACCCAATTCCTAGAAGACAGGATTCCATACTGAATCGCCTTCTTAAATAGGGATGTGGCAAGTTGTGTTAGGTCTCCCCATATACTATGTGCTACCGGACAGGACCGCCAAGTGTGGATATGATCCCCTATCTGTTGGCACCCCTAAAGCATTTGTTCCGCTTTCGGGGGTTAATCTTCCGAAGCTTGTCAGGTGTACAGTATACCATCTAGAGGACCTTGATAGACGTTTCTAAGTGGGTATAGTTAAATGATCCTCTGCTTAAGTTTGAACATGATTCCACCCATTTCTTCCACTCCCATTCTACACCTAAATCTTCCTCCCATCTACATATAAATTTAGGTTTCTCGTCCATGGTGGCATTTATAAAACTATCATACAATGACCCTACCATTCCTCTAGAAAGTGGGAGATTCTTACAAATTAGGGATATACATGAAGATTTAGGGGGCCCAAAATTTTTGAGCATGTCGTTAGCCCAGCTTTTTATTTTTAAATAATTATAAAAATCCTCTTGAGGTAGGTTATGTTTCTTGCAAAATTGATCATAAGTTATTAGCTACCTTCAGTAAACCATGAACCCAACCTATCTAGGCCTCTAGAGGTCCACCAGTGCTTGGATATTACACTAGAATCTGGTAATATTTTGGAAAAAGAAAACCGACAGCAAAGGTGATGTATCTATGTCCAGTCTATTTTTAGTTCTAGCCCATTTCCAGGAGGTTAGGGTTAGGTGTATTATTGGATTTCAATGTGATTTAATAGAGCATAATCTTTCAGTAACCCAGAGTATCGTCTCCCAACTGTGAGGAAGCATTTGTTATATAGTTATATATTTGTTGTTCCGTTATTGAGGGAAGATCAAGTGATCCAAGAAAAGAGTCAAGGTCTGACACTTCAGCTTGTGTTTGAGATGTGTATATCTGTTGATAGAAATACTGAAACACTTTTTTAATGTCTTTTGGGCTAAAAGAAATCTTACCATTGGGCATTCTGATCTGAGTAACTCTAGACTGAATTTCTTTGGTCTTTAATCTCTTAGCTAGATTCTTGTCCGGCTTATTCGCTTTCCAATAATATAGATATTTTGTCTTCCTCATAGCTTTTTCAGTGTAGTGGGAGAGTACTCCATCCAGTTCTAACCTAATCTTGTCAATTTGTTTGCGCAATTTAGTAGATGGGCTCTGCTGGTTGGCTTTCTCCAGACTGTAAAGGGTGGCTGTCAACTCCGACTCTCTTTGTCTAAGGGATTTTCTATATAGAGAGGCAAGTATAATACTGGAACCCCTTATATAGGCCTTATGGGCCACCCAGAGCCACCTGGCCCTGTTCTCCAGAGAATCATTGCAGTCAAAATACAGTTTGATATCTTCTGCCATCACTGCCAAACTATTAGGGTCAGATAGTAGATGTTCATTAATTCTCCAACTATTAAATGGGGATTGGCTAGGACCAAGTGTTAATCTAATAGATACTAGACCAGGGGCAGGGGGCAATGTCAGAGTCCCGAATACAGTCAAAAATGAGGGAATCTATTATAAAGGTATTATAAAGGTATCAATCCTCGAGTAAGTTGCATAAGTGGGGGAATAATAATTGTATTCTCTACGATCTGGATGAAGACCCCTCCAGGCGTCTACCAGAATCATTCTATTCATTAGCTGATTAATTTGGCTTAATTTTTGGAGAATTTATTTTTCAGACTCTTCCCTGATCTATAGCCGAGTTAAAAGTGAGGTTGAAGTCACCCCCAATTACCAACCTTCCCACTTCTAATGATTCTAGTTCCTTCAGTAATTTAATGAGAGTTTTGTGAGGTGAGGTTGTGGGGGAATACAAGGAGATTAATGAGATTTTAATACCCGAAACTGTCCCAGTTACTATTATATAATGTCCATCCTTGTCTATAGTGCTTTGCTCTAATTTAAATGGGATTTTTTTTTATGTATGAGCACTGCTACTCTTTGTGGGTTGTGTGGCCTCGCAGACTATGGGGTATTCTTTAAGCTGGAAGGTTGGCTTTTTCCCATGAAAGAAGTGGGTTTCTTGCATAAAAATAACTGAGGGCTTAAACTGTTTATACTATTTAAAGGCCTTCCGCCTCTTAAAGGGAGAATTGAACCCTTTCACATTGTGAGTTATAAAAGTGTATACTGATGCACTCATTCTAAATTAGGGAATATGTGTGGGATCTGTGGTGTATTACCTGCTCTTTCTCCTCTTTTGGGGCTCCCGGAAGAGATCGGAGCAGAGGAAGGGTCGGGGATCCTCTGAAAACGCTGGAGAGTCAGTTTATTATCATCATAGACTAAGAATAAAGCAAAGACATAAAACATTAGTGTTACATTTCCTAGACATCTATTATATACATGATCGGTTGGAGCAATGCCATTCCTAAACAGTAGGTCTGCAGAATTCAAAGGGACTACCTTTAGGCGACCATCCAATAAGCAGACAGTGAGAACAGTAACTTTCTTAATCAGTAATTCTGCCTCTTCTAAAAGAGGCTACATTTGCCAGGCAGCTATATAACTGTAACAAAGAAATTAGCATTTCTCTTTCTCTATATTCAGTGGTTAACAAACTAAACAACATTCTAACGTTTTTAATTTGAACTATAAGAACTTGTATCAGATTCAAAAGATAGAATCTGCTTTTCGAAGGATCTAGGGGTTTAACTAGCACGGGCTAAAACTAAACTCTCAACTTCTATCTTCCTATATCGCCATTTTAAGCATTAGGCAACAAATCAATCAGCATCATGCACTTTCCTGACAAACTACTATGCTTTGGTTCAATCAGATCTGGCAGGGGGTGTTAGCTCAACAATAAGTCTAGATTCCCCCTTGCGTGAAGAGCTGCAAGTACTCTGGCCTTTACGGCTTGTGTTCAAGTCTCTGGGGACTCTAGGAGGTAGTGGATTCTCGTTCTGAGATTGTGAGCCGACTAGAGTCCATTGTCTCTTAGGAATGGGAGGAGGAGGAGGAGGATGATGATGATCTTGGCTCCCTATCGACATTTCTCTTGAGCAAAGATGTAAATGACGTAGTACAGCCAGTCAGTCCTCCAGTGTGCGAGTGGTATGTGCCGTACCTTGATAGTTAAAAGTGAGGGCAAAGGGAAAGTTCCATTGGTACTGCCCTTTATGCTGTTGGAGAATTGCTAGAGCAGGTTTCATCTGCCTCCGTCTGTCCAGCGTATTAGGAGATAAATCAGCATAGAATTACAGATTGGAGTAGTCTGGGCCCTTGATTTTCTGCAGCTTTCTGGTCTCTGAGAGTAGAAATTCCCTTGCTTGTTGTCTAAGAAATCTCACAATGACATCTTTAGGTACCTCAGGATTTCTTGTAACTCCAAGAGCTCTATTAGCCCGCTCAATCTAAAGCGTAGTTTCTGCTTGATCAGGAAGGATAGCAGCGCAGGTCTCTTTCAGATATGCCATTAAGTCCTGCACAGCTATTTGTATTCCACATACCCTGATGTTATGGCGGCGAGACCGATTTTCCAAATCTTCAATCTTGTCTGTAAGCTCCATGATGTTGAAAGTGTTCTGATCAATAGAAGACCTGTCTCGTTGTTGAGCCACTCCAACCTGATCTACTATTTCTTCCAGTAGTTGAGTCCTTTGCCCCAACTCCTTTAAATCTTTCCTCTGCGGTTCTATCGCCTTGGTTAGAAGTTGTTCAATTGTGGCTATTGATCTGGCGGAGAGGTCAATATGTTGCTTTGATTGTTTCCTGGTCTGAAAACTCTGAGTGATCAGAGGCAGAGTCCATCTGGGACATGGGTTTGGCCGCCTTAGGCGAGAAGTGCTCCCGGATGCCTCTTGTAGATGGACCCCTTTTGCCTTTCTTCATGCTTGAGATTTAAGATTTTCGTGATCAAGGAAGCTGTTCAATTCCTCCTTAAATTTCTGTTGTTTGAGGCAGGTGTAAAAGTTTTAAGATCAGGAACACTGCGTTTTGACTTGCATTTAAGTTCAGTAGCTGTACTTGAGAGGAAGACTAGTCATGGTAACGGTGCTAGTCAGAGCCCCCTACAGGCTTATATTTACATCTTTTAATTCAATGTCTTTTTGGCAGCAGAAACAATTTAGATATTTGTGTTGAGAGCACAACTTTTAGGAACCCAGACAGGTAGACTTCAAGTAGCTTTTAGTTTGGTCAGTGTCCTATATTGCAAGCTCATAGGAAGCCGATGAGATGACAATCAAATATTAGTGGTTTAGCAGTTCTTCCTGGAGGTGGATAGATTTCCCTCAACAAACAGAAGCTATTTTTCTGCAAAGTATCAGTTGTATTTTTTCTGGGTGACCACACGGTGGCAGTACAGAACCAAAATGTCAGATAATATACACTATTCGTTTGGCCCAGCTAAATGCAGATCAGGGTTTGGCACACTATGTTACGCTTTTTATACTCTAAGGACCTTCGGCTCTCATTGCGAGCCTCTCCTTGCGTGTCCTTTGGCTCCTCTCTCTATTTTTTTAAATACTAATTAAAGAATTAATTGTATAATAAATTAATATAGTTTACCTTTTCCTAATTAATATATGTAACAATCAATAGCTTGAAGAGCTTTTATTGTCCTGCAGCATATAATGTCCAGTGGGACTGTTGCTGGCCTGAGGAGATAGTTTTATGAATGTCCCAACTGTGCATTAGAAACAGGCTGCGTGCAGAGGGCAAACCGTTGGTTTATTTGTGTAAATCGCTACTTTAGATGCGTAGTGTTGTTAGTTGCAAGTTAGGATTGTAAAATAGCGTCCTTTGTCTGTGCTACGCGGTTCGCGAGCATGTGCCGCCCTTTGTAATAGTGTATTTTGTACCTCGTATGTTCCTGGGTAAAAGTGGTACGCGGTTGGCGGTGTTTTGTGCGGTCCAGGGTCGTGTAGCCTCATTTTCATTTTGTTTGGCACCTTGTTTTTTTTCTCGCTTAGCCGTTTTTCGAATGCTGAAACTCTGCAAAATCAACTTAAATTTGCGTTCCACCTCACTCCCAGACGTCCTGGCTGTTCCCCTGTGCTGTGTGTGATGTCTTTGTTGTATTTTTCATGTTTTTTGCTTTGAGCGGTTCGGCCGTTAACTTCGTATTTTTCCTAAGTCCCGCGTTTTGTAATTTTTTTTTCTAAGTCCCGCTTTCGTCAACTGCTTGCAACCTAAGGCGATCCCGTGTTTCCTAAGTGTTTGGAGGCTAAGTCCCGCGTGTTCCAATGTGTGATTGGCTCGCCTCGCTTCGCGAGGTTCACATGAGCACTTTCGGTGCTCCTTTCTGGCTAAGTCCTGCATGTTTTATTGCCTCAACTGTTCGCCTCGCTTCGCGAGGCTCATAGGCAATGAGCGCCTTCTGCGCTCATCTCCCAAGTGCTGAGAGTTTTAGTGCCTTAATGGCTCGCCTCGCAAAGTTCCTTCATGGGCTCATGAGTAAGGGCGAAACGGACCGTCGGGATTATCTTTCTGATGCGCAAGTACTCTATTATTGATTTTGGGAGAATGGTTGTCCAGTGATTAGTGGCTTGTCATTACTGTTTTTTTAACTACTGCTGTGGTAGTTTATGGTCATATAGAGCTTAGCGTTTAGCTGCTTCAAATTCAAGCCTTACCTTATACTCCCTATTTACTGCTCATGCAGCATTTATAGAGTTACCACGCATCTTTTTGTTTTGTTTTTTTAACTTTTATAGAGCTGTCATAAATTTTATAACTTCCCAAATATTAGCAAAGTAATTTGCCATATGAGGGAAGTTGTATTGGGATATACATATAGAGATTTGGAGATATATATTTGTTCTCACAGTAGGGTTAATTCTTTGTTGGAACTACTGATACAGATAGAGATGCATATACCTACATAAGGGATACTTATTGTTACCACTTTTCTCAGTCATCCCAATTTTCGATTTTTTAAATTTTACAGACTTTATATGAGTTTTTTCAGTCTGTTCTTATACATTCCGCAATTTTTTCCTATTCATCAACCGTATCAATTTAGTCTATGAACCAAGGCAAATTGGATGTGGTCAAGAATGAGATGATAAGGTTAAACGTTGATATCCTGGGAATTAGTGACATCAAATAGACTGGAATGGGACATTTCACATCAGACAACCTCCAGATCTTCTACTGTAGTCAAGAACCCTGCAGAAGAAATGGACTAGCCTCATAGTCAATCAAAGGTTGGCCAAAGCAGTGCTCGGGTTACAACCCCCAAAAATGACAAAATAATTTCAATTCAAATTCAAGGCAAGCCATTTAAATCACAGTGATCCAAGTGTATGCTCCAACAATGGACCCTGAAGAGGCTGAAGTTGTCCAGTTCTAACAAGATATTCAACACGTCATAGATATAACACCAAGAAAGATGTTACTATCATCATAGGAGATTGGAATGCTAAAATAGGAAACCAAAAGATTCCTGGAATAACTGCCAAGTTTTGCCTTAGAGTACAAAATGAAGCAGATCAGAGATTAGTAGAATTCTGCCAAGATCATTCTCTGGTCATAGCAAACACCCTCTTCCAACAACCTCTGAGACGATTCTACACATGGACATCACCAGATAGACAATATAGAAATCAGATTGATTATATACTTTGCCACCAAAGATGGAGGACCTGGAGCTGACTGCGGCTCAGGCCACAAGCTTCTTATTGCAAAGTTCAGAATTAAACTGAAGAAAAGAGAGAAAATCATCAGAACAAGTAGATATAAATAAATAATATTGCTTGTGAATATGCAGTGGATGTAAAGAATAGATTTAAGGGACTTGACATGGAAGATAGATTGCCTGAAGAACTTTGGACTGAAGCTTGCAACATTATCCAGGAAACAGCAAGCCCCCAATAGAAAGAAAACTAAGAAGGCAAACTGATGAGGCTTTGAAAGTAGCCCAGGAAAGAAGGAAAGAGAAAGCTAGTGGAGATAGGAAAAATTTTGGCCAACTGAATGCAGAATTCCAGAGGATAGCAAGAAGAGACAAGAAGACATTCTACAGTGAGTGATGTAAAGAGATTGAGGAAGATAACAGAATGGGAAAGTCAAGAAATCTCTTCAAGAAAATTGGGGATCTCAAAGGCAACTTTCATGCAAAATGGGACTGACAAAAGACAAAAATGGTAGGGACTTAACAGAAGAAGATCAGATAAAGAAGAGGTAGCAGGAATACACTGAAGATCTATACAGGAAGGATCTTACCAGCAGTGATGACCTCAATAGTTTATCCAATGAGCTGAAGCCATACATCTTGGAGAGTGAGGTGTGATGGGCCCTAGGATGTCTTTCTGATAGCAAGGCTGCAGGAGTTGATGGACTCGCAATTGAACTATTAAAACTCCTACAAGATTATGCTGTGATGTTGCCTTTTGACAACAAGTTTTGAAAACTTGAAAACAATGGCCAATAGATTGGAAAAGGTCAGTCTACATCCCAATCCCAAAAAAGGCAGTGCCAAAGAGTGCTCCAATTATCGAACAACTGCACTAATTTCACATGCCAGCAAGGTAATGCTTAAGATCCTACAAGCTTGGCTCCAACAATATATGAACTGGGAACTACCAGATGTAAAAGCCAGGTTCCCCAGAGGAGCAAGAGATAAAATTGCTGATATCTAATGGATAATAATGAAAGTAAGAGAGTTCCAGAAAAACATGTACTTCTGCTTCATAGACTATTCTAAAGCCTTTGACTGTGTTGATCACAACAAAATGTGGCAATTTTTTTAAAGAGATGGGAGTACCAGATCATCTAATCCTCCTCCTAAAAAATCTGTATGTGGTCCAAGAAGCCACAGTCAGAACGGAACATGGCACAAGAGAATGGTTCAAGATCCGGAAAGGAGTGTGTGACAAGGTTGTATATTGTCACCTTATTTATTCAACTTATACACAGAGTACATCATGAGTAAGGCCAGACTGGCTGAATCCAAAGCCGAAATCAATATTGCTGGAAGGAATATCAACAACCTCAGATATGCCAATGATACTACTCTGATGGCTGAAAGTGAGGAGGAACTAAAGGACTTATTAATGAGGGTGAAAGTAGAGAGTGCAAAAGTTGGCCCGCTGACCAATGTTAAAAAGACGAAGATCATGACGAATGGCAATCTCAGTTCCTGGCAAATAGATGGGGAGGAAGTGGAGGCAGTGATAGATTTTATTTTCCTGGCATTCAATGTCTCTTCAGGTGGTAACTGTAGCCATGAAGGGAGGAAAGCTATGGAAAGCTTGGACAGGCTAGTAAAAAGTAAAGATATTTAACTATGAACAAAGGTCCGCATAGTTAGAACTATGGTGTTTCCAATAGTAACATATGGATGTGAGAGCTGGACCAAAAAGAAGTCTGAGTGATGTAGAATTGAAGCCTTTGAATTTTGGTGCTGGAGAAAACTAGTGCTTAGATTACCTTGGACTGCAAGAAGATCCAATCAATCAGTACTTCAGGAAATCAAGACAAACTATTTAAGACAAAATATTTTGGCCATATCATGAGAAGACAGGACTCCCTAGAGAAGACTATGATCCTGGGAAAGATTGAAGGCACAAGAAGAAGGGGGAGACAGAGGCGGAGATGGATAGATAAAGTCACTGAAGCAATGAACGTGAACTTGATGAAGCTCAGATGGGCAGTAACTGAGAGATGTGCCTGGCGTGCTGCGGTACATAGTGTCACAGAGAGTCGGATGTGACTGAATGACTAAACAATAACAACAAATGGTAGTTGTATGTTTAAGTGTGGGACTCTCCTCATAACTCTTTGTCCCTGCGGTCTGGCATATAAAGTCTGAAGTCCAGGTTGTTTAGAACCACTAATAAAGTGGCATTGTGGTCAGGGCTGGATTTACATCTCCAGCGCCCGTAGTTCAAGGAGTTCGCCCTATAGCGCCGAGTCTGTGCAGTATTTTCTTTTTTATGCCAAAGAACATTTTGAAGTGTGAAATGAGGCGCCCATCACAAGGAAATGCCCCTAGGTGGTGTCTTGTTGGTCTAGAATTATAAAATAAAATATAAAACAAAGCAATAACAGTAAAAAAAAAACTGTAGTTTATAAACCGCTAATTAATCAAATCTGAATCTAATCAAATCCATATGGATTTCATTTGTTGGTAGCACATATATTCATAATTACACCAGAAATGTGGTGGTATTTCCAAGTACGACGTGCAAAATTAGAGACAGATGTTCAACGGTCACTAGGAGGCTCCATAATATTCTGTATTATGTCAGTGAGCTGGAGGGTACAAACTGTGGGATACACATTTATTTAAAATAAAAACTGTGTAACTATTGCTATACTGAGCCATGTGAGTGGCAAAATAAGGCAAGAATGCCAAAATTTCATATATTTCACTCAAATGTTTATAGAAAAGTATCCAAGAGATTAATTTTGATACAATGTAATACATTTTTTCCAGAGGGCAGTAGTCATTCAATAGAGTGCCTATGGGATAAAGTCCACTCTGGGTGCAGCCTCTTTGTGCCATCACAGAGGAGAAATGTCTGAGAAATATATCAGTGTTTACCTGCCCCTCAAGGACAGACAAGAACCAAAATGCCAGGCAAATCTCCTCTAGTATTTCAGTTCTAGACTGTATATATATATATATATATATATATATATATATATATATATATATATATGCGTATATATTTATATAAATAAAAAATCAGAGTATTGCAGTATATATTGATACCTTTTTTGATGGATAAATACATTCAGAATTCTTATGACAAGATTTCGAGAGTGGACCTTCTATGTGCGAGGCAATACTGATTTTAGATTCCCATAGAAAGAATGACATTTTATGAATCCCAAATAATGTTCTGTTCAGCCAACTGTGCACAAGTATGCAGAAGGGCATATCAAATATAGAAGGAATATGCAAAATATTTAAGGATTTACAGACAGTACTAACAGAGGACACAGAATTAAAACATATATTTCCCAACCCTCCCATTCTTGTATTTAGGCAGCCACCAAATCTGAGACAAACATTGGTGAACAGAAGATTGGCCAAAGACCAGCATGACAGAAAGTACCAGAGAGTACTCGCAAGGGGGTTAAAATCCTATTTGTAGCACTGTAAAAGCAAATATAAACACACTACTGTATCCTAAATTACAGGGAAAGCGAAGAAAGGTATTAACATTAATAGTACAACATTCTCAAGCTCACAACTCTGCAATAAAAATATATTTATTTTGTGGTTAATTTATGTGTTTTATCGATCCCCGGCAATCAATGTGTTAATACATATAATAGAACTCGCATTGACTAGAATATTATAATTATAGATTTTTTCATATTATATTATTTCTGGAATGCGGGCCCGATCGCAACTCGAACTTCAAAACCGTAAGTGATTGAAATGTAACCTCCATGTTTTAGTGACATAATGATGATGGTCTCTTTTACTATTGGCTCTGTCTAAACCTGTAACTATGGGATTGAATAATTTATCATGTTCACACCCAGAAATGCTACGTGCCGAAGCATGGTTTACGGATTTGGATTCCGGCCATATTGTTGCTGCCTTTTCTAATTTAATCACATGGAATTTAATGGGGCCTTAAGCACATCTGCAAATTCACACATAACAACAAGAGATATAACATCAGAGGGTCATATTTATGCACATCCTCCAATGTGGTGTACATGATACAATGTACTGTATGTGAGAGGGGATGTTAGATTGGGGAAACCAGACAGAAACTACACATGAGGATGAATCTTCAGACTCTACATCAAAAAGCACAATGAAGACAATTACTGTACGCCAGTTTGGCACCATTTCACCCACAATAACCACTCCATCCAAAACCTGAAAATCAAAATACTCAAGTCCTGCACAGCTATTTGTATTCCACATACCCTCATGTTATGGCAGCGAGACCGATTTTCCAAATCTTCAATCTTGTCTGTAAGCTCCATGATGTTGAAAGTGTTCTGATCAATAGAAGACCTGTCTCGTTGTTGAGCCACTCCAACCTGATCTACTATTTCTTCCAGTAGTTGAGTCCTTTGCCCCAACTCCTTTAAATCTTTCCTCTGCGGTTCTATCGCCTTGGTTAGAAGTTGTTCAATTGTGGCTATTGATCTGGCGGAGAGGTCAATATTTTGCTTTGATTGTTTCCTGGTCTGAAAACTCTGAGTGATCAGAGGCAAAGTCCATCTGGGACATGGGTTTGGCCGCCTTAGGCGAGAAGTGCTCCCGGATGCCTCTTGTAGATGGACCCCTTTTGCCTTTCTTCATGCTTGAGATTTAAGATTTTCGTGATCAAGGAAGCTGTTCAATTCCTCCTTAAATTTCTGTTGTTTGAGGCAGGTGTAAAAGTTTTAAGATCAGGAACACTGCGTTTTGACTTGCATTTAAGTTCAGTAGCTGTACTTGAGAGGAAGACTAGTCATGGTAACGGTGCTAGTCAGAGCCCCCTACAGGCTTATATTTACATCTTTTAATTCAATGTCTCTTTGGCAGCAGAAACGATTTAGATATTTGTGTTGAGAGCACAACTTTTAGGAACCCAGACAGGTAGACTTCAAGTAGCTTTTAGTTTGGTCAGTGTCCTATATTGCAAGCTCATAGGAAGCCGGTGAGATGACAATCAAATATTAGTGGTTTAGCAGTTCTTCCTGGAGGTGGATAGATTTCCCTCAACAAACAGAAGCTATTTTTCTGCAAAGTATCAGTTGTATTTTTTCTGGGTGACCACACGGTGGCAGTACAGAACCAAAATGTCAGATAATATACACTATTCGTTTGGCCCAGCTAAATGCAGATCATGGTTTGGCACACAATGTTACGCTTTTTATACACTAAGGACCTTCGGCTCTCATTGCGAGCCTCTCCTTGCGTGTCCTTTGGCTCCTCTCTCTATTTTTTTAAATACTAATTAATGAATTAATTGTATAATAAATTCATATAGTTTACCTTTTCCTAATTAATATATGTAACAATCAATAGCTTGAAGAGCTTTTATTGTCCTGCAGCATATAATGTCCAGTGGGACTGTTGCTGGCCTGAGGAGATAGTTTTATGAATGTCCCAACTGTGCATTAGAAACAGGCTGCGTGCAGAGGGCAAACCGTTGGTTTATTTGTGTAAATCGCTACTTTAGATGCGTAGTGTTGTTAGTTGCAAGTTAGGATTGTAAAATAGCGTCCTTTGTCTGTGCTACGCGGTTCGCGAGCATGTGCCGCCCTTTGTAATAGTGTATTTTGTACCTCGTATGTTCCTGGGTAAAAGTGGTACGCGGTTGGCGGTGTTTTGTGCGGTCCAGGGTCGTGTAGCCTCATTTTCATTTTGTTTGGCACCTTGTTTTTTTTCTCGCTTAGCCGTTTTTCGAGTGCTGAAACTCTGCAAAATCAACTTAAATTTGCGTTCCACCTCACTCCCAGACGTCCTGGCTGTTCCCCTGTGCTGTGTGTGATGTCTTTGTTGTATTTTTCATGTTTTTTGCTTTGAGCGGTTCGGCCGTTAACTTCGTATTTTTCCTAAGTCCCGCGTTTTGTAATTTTTTTTTCTAAGTCCCGCTTTCGTCAACTGCTTGCAACCTAAGGCGATCCCGTGTTTCCTAAGTGTTTGGAGGCTAAGTCCCGCGTGTTCCAATGTGGGATTGGCTCGCCTCGCTTTGCGAGGTTCACATGAGCACTTTCGGTGCTCCTTTATGGCTAAGTCCTGCATGTTTTATTGCCTCAACTGTTCGCCTCGCTTCGCGAGGCTCACAGGCAATGAGCGCCTTCTGCGCTCATCTACCAAGTGCTGAGAGTTTTAGTGCCTTAATGGCTCGCCTCGCAAAGTTCCTTCATGGGCTCATGAGTAAGGGCGAAACGGACCATCGGGATTATCTTTCTGATGCGCAAGTACTCTATTATTGATTTTGGGAGAATGGTTGTCCAGTGATTAGTGGCTTGTCATTACTGTTTTTTTAACTACTGCTGTGGTAGTTTATGGTCATATAGAGCTTAGCGTTTAGCTGCTTCAAATTCAAGCCTTACCTTATACTCCCTATTTACTGCTCATGCAGCATTTATAGAGTTACCACGCATCTTTTTGTTTTGTTTTTTTAACTTTTATAGAGCTGTCATAAATTTTATAACTTCCCGAGGATTAGCAAAGTAATTTGCCATATGAGGGAAGTTGTATTGGGATATACATATAGAGATTTGGAGATATATATTTGTTCTCACAGTAGGGTTAATTCTTTGTTGAAACTACTGATACAGATAGAGATGAATATACCTACATAAGGGATACTTATTGTTACCACTTTTCTCAGTCATCCCAATTTTCGATTTTTTATATTTTACAGACTTTATATGAGTTTTTTCAGTCTGTTCTTATACATTCCGCAATTTTTTCCTATTCATCAACCGTATCAATTTAGTCTATGAACCAAGGCAAATTGGATGTGGTCAAGAATGAGATGATAAGGTTAAACGTTGATATCCTGGGAATTAGTGACATCAAATGGACTGAATGGGACATTTCACATCAGACAACCTCCAGATCTTCTACTGTAGTCAAGAACCCTGCAGAAGAAATGGACTAGCCTCATAGTCAATCAAAGGTTGGCCAAAGCAGTGCTCGGGTTACAACCCCAAAAAATGACAAAATAATTTCAATTCAAATTCAAGGCAAGCCATTTAAATCACAGTGATCCAAGTGTATGCTCCAACAATGGACCCTGAAGAGGCTGAAGTTGTCCAGTTCTAACAAGATATTCAACACGTCATAGATATAACACCAAGAAAGATGTTACTATCATCATAGGAGATTGGAATGCTAAAATAGGGAACCAAAAGATTCCTGGAATAACTGCCAAGTTTTGCCTTGGAGTACAAAATGAAGCAGATCAGAGATTAGTAGAATTCTGCCAAGATCATTCTCTGGTCATAGCAAACACCCTCTTCCAACAACCTCTGAGACGATTCTACACATGGACATCACCAGATAGACAATATAGAAATCAGATTGATTATATACTTTGCCACCAAAGATGGAGGACCTGGAGCTGACTGCGGCTCAGGCCACAAGCTTCTTATTGCAAAGTTCAGAATTAAACTGAAGAAAAGTGAGAAAATCATCAGAACAAGTAGATATAAATAAATAATATTGCTTGTGAATATGCAGTGGATATAAAGAATAGATTTAAGGGACTTGACATGGAAGATAGATTGCCTGAAGAACTTTGGACTGAAGCTTGCAACATTATCCAGGAAACAGCAAGACCCCCAAAAAAAGAAAACTAAGAAGGCAAACTGATGAGGCTTTGAAAGTAGCCTGGAAAAAAGGAAAGCGAAAGGTAGTTGAGATAGGAAAATATTTGTCCAACTGAATGCAGAATTCCAGAGGATAGCAAGAAGAGACAAGAAGACATTCTACAATGAGCAATGTAAAGAGACAGATGAAGATAACAGAATGGGAAAGTCAAGAAATCTCTTCAAGAAAATTGGGGATCTCAAAGGCAACTTTCATGCAAAATGGGCATGACAAAAGACAAAAATGGTAGGGACTTAACAGAAGAAGATCAGATAAAGAAGAGGTAGCAGGAATACACTGAAGATCTACACAGGAAGGATCTTAACAGCAGTGATGACCTCAATAGTTTATCCAATGAGCTGAAGCCAGACATCTTGGAGAGTGAGGTGAGATGGGCCCTAGGATGTCTTTCTGAAAACAAGGCTGCAGGAGTTGATGGACTCGCAATTGAACTATTAAAACTCCTACAAGATTATGCTGTGATGTTGCCTTTTGACAAAAAAAATTGAAAACTCAACAATGGCCAATAGATTGGAAAAGGTCAGTCTACATCGCAATCCCAAAAAGGCAGTGCCAAAGAGTCCTCCAATTATCGAACAACTGCACTCATTTCACATGCCAGCAAGGTAATGCTTAAGATCCTACAAGCTTGGCTCCAACAATATATGAACTGGGAACTACCAGATGTAAAAGCCAGGTTCCCCAGAGGAGCAAGAGATAAAATTGCTGATATCTAATGGATAATAATGAAAGTAAGAGAGTTCCAGAAAAGCATTTACTTCTGCTTCATAGACTATTCTAAAGCCTTTGACTGTGTTGATCACAACAAAATGTGGCAAATTTTTAAAGAGATGGGAATACCAGATCATCTAATCCTCCTCCTAAAAAATCTGTATGTGGTCCAAGAAGCCATAGTCAGAACGGAACATGGGACAAGAGAATGGTTCAAGATCCGGAAAGGAGTGCGACAAGGTTGTATATTGTCACCTTATGTATTCAACTTATACACAGAGTACATCATGAGTAAGGCCAGACTGGCTGAATCCAAAGCCGAAATCAATATTGCTGGAAGGAATATCAACAACCTCAGATATGCCAATGATACTACTCTGATGGCTGAAAGTGAGGAGGAACTAAAGGACTTATTAATGAGGGTGAAAGTAGAGAGTGCAAAAGTTTGCCCGCTGACCAACGTTAAAAAGACGAAGATCATGACGAATGGCAATCTCAGTTCCTGGCAAATAGATGGGGAGGAAGTGGAGGCAGTGACAGATTTTATTTTCCTGGCATTCAATATCTCTTCAGGTGGTAACTGTAGCCATGAAGGGAGGAACGCTATGGAAAGCTTGGACAGGCTAGTAAAAAGTAAAGATTTTTAACTATGAACAAAGGTCCGCATAGTTAGAACTATGGTGTTTCCAGTAGTAACATATGGATGTGAGAGCTGGACCAAAAAGAAGTCTGAGTGATGTAGAATTGAAGCCTTTGAATTTTGGTGCTGGAGAAAACTAGTGCTTAGCTTACCTTGTACTGCATGAAGATCCAATCAATCAGTACTTCAAGAAATCAAGACAAACTATTTAAGACAAAAAAAATGGCCATATCATGAGAAGACAGGACTCCCTAGAGAAGACTATGATCCTGGGAAAGATTGAAGGCACAAGAAGAAGGGGGAGACAGAGGCGGAGATGGATAGATAAAGTCACTGAAGCAATGAACGTGAACTTGATGAAGCTCACATGGGCAGTGACTGAGAGATGTACCTGGCGTGCTGCGGTACATAGTGTCACAGAGAGTCGGATGTGACTGAATGACTAAACAATAACAACAAATGGTAGTTGCATGTTTAAGTGTGGGACTCTCCTCATAACTCTTTGTCCCTGGGGTCTGGCATATAAAGTCTGAAGTCCAGGTTGTTAAGAACCACTAATAAAGTGGCATTGTGGTCAGGGCTGGATTTAAATCTCCAGAGCCCGTAGTTCAAGGAGTTCGCCCTATAGCGCCAAGTCTGTGCAGTATTTTCTTTTTTATGCCAAAGAACATTTTGAAGTGTGAAATGAGGCGCCCATCACAAGGAAATGCCCCTAGGTGGTGTCTTGTTGGTCTAGAATTATAAAATAAAATATAAAACAAAGCAATAACAGTAAAAAAAAAACTGTAGTTTATAAACCGCTAATTAATCAAATCTGAATCTAATCAAATCCATATGGATTTAATTTGTTGGTAGCACATATATTCATAATTACACCAGAAATGTGGTGGTATTTCCAAGTACAATGTGCAAAATTAGAGACAGATGTTCAACGGTCACTAGGAGGCTCCATAATACTCTGTATTATGTCAGTGAGCTGGAGGGTACAAACTGTGGGATACACATTTATATAAAATAAAAACTGTGTAACTATTTCTATACTGAGCCATGTGAGTGGCAAAATAAGGCAAGAATGCCAAAATGTCATTTATTTCACTAAAATGTTTATAGAAAAGTATCCAAGAGATTAATTTTGATACAATGTAATCCATTTTTTCCAGAGGGCAGTAGTCATTCAATAGAGTGCCTATGGGATAAAGTCCACTCCGGGTGCAGCCTCTTTGTGCTATCACAGAGGAGAAATGTCTGAGAAATATATCAGTGTTTACCTGCCCCTTTAAGGACAGACCAGAACCAAAATGCCAGGCAAATCTCCTCTAGTATTTCAGTTCTGGACTGTATGTATATATATATATATATATATATATATATATATATATATATGCGTATATATTTATATATATAAAAAAATCAGAGTATTGCAGTATATATTGATACCTTTTTTGATGGATAAATACATTCAGAATTCTTATGACAAGATTTCGAGAGTGGACCTTCTCTGTGCGAGGCAATACTGATTTTAGATTCCCATAGAAAGAATGACATTTTACAAATCCCAAATAATGTTCTGTTCAGCCAACTGTGCACAAGTATGCAGAAGGGCATATCAAATATAGAAGGAATACACAAAATATTTAGGGATTTACAGCCAGTACCAACAGAGGACACAGAATTAAAACATATATTTCCCAACCTTCCCATTCTTGTATTTAGGCAGCCACCAAATCTGAGACAAACATTGGTGAACAGAAGATTGGCCAATGACCAGCATGACAGAAAGTACCAGAGAGTACTCGTAAGGGGGTTAAACTCCTATTCGTAGCACTGTAAAAGCAAATATAAACACACTACTGTATCTTAAATTACAGGGAAAGCGAAGAAAGGTATTAACATTAATAGTACAACATTCTCAAGCTCCCAACTCTGCAGTAAAAAATATATTTATTTTGTGGTTAATTTATGTGTTATATCGATCCCTGGCAATCAATGTGTTAATACATATAATAGAACTCGCATTGACTAGAATATTATAATTATAGATTTTTTCATATTATATTATTTCTGGAATGCGGGCCCGATCGCAACTCGGACTTCAAAACCGTAAGTGATTGAAATGTAACCTCCATGTTTTAGTGACATAATGATGATGGTCTCTTTTACTATTGGCTCTGTCTAAACCCGTAACTATGGGTTTGAATAATTTATCATGTTCACACCCGGAAATGCTACGTGCCGAAGCATGGTTTACGGATTTCGATTCCGGCCATATTGTTGCTGCCCTTTCTAATTTAATCACATGGAATTTAATGGGGCCTTAAGCACATCTGGAAATTCACACATAACAACAAGAGATATAACATCAGAGGGTCATATTCATGCACATCCTCCAATGTGGTGTACATGATACAATGTACTGTATGTGAGAGGGGATGTTAGATTGGGCAAACCAGCCAGAAACTACACATGAGGATGAATCTTCAGACTCTCCATCAAAATGCACAATGAAGACAATTACTGTACGCCAGTTTAGCACCATTTCACCCACAATAACCACTCCATCCAAAACCTGAAAATCTAAATACTAATAGGTCTTTTTAAAAACACACTGGAAAGAAAGACCTTTGAAATTAAAATGATTACACTCTTTAATACTAAAAACACAAGCCTTAATTTAGATGTGGAATTTTTGTCTCATTACCAAAATTTCTTGACATCTAACATTCCGGATCATGTTTCCCCCCCCGCACCCCTCGGTTTTCTTTCTGTTTTTTTTTACAGCTTATATGGTCCTCCTCCTTAAGATGTAAAACAATTACAACCCCAATTTATCTACTCTGATCTGCACGTCTGCATACTTGTGCACAGTTGGATGAACAGAACATTATTTGTGAAGCCTGACATTTCTTACTGTCTATGGTAATCTGAAATCAGTATTGCCTCAGACTTGACAAAGAGAAGTCACTCTTGAAAGCTTTTCATAAAAACTATGAATATGTTTGTCCAATAGAAAAGGTATCCCTATATAGTAAATATATAGTACCTAAAACTGTGAAACACAGTGGGCATAAGGCTCCATGTATAAAATGGATCGATAGAGTGAGGGTGCATTGTGGTCTTTTTTTGCATAAACTGTATTTCTGAGAAATTTGAGCAGAAAAAAGTTTATTAACTTCGTTTTTAGCTATTCAATTAGAATTACTAATGTACTATTCATTGTTTATACTGCTGTACTCTGTACTGTGGATGGCTTCTATCACTCAGCCCACCATATTGCATATATATATTTATATATTTAGTAAATCTAGGCAAGTTTTTTCTTTAGACTAGTTCTGGCTCTCTGGCCAGTCTTGCACTTATCAGTTTGCCCACTAGGTGGCGATCATTACCTAAATTACACTTGAATTAAACTTGAATTACAACCTTGTCCAAGTTAATAGTGGAGTTAGGGAGTTTATTAGTTGAGTGGAATTGGATTTTGAATAGACAGGGAGTTTGTATCTTCTTAATGCCAATTTGAAATCTACAACTGCCAGTGCTCTCATAAAGTGTAATAGAAAGCTTATTAGTTTACAAGGACACTCCCTGTTGAGACAGAAGCAGGCCCAGTACAGAAAACAGAAGTCTGCAGTAAATACAAATATAAAAGTGAACAATATAACGGCTGGATTTCTTTTGTTTCTTTTTTTACTTTATTAACTTTTGTTTTTCAAAATACCAGCTAGAATTATTATTTTTTACCAGAGTAGAACTATAAGAGCTTATTTGGAGGAGTTATATGGAGATATAAAAGTAGTTTTAGGTCATGGTTTAAAAATGGAAGGTGTAAGATTTAGGGGAGAGTAAAGTAAGGGTAGTAGATAAGGGGAACAGCTTCTCGATGGCGGTGGTAGGGACAAACACATTAAAGGTACTCAAAGGTATTCATGTCTATTGTTAAGCATGAGGGTATTAACTATAAAGAGAGCTGGGAAATGGAGTGCTTTTTTATCTATCAGTAGAGGGAGGGGGAAAGATGTAGTGGTACAGATAATTTGTTAGAAGACCCTCCATACCTCTGTTCAGTTACAGCTTACTATAGAATAGACAAAATGTATGTAATTGTTGGGGCAGAGCCATCACACAGCTGGGCGGGCTCCGCTTACAACATGACAGGGGGAGCCTTCAGTTGGCTGATTGCATTTAACATCAATTCCCTTCCCTTGCCCGTGCCTAGAAGCAACCAGCTTGCATCAATAAGTGCAAGTCCTGCTCTCCAGAAATGTAAATGCTCCGTCACATAAACAATGTTCTTCAACATATCATGGATGCCTCTAGGGCCCTGGAGAGGCATCAAAATAGTACAGTGGTCCTTTAATACTATTTTTTTGTACATTCCGTTATAAATGGGAACTTCTAAACTGGGTTTATTTTCATGTTTATATTTTCCTTGTGTCATTTCTTGCGAATTGAGAATAATTAGGGAAGTAAGATTATGGGACTTCCCCAAAAGAGTATTGTGTGATTTACAGTTTAATGTGTGTAGGTTATGGGTCCATGAATCCTTTAGTACTAATAGAATACTGCACGGCCCAGCAGAGACAGGGTAAGCAGTTAGTAGGTAGGAATGACTGATATATCCTAATTTTTCAAACCAAAAAGTACCTTAAATACATATTTTTTTAGGTCCAGTGCCAAAAAAAAAAAAAAAAGTTCAAATTGTTACAAAATTGCTCTCAGTTCTACAAAGGTGGATTAGAAACAGTTATTGAGACACATTTCCAATTTAATTTTGTGATCCAACCCGTCATACAACCAGCTCACCCAGCAACCAGCCCACCCTGCAACCAGCCCACCATACAACCAGCTCAACCTGCAACCAGCTCACCCTACAACCAGCCCACCATACAACCAGCTCAACCTGCAACCAGCTCAACCTGCAACCAGCTCACCCTGCAACCAGCCCACCATACAACCAGCTCAACCTGCAACCAGCTCAACCTGCAACCAGCCCACCATAAAACCAGCTCACCCTGCAACCAGCCCGCCATACAATCAGCCCGTTATGCAACCAGCCCGCCATACAACCAGCTCACCCGGCAACCAGCTCATCCTGCAACCAGCCGGTCATACAACCAGCTTGTCAAACAACCAGCTCACCCTGCAACCAGCCCATTAAACAACTAGCTCACCCTGCAACCAGCTGACCATACAACCAGCTCACCCTGCAACCACCTCACCCTGCAACCAGCTGTCATACAACCAGCTCACCCTGCAACCAGCCCGCCATACAACCAGCCCACCCTGCAAACAGCTCGCCATACAACCATCTCACCCTGCAACCAGCCCGCCATACAACCAGCTCACCGTGCAACCAGGCCGCAATACAACCAGCTCACACTGCAACCAGTTCGCCATACACCCAGCTCACCCTGCAACCAGCCCACCATACAACCAGCCCACCATACAACCAGCCCACCATACAACCAGCCCACCCTGCAAACAGCCCACCCTGCAACCAGCTCATCCTGCAACCAGCCCGTCATGCAACCAGCTCACCATACAACCAGCCCACCCTGCAACCAGCTCACCCTACAACCAGCTCACCCTGCAACCAGCCCGTCAGGCAACCAGCTCACCATACAACCAGCTCACCCTGCAACCAGCCCGTCATACAACCAGCTCACCCGGCAACCAGCTCATCCTGCAACCAGCCCGTCATACAACCAGCTTGTCAAACAACCAGCTCACCCTGCAACCAGCCCATTATACAACTAGCTCACCCTGCAACCAGCCCACCCTGCAACCAGCCCACCCTGCAAACAGCCCGCCATACAACCATCTCACCCTGTAACCAGCCCGCCATACAACCAGCCCACCCTGCAAACCCGCTCACCTTGCAACCAACTCACCTTGGAACAAGCCCATTATACAACTAGCTCACCCTGCAACCAGCTCTCCATGCAACCAGCCAGCCATACAACCAGCCCACCATGCAACCAGCCCATCATACAACCAGCTAACCCTGCAACCAGCACGTCATACAACCAGCCCGCCATACAACCAGGACACCCTGAAACCAGCCCGTCATACAACCAGCTCACCTTGCAAACAACTCACCCTGGAACGAGCCCGTCATACAACCAGCTCACCCGGCAACCAGCCCACCCTGCAACTAGCTAACCCAGCAAACAGCTTGTCATACAACCAGCCCACTATACAACCAGCTCACCCTGCAACCAGCTCACCCTGCAACCAGCTCATCCTGCAACCAGCTCATCCTGCAACCAGCTCACCATGCAACCAGCCCACCATACAACCAGGCCACCATGCAACCAGCTCACCCTGTATCCACCCCACCCTGCAACCAGCCCATCATACAACCAGCTAACCCTGCAACCAGCACGTCATACCACCAGCCCGCCATACAACCAGGACACCCTGAAACCATCCCATTATACAACTAGCTAAACCTGCAACCAGCTTTCCATGCAACCAGCCATCCATACAACCAGCTCCTCATACAACCAGCTCATCCTGCAACCAGCCCACCATAAAACCAGCCCACCCTGCAACCAGCCCATTATACAACTATCTCAACCTGCAACCAGCTTTCCATGCAACCAGTCATCCATACAACCAGCTCCTCATACAAACAGCCCGTCATACAACCAGCTCGTCAAACAACCAGCTCATCCTGCAACCAGCCCACCATAAAACCAGCTCACCCTGCAACTGGCCCATTATACAACTAGCTCACCCTGCAACCAGCTCACCCTGCAACCAGCCCACCATACAACCAGCTCAACCTGCAACCAGCTCATCCTGCAACCAGCCCACCCTGCAACCAGCCCGCCATACAACCAGCCCGTCATGCAACCAGCTCACCATGCAATCAGCCCGCCATACAACCACCTCACCCTGCAAACAGCTGTCATACAACCAGCTCACCCTGCAACCAGCCCGCCATACAACCAGCCCACCCTGCAAACAGCTCGCCATACAACCATCTCACCCTGCAACCAGCCCGCCATACAACCAGCTCACTGTGCAACCAGGCCGCAATACAACCAGCTCACACTGCAACAAACCCGCCATACACCCAGCTCACCCTGCAACCAGCCCACCATACAACCAGCCCACCCTGCAAACAGCCCACCCTGCAACCAGCTCATCCTGCAACCAGCTCGTCATGCAACCAGCTCACCATACAACCAGCCCACCCTGCAACCAGCTCACCCTACAACCAGCTCGTCATTCAACCAGCCCGTCAGGCAACCAGCTCACCATACAACCAGCCCACCCTGCAACCAGCTCATCCTGCAACCAGCCCATCATGCAACCAGCCCGTCATGCAACCAGCTCACCATACAACCAGCCCACCCTGCAACCAGCCCACCCTGCAACCAGCTCACCCTGCAACCAGCCCGTCATACAACCAGCTCACCCGGCAACCAGCTCATCCTGCAACCAGCCCGTCATACAACCAGCTTGTCAAACAACCAACTCACCCTGCAACCAGCCCATTATACAACTAGCTCACCCTGCAACCAGCTCACCCTGCAACCAGCCCACCCTGCAACCAGCCCACCCTGCAAACAGCCCGCCATACAACCATCTCACCCTGTAACCAGCCCGCCATACAACCAGCCCACCCTGCAAACCAGCTCACCTTGCAACCAACTCACCCTGGAACAAGCCCATTATACAACTAGCTCACCCTGCAACCAGCTCTCCATGCAACCAGCCAGCCATACAACCAGCCCACCATGCAACCAGCCCATCATACAACCAGCTAACCCTGCAACCAGCACGTCATACAACCAGCCCGCCATACAACCAGGACACCCTGAAACCAGCCCGTCATACAACCAGCTCACCTTGCAAACAACTCACCCTGGAACGAGCCCGTCATACAACCAGCTCACCCGGCAACCAGCCCACCCTGCAACTAGCTAACCCAGCAAACAGCTTGTCATACAACCAGCCCACTATACAACCAGCTCACCCTGCAACCAGCTCACCCTGCAACCAGCTCATCCTGCAACCAGCTCATCCTGCAACCAGCTCACCATGCAACCAGCCCACCATACAACCAGGCCACCATACAACCAGCTCACCCTGTATCCAGCCCACCCTGCAACCAGCCCATCATACAACCAGCTAACCCTGCAACCAGCACGTCATACCACCAGCCCGCCATACAACCAGGACACCCTGAAACCATCCCATTATACAACTAGCTCAACTTGCAACCAGCTTTCCATGCAACCAGCCATCCATACAACCAGCTCCTCATACAACCAGCCCGTCATACAACCAGCTCATCCTGCAACCAGCCCACCATAAAACCAGCTCACCCTGCAACCAGCCCATTATACAACTATCTCAACCTGCAACCAGCTTTCCATGCAACCAGCCATCCATACAACCAGCTCCTCATACAAACAGCCCGTCATACAACCAGCTCGTCAAACAACCAGCTCATCCTGCAACCAGCCCACCATAAAACCAGCTCACCCTGCAACCGGCCCATTATACAACTAGCTCACCCTGCAACCAGCTCACCCTGCAACCAGCTCACCCTGCAACCAGCCCACCATACAACCAGCCCACCATACAACCAGCTCAACCTGCAACCAGCTCACCCTGCAACCAGCCCACCCTGCAACCAGCCCGCCATACAACCACCTCACCCTGCAAACAGCTGTCATACAACCAGCTCACCCTGCAACCATCCCGCCATACAACCAGCCCACCCTGCAAACAGCTCGCCATACAACCATCTCACCCTGCAACCAGCCCGCCATACAACCAGCTCACTGTTCAACCAGGCCGCAATACAACCAGCTCACACTGCAACAAACCCGCCATACACCCAGCTCACCCTGCAACCAGCCCACCATACAACCAGCCCACCCTGCAAACAGCCCACCCTGCAACCAGCTCATCCTGCAACCAGCCCGTCATGCAACCAGCTCACCATACAACCAGCCCACCCTGCAACCAGCTCACCCTACAACCAGCTCGTCATTCAACCAGCCCGTCAGGCAACCAGCTCACCAAACAACCAGCCCTCACTGCAACCAGCTCACCCTGCAACCAGCCCGTCATACAACCAGCTCACCCGGCAACCAGCTCATCCTGCAACCAGCCGGTCATACAACCAGCTTGTCAAACAACCAGCTCACCCTGCAACCAGCCCATTATACAACTAGCTCACCCTGCAACCAGCTGACCATGCAACCAGCTCACCCTGCAACCAGCCCACCCTGCAAACAGCCCGCCATACAACCATCTCACCCTGTAACCAGCCCGCAATACAACCAGACCACCCTGCAAACAGCCCGCCATACAATCATCTCACCCTGTAACCATCCCGCCATACAACCAGCCCACCCTGCAACCAGCCCACCATACAACCAGCTCACCCTGCAACCAGCTCATCCTGCAACCAGCCCGTCGTACAACCAGCCCGTCATACAACCAGCCCGTCATGCAACCAGCTCACCATACAACCAGCCCACCATGCAACCAGCCCACCATGCAACCAGCCCACCCTGCAACCAGCTCACCCTGCAACCAGCTCACCCTACAACCAGCTCGTCATTCAACCAGCTCACCCTGCAACCAGCCCGTTATACAACCAGCTCACCCTGGAATGAACCCATTATACAACTAGCTCACCCTGCAACCAGCTCTCCATGCAACCAGCCAGCCATACAACCAGCCCACCGTGCAACCAGCCCATCATACAACCAGCTAACCCTGCAACCAGGACACCCTGAAACCAGCCCGTCATACAACCAGCTCACCTTGCAAACAACTCACCCTGGAACAAGCCCGTCATACAACCAGCCCACCCTGCAACTAGCTCACCCAGCAAACAGCTCATCATACAACCAGCTCACCCTGCAACCAGCCCACCATACAACCAGCTCACCCTGCAACCAGCTCACCCTGCAACCAGCTCATCCTGCAACCAGCCCACCATACAACCAGCTCACCCTGTATCCAGCCCGCCATACAACCAGCCCACCCTGCAACCAGCCCATCATACAACCAGCTAACCCTGCAACCAGCCCGCCATACAACCAGCCCACCCTGCAACCAGACCATCATACAACCAGCTAGCCCTGCAACCAGCCCGTCATACAACCAGCTCACCTTGCAACCAACTCACCCTGGAACGAGCCCGCCATACAACCAGCTCACCCTGCAACCAGCCCATTATACAACTAGCTCACCCTGCAACCAGCTCTCCGTGCAACCAGCCATCCATACAACCAGCTCACCCTGCAACCAGCCCGTCATACAAAAAGGTTGTCAAACAACCAGCTCATCCTGCAACCAGACCACCATAAAACCAGCTAACCCTGCAACCAGCCCGCCAAACAACCAGCCCGTCATGCAACCAGATCACCATGCAACCACCTCACCCTGCAACCAGCTGTCATACAACCAGCTCACCCTGCAACCAGCCCACCCTGCAAACACCCCGCCATACAACCATCTCACCCTGTAACCAGCCCGCCATACAACCAGCCCACCCTGCAACCAGCCCACCATACAACCAGCCCACCCTGCAACCAGCTCCTCCTGCAACCAGCCCGTCAGGAAACCAGCTCACCATACAACCAGCCCATTCTGCAACCAGCCCGTCATACAACCAGTTCACCCTGCAACTAGCTCATCAAACAACCAGCTCACCCTGTAACCAGCTCTCCATGCAACCAGCCAGCCATACAACCAGCCCACCCTGCAACCAGCCCATCATACATCCAGCTAACCCTGCAACCAGCATGTCATACAACCAGCCCGCCGTACAACCAGGACACCCTGAAACCAGCCCGTTATATAACTAGCTCACCTTGCAACCAACTCACCCTGGAAAGAGCCCATTATAAAACTAGCTCACCCTGCAACCAGCTCTCCGTGCAACCAGCCAGCCATACAACCAGCCCATCATACAACCAGCTATCCCTGCAACCAGCACGTCATACAACCAGCCCGCCAAACAACCAGCTCACCCTGCAACCAGCTCACCCTGCAACTAGCTCACACAGCAAACAGCTTGTCATACAACCAGCTCACCCTGCAACCAGCCAGCTATACAACCAGCTCACCTTGCAACCAGCCCATCATACATCCAGCTAACCCTGAAACCAGCATGTCATACAAACAGCCCGCCATACAACCAGGACACCCTGAAACCAGCCCTTTATATAACCAGCGCACCTTGAAACCAACTCACCCTGGAAAGAGCCCATTATACAACTAGCTCACCCTGCAACCAGCCCACCGTGCAACCAGCCCATCATAAAAACAGCTAACCCTGCAACCAGCACGTCATACAACCAGGACACCTTGCAACCAACTCACCCTGGAACGAGCCCGCCATACAACCAGCCCGTCTTACAACCAGCCCACCCTGCAACCAGCCCATCATACAACCAGCCCGTAATACAACCAGATCACCCTGCAACCAGCCCGTTATACAACCAGCTCACCAGTTCAACCAGCTCGTCCTACAACCAGCTCACCCTGCAACCAGCTCGTCATACAACCAGGTCACCCTGCAACCAGCCCGTCATACAACCAGGTCACCCTGCAACCAGCCCGTCATACAACCAGCTCACCCTGCAACCAGCCCGTCATACAACCAGGTCACCCTGCAACCAGCCCGTCATACAACCAGCTCGTCCTGCAACCAGCCCACCATAAAACCAACTAGCTCACCCTGCAACCAGCCCGTCATGCAACCAGCTCACCATGCAACCAGCCCGCCATACAACCACCTCACCCTGCAACAAGCCGTCATACAACCAGCCCACCATACACCCAGCTCACCCTGCAACCAGCCCATTATACAACTAGCTCAACCTGCAACCAGCTCTCCATGCAACCAGCCAGCCATACAACCAGCTAACCCTGCAACCAGCACGTCATACAACCAGCCCGCCATACAACCAGATCACCCTGCAACCAGCCCGTTATACAACCAGCTCACTCTTCAACCAGCCCGTCATACAACCAGCTAACCATGCAACCAGCCCGTTATACAACCAGCTTACTCTTCAACCAGCCCGACATACAACCAGCTAACCATGCAACCAGCTCACCCTGCAACCAGCCGGTCATACAACCAGCTCACTCTGCAACCAGCCCGTCAAACAACCGGCACACAATGCAACCAGGCCATTATACAACCAACCCACCATACAACCAGCCCAACCTGCAACCAGCCCGTTATACATCCAGATCACCCTGCAACCAGCCCGTTAAATAACCAGCTCACCTGTTCACCCAGCTCGTCATACAACCAGCTCACCCTGCAACCAGCTCGTCATACAACCAGGCCACCCTGCAACCAGCCCCTCATACAACCAGCTCACCCTGCAACCAGCTCGTCATGCAACCAGCCCGTCATGCAACCAGCCCGTCATGCAACCTGCCCGTCATACAACCAGCTCACCCTGCAACCAGCCCGTTATACAACCAGCTCACCCTCAACCAGCTCATCCTGAAGCCAGCCCACCATCAAACCTGCTCACCCTGCAACCAGCCCGCCATACAACCAGCCCGTCATACAACCAGCTCACCCTGTATCCAGTCCGCCATACAACCAGCCCACCCTGCAATCAGCCCATCATACAACCAGCTAACCCTGCAACCAGCCCGCCATACAACCAGCCCACCCTGAAACCAGACCATCATACAACCAGCAAACCCTGCAACCAGCCCGTCATACAACCAGCTCACCTTGCAACCAACTCACCCTGGAACGAGCCCGCCATACAACCAGCTCACCCTGCAACCAGCCCATTATACAACTAGCTCACCCTGCAACCAGCTCTCCATGCAATTAGCCAGCCATACAACCAGCCCACCGTGCAACCTGCCCATCATACAACCAGCCCATCATACAACCAGCTAACCCTGCAACCAGTCCGCCATACAACCAGGACACCCTAAAACCAGCCCGTCTTACAACCAGCCCACCCTGCAACCAGCCCGTAATACAACCAGATTACCCTGCAACCAGCCCGTTATACAACCAGCTCACCAGTTCAACCAGCTCGTCCTACAACCAGCTCACCCTGCAACCAGCTCGTCATACAACCAGGTCACCCTGCAACCAGCCCGTCATACAACCAGGTCACCCTGCAACCAGCCCGTCATACAACCAGCTCACCCTGCAACCAGCCCGTCATACAACCAGCTCGTCCTGCAACCAGCTCGTCCTGCAACCAGCCCACCATAAAACCAACCAGCTCACCCTGAAACCAGCCCGTCATACAACCAGCTCACCTTGCAAACAACTCACCCTGGAACGAGCCCGTCATACAACGAGCTCACCCGGCAACCAGCCCACCCTGCAACTAGCTCACCCAGCAAACAGCTTGTCATACAACCAGCTCACCCTGCAACCAGCTCACCCTGCAACCAGCTCATCCTGCAACCAGCTCATCCTGCAACCAGTTCACCATGCAACCAGCCCACCATACAACCAGCCCACCATACAACCAGCTCACCCTGTATCCAGCCCGCCATACAACCAGCCCACCCTGCAACCAGCCCATCATACAACCAGCTAACCCTGCAACCAGCACGTCATACCACCAGCCCGCCATACAACCAGGACACCCTGAAACCATCCCATTATACAACTAGCTCAACCTGCAACCAGCTTTCCATGCAACCAGCCATCCATACAACCAGCTCCTCATACAACCAGCCCGTCATACAACCAGCTCATCCTGCAACCAGCCCACCATAAAACCAGCTCACCCTGCAACCAGCCCATTATACAACTAGCTCAACATGCAACCAGCTTTCCATGCAACCAGCCATCCATACAACCAGCTCCTTATACAAACAGCCCGTCATACAACCAGCTCGTCAAACAACCAGCTCATCCTGCAACCAGCCCACCATAAAACCAGCTCACCCTGCAACCGGCCCATTATACAACTAGCTCACCCTGCAACCAGCTCACCCTGCAACCAGTTTACCCTGCAACCAGCTCACCCTGCAACCAGCCAACCATACAACCAGCCCACCATACAACCAGCTCAACCTGCAACCAGCTCATCCTGCAACCAGCCCACCATAAAACCAGCTCACCCTGCAACCAGCCCGCCATACAACCAGCCCGTCATGCAACCAACCCGCCATACAACCACCTCACCCTGCAAACAGCTGTCATATAACCAGCTCACCCTGCAACCAGACCGCCATACAACCAGCCCACCCTGCAAACAGCTCGCCATACAACCATCTCACCCTGCAACCAGCCCGCCATACAACCAGCTCACTGTGCAACCAGGCCGCAATACAACCAGCTCACACTGCAACGAGCCCGCCATACACCCAGCTCACCCTGCAACCAGCCCACCCTGCAACCAGCTCATCCTGCAACCAGCCAGTCATGCAACCAGCTCACCATACAACCAGCCCACCCTGCAATCAGCTCACCCTACAACCAGCTCGTCATTCAACCAGCCCGTCAGGCAACCAGCTCACCATACAACCAGCCCAACCTGCAACCAGCTCACCCTGCAACCAGCCCGTCATACAACCAGCTCACCCGGCAACCAGCTCATCCTGCAACCAGCCGGTCATACAACCAGCTTGTCAAACAACCAGCACACCCTGCAACCAGCCCATTATACAACTAGCTCACCCTGCAACCAGCTGACCATGCAACCAGCTCACCCTGCAACCAGCCCACCCTGCAAACAGCCCGCCATACAACCATCTCACCCTGTAACCAGCCCGCAATACAAACAGCCCACCCTGCAAACAGCCCGCCATACAACCATCTCACCCTGTAACCAGCCCGCCATACAACCAGCCCACCCTGCAACCAGCCCACCATACAACCAGCTCACCCTGCAACCAGCTCATCCTGCAACCAGCCCGTCATACAACCAGCCCGTCATGCAACCAGCCCGTCATGCAACCAGCTCACCATACAACCAGCCCACCATGCAACCAGGCCACCCTGCAACCAGCTCACCCTACAACCAGCTCACCCTACAACAAGCTCTTCATTCAACCAGCTCACCCTGCAACCAGCCCGTTATACAACCAGCTCACCCTGGAATGAGCCCATTATACAACTAGCTCACCCTGCAACCAGCTCTCCATGCGACCAGCCCACCGTGCAACCAGCCCATCATACAACCAGCTAACCCTGCAACCAGGACACCCTGAAACCAGCCCGTCATACAACCAGCTCACCTTGCAAACAACTCACCCTGGAACGAGCCCGTCATACAACCAGACCACCCTGCAACTAGCTCACCCAGCAAACAGCTCATCATACAACCAGCTCACCCTGCAACCAGCCCACCATAAAACCAGCTCACCCTGCAACCAGCTCACCCTGCAACCAGCTCATCCTGCAACCAGCTCATCCTGCAACCAGCCGACCATACAACCAGCTCACCCTGTATCCAGCCCGCCATACAACCAGCCCATCCTGCAACCAGCCCATCATACAACCAGCTAACCCTGCAACCAGCCCGTCATACAACCAGCTCACCTTGCAACCAACTCACCCTGGAACGAGCCCGCCATACAACCAGCTCACCCTGCAACCAGCCCATTATACAACTAGCTCACCCTGCAACCAGCTCTCCATGCAACCAGCCTACCCTGCAAACAGCCAGCCATACAACCAGCTCACCCTGCAACCAGCCCATCCTGCAGCCAGCTCACACTGCAACCAGCCCGCCATACAACCAGGACACCCTGAAACCAGCCCGTTATACAACCAGCTCACCTTGCAAACAACTCACCCTGGAATGAGCCCGTCATACAACCAGCTCACCCGGCAACCAGCTCACCCGGCAACCAGCACACCCTGCAACTAGCTCACCCAGCAAACAGCTCGTCATACAACCAGCTCACCCTGCAACCAGCCAACTATACAACCAGCTCACCCTGCAACCAGCCCATCATACATCCAGCTAACCCTGCAACCAGCATGTCATACAAACAGCCCGCCATACAACCAGGACACCCTGAAACCAGCCCTTTATATAACCAGCTCACCTTGCAACCAACTCACCCTGGAAAGAGCCCATTATACAACTAGCTCACCCTGCAACCAGCTCTCCATGCAACCACCCAGCCATACAACCAGCCCACCGTGCAACCAGCCCATCATAAAAACAGCTAACCCTGCAACCAGCACGTCATACAACCAGCCCGCCATACAACCAGGACACCCTGAAACCAGCCTGTTATACAACCAGCTCACCTTGCAACCAACTCCCCCTGGAACGAGCCCGCCATACAACCAGCCGTCTTACAACCAGCCCACCCTGCAACCAGCCCATCATACAACCAGCCCGTAATACAACCAGCTCACCCTGCAACCAGCTCGTCATACAACCAGGTCACCCTGCAACCAGCTTGTCATACAACCAGGTCACCCTGCAACCAGCCCGTCATACAACCAGGTCACCCTGCAACCAGCCCGTCATACAACCAGCTCACCCTGCAACCAGCCCGTCATACAACCAGCTCGTCCTGCAACCAGCTCGTCCTGCAACCAGCCCACCATAAAACCAACCAGCTCACCCTGCAACCAGCCCGTCATGCAACCAGCTCACCATGCAACCACCCCGCCATACAACCACCTCACCCTGCAACAAGCCGTCATACAACCAGCTCACCCTGCAACCAGCCCACCATACACCCAGCTCACCCTGCAACCAGCCCATTATACAACTAGCTCAACCTGCAACCAGCTCTCCATGCAACCAGCCAGCCATACAACCAGCCCACCGTGCAACCAGCCCATCATACAACCAGTTAACCCTGCAACCAGCACGTCATACAACCAGGTCACCCTGCAACCAGCCCGTCATACAACCAGCTCGTCCTGCAACCAGCTCGTCCTGCAACCAGCCCACCATAAAACCAACCAGCTCACCCTGCAACCAGCCCGTCATGCAACCAGCTCACCATGCAACCACCCCGCCATACAACCACCTCACCCTGCAACAAGCCGTCATACAACCAGCTCACCCTGCAACCAGCCCACCATACACCCAGCTCACCCTGCAACCAGCCCATTATACAACCAGCTCTCCATGCAACCAGCCAGCCATACAACCAGCCCACCGTGCAACCAGCCCATCATACAACCAGCTAACCCTGCAACCAGCACGTTATACAACCAGCCCGCCATACAACCAGATCACCCTGCAACCAGCCCGTTATACAACCAGCTCACTCTTCAACCAGCCCGACATACAACCAGCTAACCATGCAACCAGTCTGACATGCAACCAGCTCACCCTGCAACCAGCCCGCCCTGCAACCAGCCGGTCATACAACCAGCTCACTCTGCAACCAGCCCGTCAAACAACCAGCACACAATGCAACCAGGCCATTATACAACCAACCCACCATATAACCAGCCCACCCTGCAACCAGCCCGTTATACATCCAGATCACCCTGCAACCAGCCCGTTAAATAACCAGCTCCCCTGTTCAACCAGCTCGTCATACAACCAGCTCACCCTGCAACCAGCTCGTCATACAACCAGGCCACCCTGCAACCAGCCCCTCATACAACCAGCCCGCCCTGCAACCAGCCGGTCATACAACCAGCTCACTCTGCAACCAGCCCGTCAAACAACCAGCACACAATGCAACCAGGCCATTATACAACCAACCCACCATATAACCAGCCCACCCTGCAACCAGCCCGTTATACATCCTGATCACCCTGCAACAAGCCCGTTAAATAACCATCTCCCCTGTTCAACCAGCTCGTCATACAACCAGCTCACCCTGCAACCAGCTCGTCATACAACCAGGCCACCCTGCAACCAGCCCCTCATACAACCAGCTCACCCTGCAACCAGCTCGTCATGCAACCAGCCCGTCATACAACCAGCTCACCCTGCAACCAGCCCGTTATACAACCAGCTCACCCTGCAACCAGCTCATCCTGCAGCCAGCCCACCATCAAACCTGCTCACCCTGTGTAACGGTACCCCCCACACATAGAAGGGGGCGCCCAGGCCTTTTTAGCCGATCCGCCCGTCCAGTGCTATAGGGACAGCTACTGCAGGACACCCATTCCCCCAAGCACGAGACACACGCTCTGTGGTTGAGGGTCAAGCAGTGAACTCTCTTCTTTATTAAAAACCAAGACATATATAAAAAAAACATTTCCACATACACCGTAGGGGCAGTGACTACCTTTGGTCAACCCCTAATTACCTATGGCCAATCAGACAGGGTAGGAACCATGAGACTCCTCCCATGGGCCACCCCCCAGGCATGGCTACCCTGCTCATTCTCACCCAGACTGTCCTCATGGAAACTTCCTGTTTGCTTCCTGAACTATGCCCCTGGGGAAACCCCATACACTGGCCCTTTGTTCAAGTCCTGGCGACACCCTGTGTTTACCTAATGGGGGATGGTCAGAATCTGTAACACATATCTACACATTTTCCATAACTTTAAAAGTATGCATCACATTCACATAAAACATACATTTTCAGAATCAGCATACTCCAAATACAAACATGTGTCAAAATGATACAAATTGGTCCAGTGGTTCAAAAGTTAGATCACAGTCCTTTCTGACAAAATGGAGCATGGCTTCTATGTAGGTGGAAAGTCAACATGGGCCGTAGTCAAAAGGCAGAATGTGTGCCTCCAAGCTTCTCCAATTCGCAGTGACGAGACTGATCTCGTCACATCTCTCCCCCTTTCCAAACAGACTAACAGGATATCTGACCTTCCGGTCAGATTCCGGGTTAGTCTGGAAGGCCACCCACAAAACACAATCAGCAGTACAGCCCACCCACAATAACTGGTTACTACACCTGGGTAGAGGAGAAACTTGTCCATGTCCAGGTGCCTCACCACGGCTGTGCTGGGCACTGGTAAGCTGCCTTGGTGGGTTGCTGAGTGGGCAGAGACCAGCGGTACTCTGCCCTGGTGCCAGCGCTACCACGGAAGTAGCCTGTTTGGGACCTGGTTGTAGGGGGGGGAGACAGACGGTCTCCCCTTTGGCTAAACAGCCCTGTTGCTGGGGGATGGAGTCTGAGCTCTCAATTCCCTGCAGCTCACCCTGACGCTGGGGAATGGAGACGGGGCTCCCAATTCCCTGCATATCACTCTGTCGCTGTGGAATGGAGACGGGGCTCCCAATTCCATGCATATCAATCTGTCGATGGGGAATGGAGTCTGAGCTCTCAAATCCCTGCAGCTCACCCTGACGCTGGGGAGGGAGGACGCTGCTCTCCTCTCCTTGCAAGGTACACTTCCGCTGGGGAGGGGAGACAATGCTCTCCACTCCCTGCACTTCACACTGGCGCTGGGGATCTGGGCTAGCCACCCAGCATCCCTGTAGGGCCGGTGGAGAGACCTCGGTCCCATCTCCACCTGCCGTCTGGGATTCCTCCCAATAAATCTCTACAACATCTTCCCAGCTGAAGGGGTCTGGATCTGCGTCTCTCACCTTGTTGTAATGCTGAGCCTTCCCAATGGAGTGGAAGAGATCTCGGTAGTCCTTCTCCAGTTCCCACTCCAGGGTTGCTAGGTGAACAAGGTCTTGCTCTACCTCATGGGGGTCATCCCAGTCATGCCTAGCCTCCCTCTCATAGAAAATATCCTCAAGTCTGGTCTGCGCAGGGCTCCCGAAGTCAGGCTCTGCAAATGACTCCCATAACAAGCCAGGACCATCAAACTCCTCTCCCTCTGGCTTGTCATGCTCGGCTGTCCAGGGTATATACTGTGCCATATACCACCAGAGCGCCTGGTAGGCATCCTCCAGCCATAGCTCCTGCCGTGCACGGAGCTTGAGTTCCTCCACCCATTCCTCAAGGGGCTGCTCTCCCAGGAAGGGCATGCGCAGGGCCACTTGCTTCTGCAACCGTTGCTCTTCACTGGGGAGCCTCTCAACCCCGCTGTTATTGTGCATTATCCAGGGCCTGGTACCAGATGCCTTTCCTTAATGCATCCCGGCCATCCAGGTCCTCATCCTCGTATAGCACTGCTGGTTCCATTCTGCTGCTTTTAGGGTCGCTGTGCTGGGACATGCGTTGCCCCCAACTTGTAAATCCACAGAATGGTGTCTCCTGTAGCTGTCCTTCTGGCTGTGGGAACAATCCCGCCGCTGCCACCAGTGTAACGGTACCCCCCACACATAGAAGGGGACGCCCAGGCCTTTTTAGCCGATCCGCCCGTCCAGTGCTATAGGGACAGCTACTGCAGGACACCCATTCCCCCAAGCACGAGACACACGCTCTGTGGTTGAGGGTCAAGCAGTGAACTCTCTTCTTTATTAAAAACCAAGACATATATAAAAAACCCATTTCCACATACACCGTAGGGGCAGTGACTACCTTTTGATACATTTTCAGAATCAGCATACTCCAAATACAAACATGTGTCAAAATGATACAAATTGGTCCAGTGGTTCAAAAGTTAGATCACAGTCCTTTCTGACAAAATGGAGCATGGCTTCTATGTAGGTGGAAAGTCAACATGGGCCGTAGTCAAAAGGCAGAATGTGTGCCTCCAAGCTTCTCCAATTCGCAGTGACGAGACTGATCTCGTCACACCCTGCAACCAGCCCGCCATACAACCAGCCAGTCATACAACCAGCTCACCCTGTATCTAGCCCGCCATACAACCAGCCCACCCTTCAATCAGCCCATCATACAACCAGCTAACCCTGCAACCAGCCCGCCATACAACCAGCCCACCCTGCAACCAGACCATCATACAACCAGCAAACCCTGCAACCAGCCCATCATGCAACCAGCTCACCATGCAACCAGCCCGCCATACAACCACCTCACCCTACAACAAGCCGTCATACAACCAGCTCACCCTGCAACCAGCCCACCATACACCCAGCTCACCCTGCAACCAGCCCATTATACAACTAGCTCAACCTGCAACCAGCTCTCCATGCAACCAGCCAGCCATACAACTAGCCCACTGTGCAACCAGCCCACCCTGCAACCGGCCCATCATACAACCAGCTAACCCTGCAACCAGCACGTCATACAACCAGCCCGCCATACAACCAGATCACCCTGCAACCAGCCCGTTATACAACCAGCTCACTCTTCAACCAGCCCGTCATACAACCAGCTAACCATGCAACCAGCCCGTTATACAACCAGCTTACTCTTCAACCAGCCCGACATACAACCAGCTAACCATGCAACCAGCCTGACATGCAACCAGCCTGACATGCAACCAGCCGGTCATACAACCAGCTCACTCTGCAACCAGCCCGTCAAACAACCGGCACACAATGCAACCAGGCCATTATACAACCAACCCACCATACAACCAGCCCAACCTGCAACCAGCCCGTTATACATCCAGATCACCCTGCAACCAGCCCGTTAAATAACCAGCTCACCTGTTCAACCAGCTCGTCATACAACCAGCTCACCCTGCAACCAGCTCGTTATACAACCAGGCCACCCTGCAACCAGCCCCTCATACAACCAGCTCACCCTGCAACCAGCTTGTCATGCAACCAGCCCGTCATGCAACCAGCCCGTCATGCAACCTGCCCGTCATACAACCAGCTCACCCTGCAACCAGCCCGTTATACAACCAGCTCACCCTCAACCAGCTCATCCTGAAGCCAGCCCACCATCAAACCTGCTCACCCTGCAACCAGCCCGCCATACAACCAGCCCGTCATACAACCAGCTCACCCTGTATCCAGTCCGCCATACAACCAGCCCACCCTGCAATCAGCCCATCATACAACCAGCTAACCCTGCAACCAGCCCGCCATACAACCAGCCCACCCTGCAACCAGACCATCATACAACCAACAAACCCTGCAACCAGCCCGTCATACAACCAGCTCACCTTGCAACCAACTCACCCTGGAACGAGCACGCCATACAACCAGCTCACCCTGCAACCAGCCCATTATACAACTAGCTCACCCTGCAACCAGCTCTCCATGCAATTAGCCAGCCATACAACCAGCCCACCGTGCAACCTGCCCATCATACAACCAGCCCATCATACAACCAGCTAACCCTGCAACCAGTCCGCCATACAACCAGGACACCCTAAAACCAGCCCGTCTTACAACCAGCCCACCCTGCAACCAGCCCGTAATACAACCAGATTACCCTGCAACCAGCCCGTTATACAACCAGCTCACCAGTTCAACCAGCTCGTCCTACAACCAGCTCACCCTGCAACCAGTCCGCCATACAACCAGGACACCCTAAAACCAGCCCGTCTTACAACCAGCCCACCCTGCAACCAGCCCGTCATACAACCAGGTCACCCTGCAAACAGCCCGTCATACAACCAGCTCACCCTGCAACCAGCCCGTCATACAACCAGCTCGTCCTGCAACCAGCTCGTCCTGCAACCAGCCCACCATAAAACCAACCAGCTCACCCTGCAACCAGCCCGTCATGCAACCAGCTCACCATGCAACCAGCCCGCCATACAACCACCTCACCCTGCAACAAGCCGTCATACAACCAGCTCACCCTGCAACCAGCCCACCACACAACCAGCCCACCATACACCCAGCTCACCCTGCAACCAGCCCATTATACAACTAGCTCAACCTGCAACCAGCTCTCCATTCAACCAGCCAGCCATACGACCAGCCCACCGTGCAACCAGCCCACTCTGCAACAGGCCCATCATACAACCAGCTAACCCTGCAACCAGCCCGCCATACAACCAGGACACCCTGAAACCAGCCCGTCATACAACCAGCTCACCTTGCAAACAACTCACCCTGGAACGAGCCCGTCATACAACCAGCTCACCCGGCAACCAGCCCACCCTGCAACTAGCTCACCCAGCAAACAGCTTGTCATACAACCAGCCCACTATACAACCAGCTCACCCTGCAACCAGCTCACCCTGCAACCAGCTCATCCTGCAACCAGCTCATCCTGCAACCAGCTCACCATGCAACCAGCCCACCATACAACCAGCCCACCGTACAACCAGCTCACCCTGTATCCAGCCCGCCATACAACCAGCCCACCCTGCAACCAGCCCATCATACAACCAGCTAACCCTGCAACCAGCACGTCATACCACCAGCCCGCCATACAACCAGGACACCCTGAAACCATCCCATTATACAACTAGCTCAACCTGCAACCAGCTTTCCATGCAACCAGCCATCCATACAACCAGCTCCTCATACAACCAGCCCGTCATACAACCAGCTCATCCTGCAACCAGCCCACCATAAAACCAGCTCACCCTGCAACCAGCCCATTATACAACTAGCTCAACATGCAACCAGCTTTCCATGCAACCAGCCATCCATACAACCAGCTCCTCATACAAACAGCCCGTCATACAACCAGCTCGTCAAACAACCAGCTCATCCTGCAACCAGCCCACCATAAAACCAGCTCACCCTGCAACCGGCCCATTATACAACTAGCTCACCCTGCAACCAGCTCACCCTGCAACCAGTTTACCCTGCAACCAGCTCACCCTGCAACCAGCCAACCATACAACCAGCCCACCATACAACCAGCTCAACCTGCAACCAGCTCATCCTGCAACCAGCCCACCATAAAACCAGCTCACCCTGCAACCAGCCCGCCATACAACCAGCCTGTCATGCAACCAGCCCGCCATACAACCACCTCACCCTGCAAACAGCTGTCATACAACCAGCTCACCCTGCAACCAGCCCGCCATACAACCAGCCCACCCTGCAAACAGCTCGCCATACAACCATCTCACCCTGCAACCAGCCCGCCATACAACCAGCTCACTGTGCAACCAGGCCGCAATACAACCAGTTCACACTGCAACGAGCCCGCCATACACCCAGCTCACCCTGCAACCAGCCCACCATACAACCAGCCCACCCTGCAACCAGCCCACCCTGCAACCAGCTCATCCTGCAACCAGCCAGTCATGCAACCAGCTCACCATACAACCAGCCCACCCTGCAATCAGCTCACCCTACAACCAGCTCGTCATTCAACCAGCCCGTCAGGCAACCAGCTCACCATACAACCAGCCCAACCTGCAACCAGCTCACCCTGCAACCAGCCCGTCATACAACCAGCTCACCCGGCAACCAGCTCATCCTGCAACCAGCCGGTCATACAACCAGCTTGTCAAACAACCAGCACACCCTGCAACCAGCCCATTATACAACTAGCTCACCCTGCAACCAGCTGACCATGCAACCAGCTCACCCTGCAACCAGCCCACCCTGCAAACAGCCCGCCATACAACCATCTCACCCTGTAACCAGCCCACCATACAACCAGCCCACCCTGCAACCAGCCCACCATACAACCAGCTCACCCTGCAACCAGCTCATCCTGCAACCAGCCCGTCATACAACCAGCCCGTCATGCAACCAGCCCGTCATGCAACCAGCTCACCATACAACCAGCCCACCATGCAACCAGGCCACCCTGCAACCAGCTCACCCTACAACCAGCTCACCCTACAACCAGCTCTTCATTCAAACAGCTCACCCTGCAACCAGCCCGTTATACAACCAGCTCACCCTGGAATGAGCCCATTATACAACTAGCTCACCCTGCAACCAGCTCTCCATGCAACCAGCCCACCGTGCAACCAGCCCATCATACAACCAGCTAACCCTGCAACCAGGACACCCTGAAAACAGCCCGTCATACAACCAGCTCACCTTGCAAACAACTCACCCTGGAACGAGCCCGTCATACAACCAGCCCACCCTGCAACTAGCTCACCCAGCAAACAGCTCATCATACAACCAGCTCACCCTGCAACCAGCCCACCATACAACCAGCTCACCCTGCAACCAGCTCACCCTGCAACCAGCTCATCCTGCAACCAGCTCATCCTGCAACCAGCCGACCATACAACCAGCTCACCCTGTATCCAGCCCGCCATACAACCAGCCCATCCTGCAACCAGCCCATCATACAACCAGCTAACCCTGCAACCAGCCCGTCATACAACCAGCTCACCTTGCAACCAACTCACCCTGGAACGAGCCCGCCATACAACCAGCTCACCCTGCAACCAGCCCATTATACAACTAGCTCACCCTGCAACCAGCTCTCCATGCAAACAGCCAGCCATACAACCAGCTCACCCTGCAACCAGCCCATCCTGCAGCCAGCTCACACTGCAACCAGCCCGCCATACAACCAGGACACCCTGAAACCAGCCCGTTATACAACCAGCTCACCTTGCAAACAACTCACCCTGGAATGAGCCCGTCATACAACCAGCTCACCCGGCAACCAGCTCACCCGGCAACCAGCCCACCCTGCAACTAGCTCACCCAGCAAACAGCTCGTCATACAACCAGCTCACCCTGCAACCAGCCAACTATACAACCAGCTCACCCTGCAACCAGCCCATCATACATCCAGCTAACCCTGCAACCAGCATGTCATACAAACAGCCCGCCATACAACCAGGACACCCTGAAACCAGCCCTTTATATAACCAGCTCACCTTGCAACCAACTCACCCTGGAAAGAGCCCATTATACAACTAGCTCACCCTGCAACCAGCTCTCCATGCAACCAGCCAGCCATACAACCAGCCCACCGTGCAACCAGCCCATCATAAAAACAGCTAACCCTGCAACCAGCACGTCATACAACCAGCCCGCCATACAACCAGGACACCCTGAAACCAGCCTGTTATACAACCAGCTCACCTTGCAACCAATTCCCCCTGGAACGAGCCCGCCATACAACCAGCCGTCTTACAACCAGCCCACCCTGCAACCAGCCCATCATACAACCAGCCCGTAATACAACCAGCTCACCCTGCAACCAGCTCGTCATACAACCAGGTCACCCTGCAACCAGCTTGTCATACAACCAGGTCACCCTGCAACCAGCCCGTCATACAACCAGGTCACCCTGCAACCAGCTCACCCTGCAACCAGCCCGTCATACAACCAGGTCACCCTGCAACCAGCCCGTCATACAACCAGCTCATCCTGCAACCAGCTCGTCCTGCAACCAGCCCACCATAAAACCAACCAGCTCACCCTGCAACCAGCCCGTCATGCAACCAGCTCACCATGCAACCACCCCGCCATACAACCACCTCACCCTGCAACAAGCCGTCATACAACCAGCTCACCCTGCAACCAGCCCACCATACACCCAGCTCACCCTGCAACCAGCCCATTATACAACTAGCTCAACCTGCAACCAGCTCTCCATGCAACCAGCCAGCCATACAACCAGCCCACTGTGCAACCAGCCCATCATACAACCAGCTAACCATGCAACCAGCACGTCATACAACCAGGTCACCCTGCAACCAGCCCGTCATACAACCAGCTCGTCCTGCAACCAGCTCGTCCTGCAACCAGCCCACCATAAAACCAACCAGCTCACCCTGCAACCAGCCCGTCATGCAACCAGCTCACCATGCAACCACCCCGCCATACAACCACCTCACCCTGCAACAAGCCGTCATACAACCAGCTCACCCTGCAACCAGCCCACCATACACCCAGCTCACCCTGCAACCAGCCCATTATACAACCAGCTCTCCATGCAACCAGCCAGCCATACAACCAGCCCACCGTGCAACCAGCCCATCATACAACCAGCTAACCCTGCAACCAGCACGTCATACAACCAGCCCGCCATACAACCAGATCACCCTGCAACCAGCCCGTTATACAACCAGCTCACTCTTCAACCAGCCCGACATACAACCAGCTAACCATGCAACCAGTCTGACATGCAACCAGCTCACCCTGCAACCAGCCCGCCCTGCAACCAGCCGGTCATACAACCAGCTCACTCTGCAACCAGCCCGTCAAACAACCAGCACACAATGCAACCAGGCCATTATACAACCAACCCACCATATAACCAGCCCACCCTGCAACCAGCCCGTTATACATCCAGATCATCCTGCAACCAGCCCGTTAAATAACCAGCTCACCTGTTCAACCAGCTCGTCATACAACCAGCTCACCCTGCAACCAGCTCGTCATACAACCAGGCCACCCTGCAACCAGCCCCTCATACAACCAGCTCACCCTGCAACCAGCTCGTCATGCAACCAGCCTGTCATGCAACCAGCCCGTCATGCAACCAGCCCGTCATACAACCAGCTCACCCTGCAACCAGCCCGTTATACAACCAGCTCACCCTGCAACCAGCTCATCCTGCAGCCAGCCCACCATCAAACCTGCTCACCCTGCAACCAGCCCGCCATACAACCAGCCCGTCATACAACCAGCTCACCCTGTATCCAGCCCGCCATACAACCAGCCCACCCTGCAATCAGCCCATCATACAACCAGCTCACCTTGCAACCAACTCACCCTGGAACAAGCCCGCCATACAACCAGCTCACCCTGCAACCAGCCCATTATACAACTAGCTCACCCTGCAACCAGCTCTCCATGCAATTAGCCAGCCATACAACCAGCCCACCGTGCAACCTGCCCATCATACAACCAGCCCATCATACAACCAGCTAACCCTGCAACCAGTCCGCCATACAACCAGGACACCCTGAAACCAGCCCGTCTTACAACCAGCCCACCCTGCAACCAGCCCATCATACAACCAGCCCGTAATACAACCAGATTACCCTGCAACCAGCCCGTTATACAACCAGCTCACCAGTTCAACCAGCTCGTCCTACAACCAGCTCACCTTGCAACCAGCCCATTATACAACTAGCTCTCCATTCAACCAGCTCACCCTGCAACCAGCCAGCCATACAACCAGCCCATTATACACCTAGCTCACCCTGCAACCAGCCCGTTATACAACCAGCTCACCATGCAACCAGCCCGCCATACAACCACCTCACCCTGCAACAAGCCGTCATACAACCAGCTCACCCTGCAACCAGCCCACCACACAACCAGCCCACCATACACCCAGCTCACCCTGCAACCAGCCCATTATACAACTAGCTCAACCTGCAACCAGCTCTCCATTCAACCAGCCAGCCATACAACCAGCCCACCGTGCAACCAGCCCACTCTGCAACCGGCCCATCATACAACCAGCTAACCCTGCAACCAGCACGTCATACAACCAGCCCGCCATACAACCAGATCACCCTGCAACCAGCCCGTTATACAACCAGCTCACTCTTCAACCAGCCCGTCATACAACCAGCTAACCATGCAACCAGCCCGTTATACAACCAGCTTACTCTTCAACCAGCCCGACATACAACCAGCTAACCATGCAACCAGACCAGCCGCAACCAGCCTGACATGCAACCAGCTCACCCTGCAACCAGCCCGCCCTGCAACCAGCTGGTCATACAACCAGCTCACTCTGCAACCAGCCCGTCAAACAACCGGCACACAATGCAACCAGGCCATTATACAACCAGCCCACCATACAACCAGCCCACTCTGCAACCAGCCCGTTATACATCCAGATCACCCTGCAACCAGCCCGTTAAATAACTAGCTCACCTGTTCAACCAGCTCGTCATACAACCAGCTCACCCTGCAACCAGCCCCTCATACAACCAGCTCACCCTGCAACCAGCTCGTCATGCAACCAGCCCGTCATGCAACCAGCCCGTCATACAACCAGCTCACCCTGCAACCAGCCCGTTATACAACCAGCTCACCCTGCAACCAGCTCATCCTGCAGCCAGCCCACCATCAAACCTGCTCACCCTGCAACCAGCTCGCCATACAACCAGCCCGTCATACAACCAGCTCACCCTGCAACCAGCCCGTTATACAACCAGCTCATCCTGCAACCAGCCCGCCATACAACCAGCTCACCTTGCAGCCAACTCACCCTGGAACGAGCCCGCCATACAACCAGCTCACCCTGCAACCAGCCCATTATACAACCAGCTCTCCATGCAACCAGCCATCCATACAACCAGCTCACCCTGCAACCAGCCCCTCATACAACCAGCTCACCCTGCAACCAGCCCGTCATGCAACCAGCCCTTCATGCAACCAGCCCGTCATGCAACCAGCCCGTCATACAACCAGCTCACCCTGCAACCAGCCCGTTATACAACCAGCTCACCCTGCAACCAGCTCGTCCTGCAGCCAGCCCACCATCAAACCTGCTCATCCTGCAACCAGCCCACCATACAACCAGCCCACCATACAACCAGCTCACCCTGTATCCAGCCCGCCATACAACCAGCCCAACCTGCAACCAGCCCATCATACATCCAGCTAACCCTTTTATCCAGGCCGCCATACAACCAGCCCACCCTGCAACCAGACCATCATACAACCAGCTAACCCTGCAACCAGCCCGTCATAAAACCAGCTCACCTTGCAACCAACTCACCCTGGAACGAGCCCGCCATACAACCAGCTCACCCTGCAACCAGCCCATTATACAACTAGCTCACCCTGCAACCAGCTCTCCATGCAACCAGCCTACCCTGCAAACAGCCAGCCATACAACCAGCTCACCCTGCAACCAGCCCATCCTGCAGCCAGCTCACACTGCAACCAGCCCGCCATACACCCAGCTCACCCTGCATCCAGCCTGCCATACAACCTGCTCATCATACAACCAGCCCGCCATACAACCAGGACACTCTGAAACCAGTTCGTTATACAACCAGCTCACCTTGCAACCAACTCACCCTGGAACGATCCCGCCATACAACCAGCCCGCCATACACCCAGCTCACCCTGCATCCAGCCTGCCATACAACCTGCTCATCATTCAACCAGCTCACCCTGCAACCAGCCAGCCATACAACCAGCCCACCCTGCAACCAGCCCATCTTACAAACAGCTCACCCTGCAACCAGCCCACCATACAACCAGCCCATTGTACACCTAGCTCACCCTGCAACCAGCCCGTTATACAACCAGCTCACCCTGCAACCAGCCCGTTATACATCCAGATCACCCTGCAACCAGCCCGTTAAATAACCAGCTCACCTGTTCAACCAGCTCATCATACAACCAGCTCACCTTGCAACCAGCTCGTCATACAACCAGGCCACCCTGCAACCAGCCCCTCATACAACCAGCTCACCCTGCAACCAGCTCGTCATGCTACCAGCCCGTCATACAACCAGCTCACCCTGCAACCAGCCCGTTATACAACCAGCTCACCCTGCAACCAGCTCATCCTGCAGCCAGCCCACCATCAAACCTGCACACCCTGCAACCAGCCCGCCATACAACCAGCCCATCATGAAACCAGATCACTATGCAACCAGCCCGCCATACAACCACCTCACCCTGCAACCAGCACGACCTATACAACCAGCTCACCCTGCAACCAGCCCGTCATACAACCAGCCTACCCTGCAAACAGCCAGCCATACAACCAGCTCACCCTGCAACCAGCCCATCCTGCAGCCAGCTCACACTGCAACCAGCCCGCCATACACCCAGCTCACCCTGCATCCAGCCCGCCATACAACCAGCTCATCATACAACCAGCCCGCCATACAACCAGGACACCCTGAAACCAGTTCGTTATACAACCAACTCACCCTGGAACGATCCCGCCATACAACCAGCTCGTCAAACAACTAGCTCACCTTGCAACCAGCCCATTATACAACTAGCTCTCCATTCAATCAGCTCACCGTGCAACCAGCCAGCCATACAACCAGCCCATTATACACCTAGCTCACCCTGCAACCAGCCCGTTATACAACCAGCTCACCCTTCAACCAGCCCGTCACCCCAGCTCACCAAGCAACCAGCCCACCCGCAACCAGCCTGACATGCAACCAGCTCACCATGCAACCAGCCCACGGTGCAAACAGCCCATCATACAACCAGCCCATCATACAACCAGCTAACCCTGCAACCAGCACGCCATACAACCAGCCCACCCTGCAACCAGCCCGTCTTACAACCAGCTCACCCTGCAACCAGCCCACCATACAACCAGCCCATTATACACCTAGCTCACCCTGCAACCAGCCCGTTATATAACCAGCTCACCAGTTCAACCAGCTCGTCATACAATCAGCTCACACTGCAACCAGCCCGCCATACACCCAGCTCACCCTGCATCCAGCCCGCCATACAACCAGCTCATCATACAACCAGCTAACCCTGCAACCAGCACGCCATACAACCAGCCCACCCTGCAACCAGCCCGTCTTACAACCAGCCCACCATACAACCAGCCCATTATACACCTAGCTCACCCTGCAACCAGCCCGTTATACAACTAGCTCACTCTGCAACCAGCTCACCCTTCAACCAGCCCGTCACCCCAGCTCACCATTATTATTATTATCTTTTATTTGTATCGCGCCAACATATTCCGTAGCGCTGTACAGGGGATAAGAACAGGGGAAATACACGTTTAACAAATTCAAAAGTTGAAGTGCCATGCAACCAGCCCACCCGCAACCAGCCTGACATGCAACCAGCTCACCCTGCAACCAAGCCCGCCCTGCAACCAGCCGGTCATACAACCGGCCCACAATGCAACCAGGCCATCATACAACCAGCCCACCCTGCAACCAGCCCATTATATAACCAGATCACACTGCAACCAGCCCGTTATATAACCAGATCACCAGTTCAACCAGCTCGTCATACAACCAGGTCACCCTGCAACCAGCCTGTCATACAACAAGCTCACCCTGCAACCAACCCGTCATACAACCAGCTCACCCTGCAACCAGCCCACCATACAACCAGCTCACCCTGCAACCAGCCCGCCATACAACCACCCCACCCTGCAACCAGCCCGCAATACAACCAGCTCACCCTGCAACCAGCCCGCCATACACCCAGCTCACCCTGTAACCAGCCCGCCATACAACCAGCCCACCCTGCAACCAGCTCATCCTGCAACCAGCCCGTCATACAACCAGACAACCCTGCAACCAGCTCACCCTGCAACCAGCTCGTCATACAACCAGCTCACCTTGCAACCAACCCGTCATACAACCAGCTCAGCCTGCAACCAGCCCACCATACAACCAGACAACCCTGCAACCAGCTCGTCATACAACCAGCTCACCCTGCAACCAGACCGTCATACAAGCAACTCACCATGCAACCAGCTCACCCTGCAACCAGCCCACCATACAACCAGCTCACCATGCAACCAGCTCACTGTGCAATCAGCCCATCATACAACTAGCCCACCCTGCAACCAGCCTGTTATACAACCATCTCACCCTGCAACCAGCTCATCTTGCAACCAGCTCACCATGCAACCAGCCCACCATACAACCAGCTCACCCTGCAACCAGCCCGCCATACAACCAGCCCGTCAAACAACCAACCCACCCTGCAACCAGCCCGTCATAAAACCAGCTCACCCTGCAACCAACCCACCCTGCAACGAGCGCGTCATACAACCAGCCCGCCCTGCAACCAGCTCACCCTGCAACCAGCCCGTCATACAACAAGCCCACCATACAACCAGCCCACCCTGCAACCAGACCGCCATACAACCAGATCACCCTGCAACCCGCTAATCATACAACCAGCTCACCCTGCAACCAGCCCGTCATACAACCTGCTCACCCTGCAACCAGCCCGTTATACAACCAGTTCACCATGCAACCAGCCCTTTATACAACCGGCCCACAATGCAACCAGGCCGTCATACAACCAGCCCGTCATGCAACCAGCCCATTGTACAACCAGATCACCCTGCAACCAGGCCGTTATATAACCAGCTCACCAGTTTAACCAGCTCGTCATACAACCAGCTCACCCTGCAACCAGCTCGTCATACAACCATGTCACCCTGCAACCAGGCTGTCATACAACCAGCTCACCCTGCAACCAGCTGATCATGCAACCAGCCCGTCATGCAACCAGCCATCATACAACCAGCTCACCCTGCAACCAGCCCACCCTGCAAACAGCCCGCCATACAACCAGCTCACCCTGCAACCAGGCTGCCATACAACCACCCCACCCTGCAACCAGCTCACTGTGCAACCAGCCCGCAATACTACCAGCTCACCCTGCAACCAGCCCGCCATACACCCAGCTCACCCTGCAACCAGCCCGCCATACAACCAGCCAGTCATACAACCAGAGAACCCTGCAACCAGCTCACCCTCCAACCAGCTCGTCATACAACCAGCTCACCTTGCAACCAGCCCGTCATACAACCAGCTCAGCCTGCAACCAGCCCACCATATAACCAGACAACCCTGCAACCAGCTCGTCATACAACCAGCCCGCCATACAACCAGCCTACCCTGCAACCAGCTGGTCATACAATCAGCTCAACCGGCAACCAGCAAGTCATACAACCAGCTCACCCTGCAACCAGCTCGTCATACAACCAGCTCACCCTGCAACCAGCCCACCATACAACCAGCCCACCCTGCAACCAGCCCGCCATACAACCAGATCACCCTGCAACCCGCTAATCATACAACCAGCTCACCCTGCAACCAGCCCGTCATACAACCTGCTCACCCTGCAACCAGCCCATTATACAACCAGTTCACCATGCAACCAGCCTGTTATACATCTAGCTCACCATACAACCAGCCAGCCATACAACCAGCCCATCATACAACCAGCCCGCCATACAACCAGCCCACCCTGCAACCAGCCCGTCATACAACCAGTTCACCATGCAACCAGCCCACCCTGCAACCAGCTCGTCATACTACCAGCTCACCCTGGAACCAGCCCACCATACAACCATCTCACCCCGCAACCAGCCCGTTATACAACTAGCCCATCCGGCATCCAACCCGTCATGCAACCAGCCCACCCTGCAACTAGCCCGCCATACAACCAGCCCACTCTGCAAACAGCCCGCCATACAACCAGCTCACCCTGCAACCAGGCTGCCATACAACCACCCCACCCTACAACCAGCTAACCGTGCAACCAGCCCGCAATACTACCAGCTCACCCTGCAACCAGCCCGCCATACACCCAGCTCACCCTGCAACCAGCCCGCCATACAACCAACCCACCCTGCAACCAGCCCGTCATACAACCAGTTCACCATGCAACCCGCTAATCATACAACCAGCTCACCCTGCAACCAGCCCGTCATACAACCTGCTCACCCTGCAACCAGCCCGTTATACAACCAGTTCACCATGCAACCAGCCCTTTATACAACCGGCCCACAATGCAACCAGCCCGTCATGCAACCAGCCCATTGTACAACCAGATCCTGCAACCAGGCCGTTATATAACCAGCTCACCAGTTTAACCAGCTCGTCATACAACCAACTCACCCTGCAACCAGCTCGTCATACAACCATGTCACCCTGCAACCAGGCTGTCATACAACCAGCTCACCCTGCAACCAGCTGATCATGCAACCAGCCCGTCATGCAACCAGCCATCATACAACCAGCTCACCCTGCAACCAGCCCGCCATACAACCAGCCCACCCTGCAAACAGCCCGCCATACAACCAGCTCACCCTGCAACCAGGCCGCCATACAACCACCCCACCCTGCAACCAGCTCACCGTGCAACCATCCCGCAATACTACCAGCTCACCCTGCAACCAACCCGCCATACACCCAGCTCACCCTGCAACCAGCCCGCCATACAACCAGCCCGTCATACAACCAGACAACCCTGCAACCAGCTCACCCTCCAACCGGCTCGTCATACAACCAGCTCACCTTGCAACCAGCCCGTCATACAACCAGCTCAGCCTGCAACCAGCCCACCATACAACCAGACAACCCTGCAACCAGCTCGTCATACACCCAGCCCGCCATACAACCAGCCTACCCTGCAACCAGCTGGTCATACAATCAGCTCAACCTGCAACCAGCCAGTCATACAACCAGCTCACCCTGCAACCAGCTCGTCATACAACCAGCCCACCATACAACCAGCCCACCCTGCAACCAGCCCGCCATACAACCAGATCACCCTGCAACCCGCTAATCATACAACCAGCTCACCCTGCAACCAGCCCGTCATACAACCTGCTCACCCTGCAACCAGCCCATTATACAACCAGTTCACCATGCAACCAGCCTGTTATACATCTAGCTCACCATACAACCAGCCAGCCATACAACCAGCCCATCATACAACCAGCCCGCCATACAACCAGCCCACCCTGCAACCAGCCCGTCATACAACCAGTTCACCATGCAACCAGCCCACCCTGCAACCAGCTCGTCATACTACCAGCTCACCCTGGAACCAGCCCACCATACAACCATCTCACCCCGCAACCAGCCCGTTATACAACTAGCCCACCCTGCATCCAACCCGTCATGCAACCAGCCCACCCTGCAACTAGACCGCCATACAACCAGCCCACTCTGCAAACAGCCCGCCATACAACCAGCTCACCCTGCAACCAGGCTGCCATACAACCACCCCACCCTGCAACCAGCTCACCGTGCAACCAGCCCGCAATACTACCAGCTCACCCTGCAACCAGCCCGCCATACACCCAGCTCACCCTGCAACCAGCCCGCCATACAACCAGCCCGTCATACAACCAGACAACCCTGCAACCAGCTCGTCATACAACCAGCCCGCCATACAACCAGCCTACCCTGCAACCAGCTCGTCATACAATCAGCTTAACCTGCAACCAGCCCGTCATACAACCAGCTCACCCTGCAACCAGCTCACCCTGCAACAAGCCCACCATACAACCAGCCCACCCTGCAACCAGCCCGCCATACAACCAGATCACCCTGCAACCTGCTAAACATACAACCAGCTCACCCTGCAACCAGCCTGTCATACAACCTGCTCAACCTGCAACCAGCCCATTATACAACCAGTTCACCATGCAACCAGCCCGTTATACATCCAGCTTACCATGCAACCAGCCCACCATACAACCAGCCCATCATACAACCAGCCCGCCATACAACCAGCCCACCCTGCAACCAGCCCGTCATACAACCAGTTCATCATGCAACCAGCTCGTCATACTACCAGCTCACCCTGGAACCAGCCCACCATACACCCATCTCACCCCGCAACCAGCCCGTTATACAACTAGCCCACCCTGCATCCAACCCGTCATGCAACCGGCTCACCATGCAACCAGCCCACCCTGCAACTAGCTTGTCATACAACCAGCTCCCCCTGCAACTAGCCCGTCATACAATTAGCTCAACCTGCAACCAGCCCGTTATACAACTAGCTCACCCTGCAACCAGCCCGATATACAACCAGCTTACCCTGCAACTAGCTCACCATGCAACCATCCCACCATTATTATTATTATTATCTTTTATTTGTATTGCGCCAACATATTCCGTAGCGCTGTACAGGGGATAAGAACAAGGGAAATACACGTTTAACAAAATTTAAAAAGTTGAAGAGCCCTGTTTTGAGCTTAGAATCTTAGCAGAAAGTGCTTTATCCCAAAGCACCCTACAAGACTAGAAACTCGCTACTTACAATCTAAAGCCATACAACCAGCCCATCATACAACCAGCCCACCCTGCAACCAGCCCGGCATACAACCAGCCACCCTGAAACTAGCCTTTTATACAACCAGCTCACCCTGCAACCAGCCCACCCTGCAACCAGCCCGTCATACAACCAGCTCACTATGCAACTAGCCCACCCTGCGACCAGCTCACCATGCGACTAGCTCACCCTGCAACCAGCTCGTTATACAGACAGGTCACATTGCAATCAGCTTAACCTGAAACCAGCTCACCCTGCAACCAGCCCGCCATACAACCAGGACACCCTGAAACCAGCCCGTTATACAACCAGCTCACCTTGCAACCAACTCACCTTGGAACGAGCCCATTATACAACTAGCTCACCCTGCAACCAGCTCTCCATGCAACCAGCCAGCCATACAACCAGCCCACCGTGCAACCAGCCCATCATTCAACCAGTTAACCCTGCAAACGGCACGTCATACAACCAGGACACCCTGAAACCAGCCCGTTATACAACCAGCTCACCTTGCAACCAACTCACCCTGGAACGAGCCCACCATACAACCAGCTCACCCTGCATCCAGCCCATTATACAACTAGCTCACCCTGCAACCAGCTTGTCATACAATCAGCTCAACCTGCAACCAGCCCGTCATACAACCAGCTCATCCTGCTACCAGCTCGCCATACAACCAGCTCACCCTGCAACCAGCCCGATATACAACCAGCTCACCCTGCAACCATCCCACCATACAACCAGCCTGTCATACAACCAGCCCAGCATACAACCAGCCACCCTGAAACTAGCCTTTTATACAACCAGCTCACCCTGCAACCAGCCCACCCTGCAACCAGCCCGTCATACAACCAGCTCACCATGCAACCAGCCCACCCTGCGACCAGCTCACCATGCGACTAGCTCACCCTGCAACCAGCTCGTTATACAGACAGGTCACCCTGCAACCAGCCCGCCATACAACCAGGACACCCTGAAACCAGCCCGTTATACAACCAGCTCACCTTGGAACGAGCCCATTATACAACAAGCTCACCCTGCAACCAGCTCTCCATGCAACCAGCCAGCCATACAACCAGCCCATCATACAACCAGTTAACCCTGCAAACAGCACGTCATACAACCAGGACACCCTGAAACCAGCCCGTTATACAACCAGCTCACCTTGCAACCAACTCACCCTGGAACGAGCCCGCCATACAACCAGCTCACCCTGCAACCAGCCCATTATACAACTAGCTCACCCTGCAACCAGCCCACCTTGCACCCAGCTTGTCATACAATCAGCTCAACCTGCAACCAGCCCGTCATACAACCAGCTCACCCTGCAACCAGCTCGCCATACAACCAGCTCACCCTGCAACCAGCCCACCCTGCAACCAGCTCGTCATACAATCAGCTCAACCTGCAACCAGCCCGTCATACAACCAGCTCACCCTGCAACCAGCCCGTCATACAACTAGCTCTCCATACAACCAGCCTACCCTGCAACCAGCTTGTCATACAATCAGCTCAACCTGACACCAGCCCGTCATACAACCAGCTCACCCTGCAACCAGCCAGTCATACAACCAGCCCGCCATACAACCAGATCACCCTGCAACCTGCTAATTATACAACCAGCTCACCCTGCAACCAGCCCGTCATACAACCTGCTCACCCTGCAAACAGCCTGTTATACAACCAGTTGACCATGCAACCAGCCCGTTATACATCCAGCCCACCATGCAACCAGCTCACCATACAACCAACCAGCCATACAACCAGCCTGCCATACAACCAGCCTATCATACAACCAGCCCGCCATACAACCAGCCCACCCTGCAACCAGCCAGTCATACAACCAGTTCACCATGAAACCAGCCCACCCTGCAACCAGCTCGTCATACAACCAGCCCACCATACACCCATCTCACCCCGCAACCAGCCCGTTATACAACTAGCCCACCCTGCAACCAGCCCGTCATGCAACCAGCTCACCATGCAACTAGCTTGTCATACAACCAGCTCCCCCTGCAACTAGCCGTCATACAACCTGCTCACCCTGCATCCAGCCCGTTATACATCTAGCTCACCATGCAACCAGCCCATCATACAACCAGCCCACCCTGCAACCAGCCTGCCATACAACCAGGCCACCCTGAAACCAGCCCGTCATACAACCAGTTCACCATGCAACCAGCCCACCCTGCAACCAGCTCGTCATACACCCATCTCACCCTGCAACCAGCCCATCATACAACCAGCCCACCCTGCAACCAGCCTGCCATACAACCAGGCCACCCTGAAACCAGCCCGTCATACAACCAGTTCACCATGCAACCAGCTCACCATGCAACCAGCCCACCATACAACCAACCAGCCATACAACCAGCCGGCCATACAACCAGCCTATCATACAACCAGCCCACCCTGCAACCAGTTCACCATGAAACCAGCCCACCCTGCAACCAGCTCGTCATACAACCAGCCCACCATACACCCATCTCACCCCGCAACCAGCCCGTTATACAACCAGCCCACCCTGCGACCAGCCCGTCATGCAACCAGCTCACCATGCAACCATCCCACCATACAACCAGCCAGTCATACAACCAGCCCATCATACAACTAGCCCGCCATACAACCAGCCCGTCATACAACCAGCCCGTCATACAACCAGCCCACCCTGCAACCAGCCCGTCATACAACCAGATCTCCCTGCAACCAGCCCATCATACAACCAGCTCACCCTGGAACCAGCCCGTCATACAACCTGCTCACCCTGCATCCAGCCCGTTATACATCTAGCTCACCATGCAACAAGCCCACCATACAACCAGCCCATCATACAACCAGCCCACCCTGCAACCAGCCTGCCATACAACCAGGCCACCCTGAAACCAGCCCGTCATACAACCAGTTCACCATGCAACCAGCTCACCATGCAACCAGCCCACCCTGCAACCAGCTCGTCATACACCCATCTCACCCTGCAACCAACCCGTTATACAACTAGCCCACCCTGCAACCAGCCCGTCATGCAACCAGTTCACCATGCTACCAGCCCACTCTGCAACTAGCCCTTCATACAACCAGCTCCCCTTGCAACTAGCCCGTCATACAACCACCTCAACCTGCAACCAGCCCGTTATACAACTAGCTCACCCTGCAACTAGCTCACCATGCAACCAGCCCACCCTGCAACTAGCCCGTCATACAACCAGCTCACAATGCAACCAGCCCTAGGACCCCCAGATCAGGAACCCTAACAGCTTAGGATCCCCAGTCCAGGACTCCCACCAGTCAAAGGGCCCCAAATACAAGGACCCCCACCTGCCCCCGTTTTGCACGCACAGTTCAGGACTCTCACCAGCCCTAGGACCCTTAGGCAGTCCGGGACCCCAGTTACTCTGCATCCATCACAACCAGTTCACCATGAAACCAGCCCACCCTCCAACCAGCTCGTCATACAACCAGCTCACCCTGCAACCAGCCCACCATACACCCATCTCACCCCGCAACCAGCCCGTTATACAACTAGCCCGCCCTGCAACCAGCTCACCATGCAACCAGCCCACCAAACAACCAGCCCACCCTGCAACTAGCTTGTCATACAACCAGCTCAACCTGCAACTAGCCCGTCATACAATTAGTTCAACCTGCAACCAGCCCGTTATACAACCAGCTCACCATGCAACCAGCCCACCATACAACCAGCCAGCCATACAACCAGCCCATCATACAACCAGCCCACCCTGAAACCAGCCCGTCATACAACCAGCCCACCCTGCAACCAGCTCGTCATACACCCATCTCACCCTGCAACCAGCCCGTTATACAACTAGCCCACCCTGCAACCAGCTCGTCATACACCCATCTCACCCTGCAACCAGCCCGTTATACAACTAGCCCACCCTGCAACCAGCCCGTCATGCAACCAGCTCACAATGCTACCAGCCCACCAAACAACCAGCCCACTCTGCAACTAGCCCTTCATACAACCAGCTCAACCTGCAACCAGCCCGTTATACAACTAGCTCACCCTGCAACCAGCCCGATATACAACCACCTCACCCTGCAACTAGCTCACCATACAACCAGCTCACCATGCAACCAGCCCACCCTGCGACCAGCTCACCATGCGACTAGCTCACCCTGCAACCAGCTCGTTATACAGACAGGTCACATTGCAATCAGCTTAACCTTCAACCAGCTCACCCTGCAACCAGTCCGCCATACAACCAGCCCGTCATACAACCAACCCACGCTGCAACCAGCCCGTCATAAAACCAGCCCACCCTGCAACCAGCCCGTTATACAACCAGCCTGTCATACAACCAGCCCACCCTGCAACCAGCCCATTATACAACCAGCCCATTATACAACCAGCTCACCATGCAATCAGCCCGCCATACAACCAGCCTGTCATACAACCAGCCAACCCTGCAACCAGCCCATTATACAACCAGCCCACCCTGCAACCAGCCCATTATACAACCAGCTCACCATGCAAACAGCACACCCTGCAACCACCCCGTCATACAACCAGCTCACCCTGCAACCAGACCGTCATACAAGCAACTTACCATGCAACCAGCTCAACCTGCAACCAGACCGTCATACAAGCAACTTACCATGCAACCAGCTCAACCTGCAACCAGACCGTCATACAACCAGCTCACCCTGCAACCAGCCCGTTATACAACCAGGTCACCATGCAACCAGCGCACAATAAAACCAGCCCGCCATACAACCAGCCCACCACGCAACCAGCCCGTTATACAACCAGCTCACACTGCAACGAGCACGTCATACAACCAGCTCACCCTGCAACCAGATCACCATGCAACCAGCCCGCCATACAATCAGCTCACCCTGCAACCAGCGCACCATGAAACCAGCCTGTCATACAACCAGCCCGCCATCAATCAGCCCGTCTTACAACCATCCCGTCACACAACCAGCCCGTCTAACAACCATCCCGTCATACAACCAGCCTGTCATACAACCAGCCCGTCATACAACCACCCCACAATGCAAGCAGCCCAACATACAACCAGACCATATATACAACAAACCCGTCATACAGCCAGCCCACCATGCAACCAGCCCACCATACATCCAGCCCACCCTTAGTGCTGATAACGTCCATTAACATATGAATAGATTTGCTTAATAATATGTGGATATCATTAGCATGTGAGCAAAACAGCAACTCAAGGGGAGAAGCATATTACTACTACATACTACTCGAGTAGCACTTATTCTTATATGCTAATGAGATTTTTACCTTGAACTAAAAGTCTTCATTTGCTTGGGTTTGCTTGGAGGCTGAGGGCTATCTTACTTGGACTGTATACAGTCTTGTTGTCAAGTAGCTATTTATAGGGTCAGTCTTTTAACAGAACTGAATAGAGATGTCGCCACAAAAATACCTGCCACAATTAAAACAAGACTGAATATAATAGTTGAAAATTAGGGGCTATAGATTTTAAGCTTCAGTGGTCCTATAAGGAGATTCCTGGAAAGTAGCCAATGTAGTAATGACTTATTTAATACCAGGAACTCCCCCTCTATACCCATTTATGTACCCCCCTCTATACCCTTCTCTGCCACCCTCGTCTGAAGTGCACTGATAAGCCGCCCGTTGCTGATGGCCACCGGCTCTGACTGGTCAGCAAACTTTCCACAGTTCAAAGTACCTCTAGGACTGGTGCCAATCACCGCTCTGTAGAGTCAGTTATGTGTGTTAACCCTGTTTATCCCAGAAAGATAAACACGAGTAGTCATACTCTGAGCTACCTCCAATAGGGGGGAGGAGACACAACTTCTGTCCCAAAAACTGCTCGGCTATACACTGAAACAAAATACTTTAGATATATCTGTGCCCCATCATCCGAACAAAAAGTTGTTTTTCACTAAAAACTGATTATCCATTATACTAGCCATTTTCCTCTATAGTAAATAATTCCTAAGATATTCAGCATTGCTTTATATCAATGTTCCACTTAATATGATAACTGATGGCTCCGAGCCCTTGATGGGATGTGGGAGGGAATAGATCTACACTTGGGATACACGGTTTTGCCAATAATGAAACAAACATACAGCCTTATTAAATTGCGATTCAGTAAATTTAAAAGGGCTCTATTTAAGCACACAGCATATTTTTTTACAGAAGTTTTTAGTTAGTGAAGACCTCGCTTTTGGATAGAAGTTCACTAACTAAAAACTTCTGTGAAAAAAAATATGCTGTGTGCTTAAATAGAGCCCTTTTACATTTACTGAATCGTAATTTAATAAGGCTGATAGTGTTTTACTAATTAGCACGTCAATTAGTACTCAGGAGCTGTTCATTTGCATAATAATTTAACACAAACAATGGTCAATATTTTGGGAATTATTTACTTTAGATTACAAAATCATACCTTCACAGCTTGATACAAGTTTTCTATATTTATCAATCACACACTCTATATCAGACAAACTATATATCACACACATTATATCACACACTTTATATCACAAACATTATATCATACACTATATATCAATCACACACTCTATATCACACTATATATCATACACTATATATCACACATTATATCATACACTATATATTACACACTCTATATCACACATTATATCATACACTATATATCAATCATACACTCTATATCACACATTATATCATACACTATATATCAATCATACACTCTATATCACACATTATATCATACACTATATATCAATCATACACTCTATATCACACATTATATCATACACTATATATCATACACTATATATCAATCACACACTCTATATCACACATTATATCATACACTATATATCAATCACACATTCTATATCAGACACACTATATATCACACACATTATATCATACACTATATATCACACACATTATATCACACACATTATATCATACACTATATATCAATCATACACTCTATATCACACATTATATCATACACTATATATCATACACTATATATCAATCATACACTCTATATCACACATTATATCATACACTATATATCATACACTATATATCAATCATACACTCTATATCACACATTATATCATACACTCTATATCACACTTTATATCACAAACATTATATCATACACTATATATCACACTTTATATCACAAACATTATATCATACACTATATATCAATCACACACTCTATATCACACATTATATCATACACTCTATATCACACATTATATATCATACACTATATATCATACACTATATATCAATCAGACACACTCTATATCACACATTATATCATACACTATATATCACACACTTTATATCACAAACATTATATCATACACTATACATGTATATCAATCACACACTCTATATCACACATTATATCATACACTATATATCAATCATACACTCTATATCACACATTATATCATACACTATATATCATACACTATATATCAATCATACACTCTATATCACACATTATATCATACACTATATATTACACACTTTATATCACAAACATTATATCATACACTATATATCAATCACACATTATATCATACACTATATATCAATCACACATTATATCATACACTATATATCAATCATACACTCTATATCACACATTATATCATACACTATATATCAATCATACACTCTATATCACACATTATATCATACACTATATATTACACACTTTATATCACAAACATTATATCATACACTATATATCAATCATACACTCTATATCACACATTATATCATACACTATATATCATACACTATATATCAAGCATACACTCTATATCATACACTATATATCATACACTATATATCATACACTATATATCAATCACACACTCTATATCACACATTATATCATACACTATATATCAATCACACATTCTATATCAGACACACTATATATCACACACATTATATCATACACTATATATCACACACATTATATCACACACATTATATCATACACTATATATCAATCATACACTCTATATCACACATTATATCATACACTATATATCATACACTATATATCAATCATACACTCTATATCACACATTATATCATACACTCTATATCACACTTTATATCACAAACATTATATCATACACTATATATCAATCACACACTCTATATCACACATTATATCATACACTCTATATCACACATTATATATCATACACTATATATCATACACTATATATCAATCAGACACACTCTATATCACACATTATATCATACACTATATATCAATCATACACTCTATATCACACATTATATCATACACTATATATCAATCATACACTCTATATCACACATTATATCATACACTATATATCATACACTATATATCAATCATACACTCTATATCACACATTATATCATACACTATATATCATACACTATATATCAATCATACACTCTATATCACACATTATATCATACACTATATATTACACACTTTATATCACAAACATTATATCATACACTATATATCAATCACACATTATATCATACACTATATATTACACACTTTATATCACAAACATTATATCATACACTATATATCAATCATACACTCTATATCACACATTATATCATACACTATATATCATACACTATATATCAATCACACATTATATCATACACTATATATCAAGCATACACTCTATATCACACACATTATATCATACACTCTATATCACACATTATATCATACACTATGTATCAAGCATACACTCTATATCACACACATTATATCATACACTATATATCAAGCATACACTCTATATCACACACATTATATCATACACTATATATCAAGCATACACTCTATATCACACATTATATCATACACTATATATCATACACTATATATCATACACTATATATCATACACTATATATCAATCACACATTATATCATACACTATATATCAATCATACACTCTATATCACACATTATATCATACACTATGTATCAGACACACACCCTATATCACACATTATATCATACACTATATATCAATCATACACTCTATATCACACACATTATATCATACACTATATATCATACACTCTATATCATACACTATATATCATACACTATATATCATACACTATATATCATACACTATATATCAATCACACACTCTATATCAAACATTATATCATACACTATATATCAATCATACACTCTATATCACACATTATATCATACACTATATATTAAACACTTTATATCACAAACATTATATCATACACTATATATCAATCACACATTATATCATACACTATATATCAATCATACACTCTATATCACACATTATATCATACACTATATATCAATCATACACTCTATATCACACATTATATCATACACTATATATTACACACTTTATATCACAAACATTATATCATACACTATATATCAATCACACATTATATCATACACTATATATCAATCACACATTATATCATACACTATATATCAATCATACACTCTATATCACACATTATATCATACACTATATATCAATCATACACTCTATATCACACATTATATCATACACTATATATTACACACTTTATATCACAAACATTATATCATACACTATATATCAATCATACACTCTATATCACACATTATATCATACACTATATATCATACACTATATATCAATCATACACTCTATATCACACATTATATCATACACTATATATTACACACTTTATATCACAAACATTATATCATACACTATATATCAATCACACATTATATCATACACTATATATCAATCACACATTATATCATACACTATATATCAATCATACACTCTATATCACACATTATATCATACACTATATATTACACACTTTATATCACAAACATTATATCATACACTATATATCAATCATACACTCTATATCACACATTATATCATACACTATATATCATACACTATATATCAAGCATACACTCTATATCATACACTATATATCATACACTATATATCATACACTATATATCAATCACACACTCTATATCACACATTATATCATACACTATATATCAATCACACATTATATCATACACTATATATCAATCATACACTCTATATCACACATTATATCATACACTATATATCACACACTCTATATCACACATTATATCATACACTATATATCAATCATACACTCTATATCACACATTATATCATACACTATATATCAATCATACACTCTATATCACACATTATATCATACACTATATATCATACACTATATATCAATCATACACTCTATATCACACATTATATCATACACTATATATTACACACTTTATATCACAAACATTATATCATACACTATATATCAATCACACATTATATCATACACTATATATCAATCATACACTCTATATCACACATTATATCATACACTATATATTACACACTTTATATCACAAACATTATATCATACACTATATATCAATCACACATTATATCATACACTATATATCAATCATACACTCTATATCACACATTATATCATACACTATATATTACACACTTTATATCACAAACATTATATCATACACTATATATCAATCATACACTCTATATCACACATTATATCATACACTATATATCATACACTATATATCAATCACACATTATATCATACACTATATATCAAGCATACACTCTATATCACACATTATATCATACACTATGTATCAAGCATACACTCTATATCACACATTATATCATACACTCTATATCACACATTATATCATACACTATATATCAAGCATACACTCTATATCACACACATTATATCATACACTATATATCAAGCATACACTCTATATCACACATTATATCATACACTCTATATCACACATTATATCATACACTATATATCAAGCATACACTCTATATCACACACATTATATCATACACTATATATCAAGCATACACTCTATATCACACATTATATCATACACTATATATCATACACTATATATCATACACTATATATCATACACTATATATCAATCACACATTATATCATACACTATATATCAATCATACACTCTACATCACACATTATATCATACACTATGTATCAGACACACACCCTATATCACACATTATATCATACACTATATATCAATCATACACTCTATATCACACACATTATATCATACACTATATATCAAGCATACACTCTATATCATACACTATATATCATACACTATATATCATACACTATATATCATACACTATATATCAATCACACACTCTATATCAAACATTATATCATACACTATATATCAATCATACACTCTATATCACACATTATATCATACACTATATATCAATCATACACTCTATATCACACATTATATCATACACTATATATCAATCATACACTCTATATCACACATTATATCATACACTATATATTACACACTTTATATCACAAACATTATATCATACACTATATATCAATCATACACTCTATATCATACACTATATATCATACACTATATATCATACACTATATATCAATCACACATTATATCATACACTATATATCAATCATACACTCTATATCACACATTATATCATACACTATATATCAATCATACACTCTATATCACACATTATATCATACACTATATATCAATCATACACTCTATATCACACATTATATCATACACTCTATATCACACATTATATCATACACTATATATCAATCATACACTCTATATCACACATTATATCATACACTATATATTACACACTTTATATCACAAACATTATATCATACACTATATATCAATCACACATTATATCATACACTATATATCAATCATACACTCTATATCACACATTATATCATACACTATATATCATACACTATATATCAATCATACACTCTATATCACACATTATATCATACACTATATATCATACACTATATATCAATCATACACTCTATATCACACATTATATCATACACTATATATTACACACTTTATATCACAAACATTATATCATACACTATATATCAATCACACATTATATCATACACTATATATCAATCACACATTATATCATACACTATATATCAATCATACACTCTATATCACACATTATATCATACACTATATATCAATCATACACTCTATATCACACATTATATCATACACTATATATTACACACTTTATATCACAAACATTATATCATACACTATATATCAATCATACACTCTATATCACACATTATATCATACACTATATATCATACACTATATATCAAGCATACACTCTATATCACACATTATATCATACACTATATATTACACACTTTATATCACAAACATTATATCATACACTATATATCAATCATACACTCTATATCATACACTATATATCATACACTATATATCATACACTATATATCAATCACACACTCTATATCACACATTATATCATACACTATATATCAATCACACATTATATCATACACTATATATCAATCATACACTCTATATCACACATTATATCATACACTATATATCAATCACACATTATATCATACACTATATATCAATCATACACTCTATATCACACATTATATCATACACTATATATCATACACTATATATCAATCATACACTCTATATCACACATTATATCATACACTATATATTACACACTTTATATCACAAACATTATATCATACACTATATATCAATCACACATTATATCATACACTATATATCAATCATACACTCTATATCACACATTATATCATACACTATATATCAATCATACACTCTATATCACACATTATATCATACACTATATATTACACACTTTATATCACAAACATTATATCATACACTATATATCAATCATACACTCTATATCACACATTATATCATACACTATATATCAATCATACACTCTATATCACACATTATATCATACACTATATATTACACACTTTATATCACAAACATTATATCATACACTATATATCAATCATACACTCTATATCACACATTATATCATACACTATATATCAAGCATACACTCTATATCACACATTATATCATACACTATATATCATACACTATATATCATACACTATATATCATACACTATATATCAATCACACATTATATCATACACTATATATCAATCATACACTCTATATCACACATTATATCATACACTATGTATCAGACACACACCCTATATCACACATTATATCATACACTATATATCAAGCATACACTCTATATCATACACTATATATCATACACTATATATCATACACTATATATCATACACTATATATCAATCACACACTCTATATCAAACATTATATCATACACTATATATCAATCACACATTATATCATACACTATATATCAATCATACACTCTATATCACACATTATATCATACACTATATATCAATCATACACTCTATATCACACATTATATCATACACTATATATTACACACTTTATATCACAAACATTATATCATACACTATATATCAATCATACACTCTATATCATACACTATATATCATACACTATATATCATACACTATATATCAATCACACATTATATCATACACTATATATCAATCACACATTATATCATACACTATATATCAATCATACACTCTATATCACACATTATATCATACACTATATATCAATCATACACTCTATATCACACATTATATCATACACTATATATCAATCATACACTCTATATCACACATTATATCATACACTCTATATCACACATTATATCATACACTATATATCAATCATACATTATATCATACACTATATATCAATCATACACTCTATATCACACATTATATCATACACTATATATCAATCATACACTCTATATCACACATTATATCATACACTCTATATCACACATTATATCATACACTATATATCAATCATACACTCTATATCACACATTATATCATACACTATATATCAATCATACACTCTATATCACACATTATATCATACACTCTATATCACACATTATATCATACACTCTATATCACACATTATATCATACACTATATATCAATCATACACTCTATATCACACATTATATCATACACTATATATCAATCATACACTCTATATCACACATTATATCATACACTCTATATCACACATTATATCATACACTCTATATCACACATTATATCATACACTCTATATCACACATTATATCATACACTATGTATCAGACACACACTCTATATCACACATTATATCATACACTATATATCAATCACACACTCTATATCACACATTATATCATACACTATATATCAATCATACACTCTATATCACACACTCTATATCACACATTATATCATACACTATATATCAATCATACACTCTATATCACACACTCTATATCAGACACACTATATATCACACACATACTATATCACACACTCTATATATCACACTCATTATGGCACACACTATATATCACACACACATTATAACACACACTCCTTATCACACACTCTATATGACACACATTATATCACACACTCTATATGACACACATTATATCACACACTCTATATAACACACTATATATCAGACACACTATATGACACACTCTATATCAGACACAGTATATATCACACACTCCATATAACACACAGTGTATTACACACATGGTATCAGATAATCCATGTTAAGCACACACTTATCACATCATTGATCACACTCTATATATCACACACTCATTATCACATACATAACACACATTATATCACACACTCTATATGACACACATTATATCACACACTCTATATGACACACATTATATCACACACTCTATATGACACACATTATATCACACACTCTATATGACACTCTATATAACACACATAATATAACACACTATATATCACACACTCTATTTCAGACACACTATATATCCCACATGCTGTATCACACACTCCATATAACACAGTGTATTACACACATGGTATCAGATACTCCATGTTAAGCACACACTTATCACATCATTTATCACACACATTATATCACACACACTCCTTATCAGACACATTATATCACACTCTATATCACACACACTCCTTATCAGACACATTATAACACACACTATATCACACACACTCCTTATCAGACACATTATAACACACACTATATCACACACACTCCTTATCACATACATAACACACACTATATCACACACACTCCTTATCAGACACATTATAACACACACTATATCACACACACTCCTTATCAGACACATTATAACACACACTATATCACACACACTCCTTATCACATACATAACACACACTATATCACACACACTCCTTATCACACACATTATATCACACTCTATATCACACACATTATATATAACACACAGTCCTTATCACACACTGTATTACATACAAAGCACACACTGTACACCACAATATGCCAGTCTATTTGTGGCAAAACTAGACTCATTTCACTCCATTATTATTTGAAGCTCAGTCACAAACATATCAACTTTATGGGCAATTTGTTGTTTTTTACTCGTTCAGTTGGGTCTGACTCTCCATGACCCTATGGACCAGAGCATGCCAGGCACATCTGTCAGCCACTGTCCACAGAAAATATACAATGCCAAGTGGACAGACCCCAAGGGAGGAGACCACCCATATCCCCAGATAAATTCCTCTGTAACTGAATAATGGTGATGGTTTGTTTAGTGTTGGGCTTTTCTCATCCCTGAAAACCCCACCAGTCCCAGGACCCCTACCATCCCTAGGACCCCCAGATCAGGACCCCTACCAGCTTAGGATCCCCAGTTCAGGACTCCCACCAGCCCTAGGACCCTTAGGTCAAGCACCCCCAGTTACTCTGCATCCATCACTTGCTCGCTCTCAGACCCTGCTGGAAACTTTGTAATAGAAGTCTCCCAGGTCGGACTGTACCATCACAGTGCAAGTGGGGAGGTTGTCAAGGTGGATCAGCCCAGTGTGATTGTATCTCAGCCCCCCGAGCCCTCAGCCCATGACAGTGAGGTCAGCTATAGTCAGTGACTCCATAACCCGGATTGGACACCAGAGGCCGGGCACCACGGAGAGTGTGTAGGTGTCCGTGTGACCCGCCCCCCCTGCGGGGCGGAGCTGGGTGGTACAGCCCACGGTGGGTTCCTCAGCTTGGCAGTGAGAGCTCAGTGAGTGTGCGGAGCATAGGAAGACTGGAGGTGCGAGTGCGCGCTCCGGGGAGTGAGTGCGCGCTCCGGGCTGTGAGTGTTCTGTGCTGCTCACACTCACACTGCGGGCAATGAGCCCCCCGGAGCCCCAGGATGAGGAGAAGCAAAGTGATGGTCATGGCGACCTGTCTGGGCTCCTTCATACTGGTCATGTTCTACATCCAGAGCAGTCTCAGCTCAGGTGAGAGACCCTGGGGGGCTGGGGTAAAAGGGGGCAAAGAGAGTGGGGAAAGAGTGGGACTGGGGAAAAGGGGGCAAGAGAGCGGGGAAAGAGTGGGACTGGGGAAAAGGGGGCAAGACAGTGGGGATGTGGTAAAAGGTGTCAAATAGACTGTGGAAAGAGTGGCACCGGGGAAAAAGGGGGCAAGAGAGTGGGGGGTGTGGTAAAAGGGGGCAAAGAGAGCAGGGAAAGAGTGGAGCTGGGGAAAAGGGGGCAAGAGAACGGGGAAAGAGTGGGCCTGGGGAAAAAGGGGGCAAGAGAGTGGGGGATGTGGTAAAAGGGGGCAAAGAGAGCAGGGAAAGAGTGGCCTGGGGAAAAAGGGGGCAAGAGAGTGGGGGATGTGGTAAAAGGGGGCAAAGAGAGCGTGGGACTGGGAAAAAGGGGGCAAGAGAGCGTGGAAAGAGTGGGACTGGGGAAAGGGGGCAAGAGAGTGGGGAAAGAGTGGGAAAAAGGGAGCAAGAGAGTGGGGGATGTGATAAAAGGGGCCAAAGAGAGTGGGGGATGTAGTAAAAGGGGGGAAAATAGACTGGGGAAAGAGAGAGACTAGGGAAAAAGGGGACAAGAGAGTGGTGAAAGAGTGGGACTGTGGAAAAGGGGGCAAGAGAGTGGGACTGGAGAAAAAGGGGCAAATAGAGTGCGGGATGTAGTAAAAGGGAGCAAATAGACTGGGGAAAGAGTGGGACTAGGGAAAAAGGGGGCAAGAGAGTGTTGGATGTGGTAAAAGGGGGCAAAGAGAGTGGGGGATGTGGTAAAATGGGGCAAATAAACTGGGGAAAGAGTGGGACTAGGAAAAAAGGGTCAAGAGAGTGGGACAAGATAAAGTGGGCTGTGGTAAAAGGGGGCAAAGAGAGTGGGGTCTGGGGTAAAAAGGATATTGGGGGCAATATAAGGGGGGGTCATTGTGTGATGGCTGAAAGTTAAATGTTTATAGTTAATGTACATATTTTATTAGTTTTCTAAATCCACAATATTTTGAAAAAGATATAAAAACTGCACGTGGTGTCAGCTCTTGGGTTTTGCATATTCCTGATGATAAATATTAAACTTGGATTGTAAGCTCTGTGGCTTAGCACATATGGAATCCTCTTCAGCACATATTGGGTTAGTTTGAGGGGGTTAGTCTGCAGACCACCCTTTGTTGCTGGGTGGCTGTCTCTTTCTGATTGGGGGGGGGGGGGGGGGTTGTCTCTTTCTGCTGGGGGGAGCTATCTCATTCTGTTGGGGGGAGGGTGTGCTTTCCCTTTCTGCTGGGGGGGGGGGGGGGGCTGCTGGCTCCTTGCTTAGGAAGAACTGTCTCTCTCCTGGGTGACTATCTCTTTCTCACAGTCCTGAGGGTTGCTGTCTCTTTCCAGGTGGGGGGGGGGGGGGGGGCTGTCTGTCTCTCTCTCTCTCTGTGTGTGCTGAAGGCTGTCTCTTTCCTCGGTTGGGAGTCTCTTTATTTGACTTTGTCTGTTTGCAGTCAGACCCAGCAATGAATGGGACCTCTCAGCTCCCCTCTTAACTCTCTTACTGCCAGATGAATTTAGCAGAGTACTCACAGCTGTCAGTTAACTCTTTCCAGAAGTGCAGAATAATTGCAGGTAATTGTACTTATAAATTCCAGGTCATTAAAAATCCTGACTCTAAAATATAATTACCAGACTCTGGTCTTTGCACCTTTCTCACCTTTTTATACAGTATTTAATAAAATGACATCTTTCGCATGGCATGGGGATAATGCACAGATTGCCCCTCCCAGGTTACTTGTCAATGTGGCATTACAGGAGCCCCCTCCCACACTGAAGAAGTTAAATCTCTGAGCTCAGGAGTGTATGATTCAATCAGAGACCTCTGGGGGTCTTACAGAAACACTTGCATATTTCTCAGCTGACATCATCCCTAAGCCCCCTCCTCTAATTATGTTATTATTGAACGTGGCTTTGTTGAGTTTTCCAGAATTTCTTTAAATTTGCATTATTATTTTTTCAGTATTATTAAAAGAATATTTATTTTGTAAGAATGTGGTTTAGGGAGACATCTACTAAGCAGAGGCAAGCGGTGCCGTGGCTATAGGAAATGGTGCACTTGAAACCTAATGATGCCATCCTGAAGTGGTCAGCACATGCCCACCTCCATCTTGTCCACCCCAAGGTGGTCAGCACATGCCCACCTCCACCTTGTCTGCCCTGAGGTGGCCACCACAAGCCCACCTCCACCTTGTCTGCCCTAAGGTGGCCAGCACATGCCCACCTCCACCTTGTCTGCTCTGAGGTTGTCAGCACATGCCCCCCTCCACCTTGTCTGCCCTGTGGTGGTCAGCACATGCCCAACTCCACCTTGTCTGCCCTGAGGTGGCCAGCACATGCCCACCTCCACCTTGTCTGCTCTGAGGTTGTCAGCACATGCCCACCTCCACCTTGTCTGCCCTGAGGTGGTCAGCACATGCCCAACTCCACCTTGTCTGCTCTGAGGTGGTCAGCACATGCCCAACTCCACCTTGTCTGCTCTGAGGTGGTCAGCACATGCCCAACTCCACCTTGTCTGCCCTGAGGTGGTCAGCACATGCCCAACTCCACCTTGTCTGCTCTGAGGTGGTCAGCACATGCCTTACTCCACCTTGTCTGCTCTGAGGTGGTCAGCACATGCCCAACTCCACCTTGTCTGCCCTGAGGTGGTCAGCACATGCCCACCTCCACCTTGTCTGCTCTGAGGTGGTCAGCACATGCCCAACTCCACCTTGTCTGCTCTGAGGTGGTCAGCACATGCCCACCTCCACCTTGTCTACTCTGAGGTGGTCAGCACATGCCCACCTCCACCTTGTCTGCTCTGAGATGGTCAGCACATGCCCACCTCCACCTTGTCCGCCCTGAGGTGGTCAGCATATGCCCACCTCCACCTTGTCCGCTCTGAGGTGGTCAGCACATGCCCAACTCCACCTTGTCCACCCTGAGGTGGGCAGCACATGCCCACCTCCACCTTGTTCATCCTGTCCTAACCCCTTTTTACAGTCAGTTTGATCTAAATATAGTCAGTGAGTGTAATTCAGAAGTACATTGAACCTGGGCTATTTAGTGTAGATCACCATAAGAGCTTACACTTGATTTTAGTTGTTGCCTTATGGCAGTCATTTACAGTCCTAAATTGTGTCCAAAGGCAAATTAAATTAAAACAAATAATTCAAAAGAGGGCGACCCGCACCATGCGGGTCCCTGAGACCTTATCTGACGACCCTCATGGAAAAAGAGGGATGAGGAGAGTCCAACACTTTACATTTCTAGAGAATTTGTCACAGTTCTCGATATTAAGGAATGTATCTGTCGTTACAGATCTCTGCAAAACTAGAATATAGCTTGTGTCACGTGTAGGATCCTTCTTATATATTCTTCATCTTAAAGCCGGTGACCAGCTGGTCCCCAGATCATATATCAAAGGATTTAATAAAGTTCAGGAGGGAAGTATATTCCAGAAAAAGAGCAGTAATAAGGAGAGGCCACAATTTGAAACTATATTTGAAAATTTGTAAAATGATATTAAAACTAATTTTCTATTCTGCGGGCTATGAGCAACTTTTTGGGGCTAAACTATTGTGACGTGTCCAGTTTGGGAAGTCTCCTTTTGAGGGTCATAGGAAATAGTCTCCTATTTATTCCTTACATTGGGTTCCTCTATTTGTATACAATGCCCTTCAGGATCGCTACCTTGTTGTGGTGAAGGAGCTTGTGTACCTCAGTGAAGCTGTGAGCTACACCATGTAGGGTCACCCAAGATGGGCAGGCCACTGCAGAGAGGTCAGACAAATCACGGTCTACTGGAGAAGAAACTGGCACAACCAGACACTACATGTGCCTGGTGTGATGGGGTACATATGGCCTCTGAGAGTCGGAAACGACTGAACAACAACAATTTGTATATATTATTTATATTGTATGTGGTGCATTTTCATAAATATTTCCTGTTTAAGTCATTGCTCTATTTATTCGTCAACCGTTTTTAGTTTTATTTTATATATATATATATATATATATATATATATATATATACATTAGCGATTTGTCCGTCAAAAATGACAGGACAATACATTTGAAGCCGTGGGAATGCTGTTTGCGACACAATGTAAAGTTTTTGCTAGTCTGAGGATCTTCGGCGCTCATTGCGAGCCTCTGCTCTCCTGTACTTTTGCTCTTCTGAGCACTTTTGGCGCCATATATATAACTGCAGTGTAAAAATTTAATTTTTTAGTGTAGTGTAAAGTATACATTTTTATTTTTCATTACTAATTAATACTTATTAAATTAATGTATGTTAATAATTAATTCTGAATGAACAAATGTATTAGGAAGTGAAGCATTAATGTATTCATAAAGTAACAGCAGTGTAAAATATGCTATTTAGCGTTTTTTTTATATATTTTTTTTTTACTAATAGTTAATTACTTAATAAATTAACATACTTTACCTATTTCTAATTAATATATCAAGCAATCAATATCCTGAAGAGCTAACAATCTCTTTTAAATTTTGCTGCAGCTTACAATGTACATTTGGGCTGTTGCTGCCCTGATGAGAAAGTGTCAGTAATGTGGCAGGTGTGCAGTGTAAATATGCTGCGTGCGTGAGGGCAAACCGTTGTTTGTATTATTCTTAGTTGCAAGTTAGTTTTGTAAAATTGGCGGCGAATGGGTATGTGGTAAACGGCTCGCGATCATTTTCCGTCCTTTGTAATAATGTATTTTGTTACGTGTCTGTCGGTGTTTTGCGCGGTTCAGAGTTGTGTAGCCTCGTTTTCAGTTTTTTCGGCCACCATTTTTTGTTTTTCTTGCTTAGCGGATTTTCTAGTGCCGAAACTCAACAAATTCTGCTTAAATTTGCATGCAACCTCACTCTCAGACGTCCTGGTTGTCCCCCTGTGCTGTGTGTGAGTTTTTTTTTGTGTTTTTCAATTTGCGCGGTTTGGCCGTTAACTTCATATTGTTCTGATCTCTTTTTTTTGTGTATTATCTCTCGAAAGCTTGTTGCTTTATTATGAATACGTAGGTCTAATAAAAAAGGTATCACTATATACTGCAATACTCTGATTATTCAACTGGATTACTGGACATTCACGGCTACCTCACTCTTCATATATATATATATATATATATATATATGCATACATACACACACACGCCCCAATTCAATGTTACAAGTACAGCATCCTTATGGATACACGTGTGGCTCTATGCACTCTCTTTTTTAGTGGTGTGTGTGTATATATGTTTTTTAGGAGCCTCTCTCATTGGATTTCCTTTCTATTAGTGCAATGCTCAGTTTTCGGTGTATATGTACAAGTTGTGCCAATCCTGGTATAATTTTGTGTATCCGATCAGACAGATGTGACCAGACTTGTTACATTTCGCCGGAGCCTCCTTCCTCTTTTTATCTTTATTTTAGCTCTAGGCTGCTGTGTTAAATACCACATGTTGTGAGCAGTCGGCTGTATGGCTGCAGTTTAACCCCTGGTGCACCAGAACGTTGAGAGCCAGCATGCTCGTGTTTGTCGTGTTGAATCTGTATCTCTGTTTGTAAAGATCACGTTTGTTGGTTAACTCTCTGATTGTACTAAATGCAGCGGAGGTCAAACATTTCTGTAAGTGGTAACCTGGAAATCTAAGAGTGACGGATGCACAAAATGTTGAAACCGCGTGGTAGTGCCGGTGTAGAAGACAAGACAGGACCAAACATATTCTGTACATCATGTTATATGTGACTGAGGTACTGCTGACAGGACTGATCGGATTGTTGTTGTCTAGTCGTTTCCGACTTTTCATGACCATATGGACAGCAGCATGCCAGACACATCTTATGTCTGGTGATGCTTATCCATAAAGGTTTCTTGGCAAAGATACTGGTGTGGGTTGCCAGTTCCTTCTCCAGTGGACCATGATTTGTCTGACATCTCTGCTATGGCCTGCCCATCTTGGGTAAATCTACATGGTATAGCTCACAGCTTCATTGAAGTAGACAAGCACCTTTGCCACAACAAGGTAGTGATCCAGAAACTGATCAGATAGAAGTGGGTTAATAGTAGAGCCCATTTACAACCCCCTTATACTTAAAGAGCTGCTATAATAGAATTGTGTATGTTCATGTAATAACATTCTTCTTTGGCATAGGAATTCAATGTAGATTTTAAAATGTAAGGTTATGAATCTGGGAAAGAAAAATATCTATGCAATTTATAATATTAATGGAGCGAATCTAGGTGTATCAGATATTGAAAGGGATTTGGGAGTGCTTGTGGACAACCACCTAGGTAACAGCGCTCAATGCCAAGCAGCAGCTGCAAAGGCAAATAAAATATTAGCATGTATTAAGAAGTGTATAGAAGCAAGTGAAGCAAATATAATTCTGCCACTATACAAATCACTAGTACGCCCTCATTTGGAATATGGAGTACAATTTTGGGCACCACTTCATAAAAAGGACATTTTAGAGCTGGAAAAGGTACAGAGGAGGGCAACAAAACTAATAAGGGGAATGGAGGGGCTATGTTATGAGAAGAAAGACTAACCAAATTAAACTTATTTTCGCTAGAAAAAAGGCGTCTACGAGGGGATATGATTACTTTATATAAATACATCCAGGGTCAGTATAAAGATTTGTCAAGTGAGATTTTTGTGCCAAGAGGTTTTCAACTGACAAGAGGACATCGCTTGAGGTTAGAAGTAAAAAGATTCCACCTTAAAGAAAGAAAAGGGTTCTTCACAGTAAGGGTGGTTAATCTGTGGAATTCTCTCCCAGAGGAGGTGGTGACAGCGGATTCGATAGATAACTTTTAAAGGGGACTGGATTTATTTCTAATTAAAAGGGAATTCAGGGTTATCATGGATAATTAGAGAGAGAGTATTGATCCAGGGAGAAATCCGATCGCCAGTATATGGGGTCAGGAAGGAATACATTTTCCCTTTGAGACAATTGGCTAAGTTTCACTTTGGTTTTTTTCTGTTTGCCTTCCTCTGGATTAATTAACAATTAATCTGCATATTGCATATCAGAGGAGATCTTATAAGGTTGAACTTGATGGACTAAAAGTATTTTTTCAATTTCTATGTAATGTTAAATGGACTCAGCTCTCTGTCTCTCTCTCTCTCTCTCTCTCTCTCTCTCTCTCTCTCTCTCTCTCTCTCTCTCTCTCTCTCTCTCTCTCTCTCTATATATATATATATATATATATATATATATATATATATATATATATATATATATATATATAGTGAGAAATTTCCTTGTCAATCTTGTGGAACTAATAGTGAGAAAAAGCACAAGGAGCCTTTAAATACAATCATTTTAAATGCAAACGTATTCCACTGCACTTCCCAATGTGTTTTTCCACCAGTAGCTCCTGGTTGGGTTTGTGTTCAAGTGTCTTATGTTTGCTGAGTTTATTTGAGTTTCCTTATTGGAAATGAATATATTGAAGTTTATATATATATATATATATATATATATATATATATATATATATATATATATATAATCCATTTAGTATATATGTATATAAATGTACACACACAGACTAAATGGATTATATATATATATATATATATATATATATATATATATATATATATATATATATACATATCTAGCATACATTTTTATTAGAAGCCTTTTCTGTGTCCATGACTTGTGGTTGTGTCTGGGTGTTTTATATCGTATTTCTCGGACGTCATCGCGTGTCAGTATCGGCTCCTGGAGCGACAGTCTCTGCATTCTGAACATTTTTGTTTTTAGGGAAAAAAATCTTAATTTTGGTACATGCATTTCTTCACATATATCATAAGGTTGTTGTACTGGTTTGGAAATGTGTCTATTCAGTCTGCACTCGGGATGGCTTAGTGTGTTCAGGGTGTATAGTAGGCACATCAGTTAATTAATTAATTAGTCATCATTACCCATATGTTGTATATAATATAGTCTTTTATACAGTGAATGAGGATTAGTTAAGCCTACTTTTAGGTAGATAAAACCGACAGAGTAGATGGGCCTTGTTGGTGCTTATCTACCTTACAATATGTGTCAAATGAATGAACAATAAAAAAAGACTTAAAGGCAGGTTCCTGAGTATTTACTTTTATGTACTTTTATTTTATTAAGAAGTGCTTATAAGATCTGTTTTACTGCCTAAAATCAAACCATTTATACCTGTATGGGTCTGCCCTCTGCAGCTCATGAAGACACAGACTCTGTAGGATTGAATGTGCTGTGTAGTGTCCTAGCCTATCAGAGCCCACGGCTTAGCAGCATGTTGCAGAGAGATGGTCACTGATTAGTTAGTTTGAGACTCAGTAAGTACAGCAGAATATGTGTCTTCATGAGCTGCAGAGAAACTATTTATTTGAGTTTAGGAAGGGGGCATTTCTCTTTATAATGTAACATGGATCAGAATTTGCCCGCCCCTCGCCCCCTTTGGTTACAAAGTGACCTGATCTATGGATGAAACCGGAGGAGCCGCCCAAAGGTGCAACTGAATATCATCTGGTTCTGTTTCATCTGGCTGCAGCAATGTTCAAAGCTGTTTGATACAGAGGGCATATGCTTAAGGGAAGCCATGCTTGATATGGTTTTGGATTGCAAGAGCGAAGCCTTTGTGGGCACATTTGCATGTCCCTGCCCAGGTTCCCAGAATGCAGTGTAATAACTGTATTTCTCGGAATTCTGGGCATGAAACAAGTAAGTAAATAAATGTACTATTTACTACTATTGCTCTTTTGCCCACCATAATGATATATAATTATAGGTCTATTTCTGTCCCCTCTGGGGTGTCTATACTGACAAACCAAATATAGCTTTGTCCTGCTGGAAACTTTGCTCTTTCCATAAACAACTGTAGAAAAAAAAGAGGCCAATCACATGATTTAAAAGGACTCGGTCTATTTAAAATCAAGTTGTGTTTTTAGGTTATTCTGAAAGAGCATGAAAAACTGGCTGTATGTCGTGTTATCCATTTTTTTCTAAAGTGAATCAATCATGGAAAATGTCATGTTGTTGTTGATGCATGTATATGTATAATTTACCATAGAGAAAATCTGCTAGTACAATGTATAGACAATTTTTAATGCTCTTTAAAATTTCAGCTAAAAATTAATAAATAAAATAAAAACATTTTTCTTTAGTAAAACAATAATCGCCGTAAATTGGTCATATACTAATGCTTTAGCACTGCAACTGGGGTGGGGTTCCATGCAGCCCCCCAAAAATCCCACCCAATATTATATTGTCATCATTGGTCCTTTTTAAGGGAGAGCTAAGAAGGGCCATAAACAGAAGTAATGTGACAAGAGGAACCTCACCCCCACTTCTCAGCTCTGGGTTGGGTGGTTTCATTTCTCCTTTTATTATGTTCATTCTTTATGGCACTGGTTAAAGGAACACAGCAGAGGTCCCAGTTATTACACATGGAAAACACACAACAAAACCCGTCCTGTATGTATCACCTGATTTAATGAGTTTGTCTCATTCTGGGACTATTCTGCATGTTTGGAGAGGGGTTGCTGTGGTGGGTTGCGAGGGGGCTCTGGGAGTGTACCCCCACTTAACCAATCACAATACCACCATTTAGTTAACAGGTTATACTTAAAAGAAAGAAAGTAAGAAAATCAAAAATAAAATATATATTAAAACATAAAGTTATATTCCCAAACCGAGAAGGGGTTAAATCCATGTGTGTAACTGTATGAGGGTCTGTCCGGGAGCCTGGAATAATAATAATAAAATGAGGGATCGGAGGAGGAAGGAGTGAGATGAATGGGGTTCTGTGCGGCTCTAAATGTAGGACATGGAATAATCCGACCCATGAATAAATGATGCAGAGCGGCCGACAAATCAACTGGGGAATTTCCACTCTCCTGTAGAAGGGACACAAGGAGACTAGGGTCTCTGTCCATTCACTGGGATGGTGCTGGACAGGGTCCAGGTGAGGATCTTGGCAGGTCTGGTCTTATTCTGGACATAGGGACCAATCCACTCCCCTCAGCGCATCTCTCCGTATTATAGCAGAGTCTGCTCTGCCTCATCACCTAGATCAGGGGTGTCCAAGATCGGTCCTGGGGGGCCGCACACATGCCTGGATTTGAGGATATCCCTCCTGCAGCAGGGTGAGACTATTGTTTCTTCAGTCATGCTGACTGACTCACCTGTGCACAGAAATTAAATCCTTAAAACCAGGCTTGTGTGCGGCCCACCAGGACCGAACTTGGACATCCCTGACCTAGATAAATAGCAGGTGGACAAAGGTGTTTGTTTTTTTGTTTGTTTTCTTTATTTCTGCTAAATTGATTAAGTTATAAGCATTTGTAGATATATGTTTTTTTTTAAACTATTCATGTGTATATTGTTCTTTTTCACTCATATTGAGAGAGTGCTATGGTTATAGGAACCACCTTTGAATTAATGTTTGTGATGCAATTTTGAATATTAAATAATTCATTTATAATATATATATATATATATCACGTATATAGTTGTGAGCATGCGGGTCGTTGCTAACGCTGCGGGCTTAGCAAAGCGAGGACTGCAAAATTTACGGACTTAGCATCCAGAAATACGAGCCGCGGGGCTTAGAAAAAAAAACATTACGACCTCGCAAAAATACGACCTTAGCGCCGGAAACCCACGCACATTAAAACATTAAAAACACAATAAATACACACAACAAACACATAAAAAGCTTACCCACAGTAAGGACCTCTGAAAGTGATGTTACATCTCAATTTAAGTAGAAATTGTAGAGTGTAGACACCCGAAAATCCCCTAAGCGAGAAAAAAAATGGCCGCCGAAAAAAACAAAACGAGGTTACAGGACCCTAAACACGCAAAACACCACGAAACAGATTTTCCGAAAAAGCCGTACAAGGTCCAACAACGACGCAAAATCATCCACAGCCACGTACCACATACATAAGCCGACATTTTACAACACTAACATATATATATATATATATATATATATATATATATATATATATATATACAATCACATATATATACAGTCACATATATAGTTGTCATCATGCGGGTTGTCGCTAATACTTGCGGGCATGCGCAGCAAGCCCGCCTTTTGTGGTAGCGAGGCCGCAGTTGCTGGCAAGGAGCGCTTTCGGCGCTCCATGCGCTGGTGGAGATGAGCGCCATAGACGATCATCCCTACGATTTCCGAACTGCAACTACGGACTAAATCCATTATGGGCTCTCAAAAATATGACAACGGACAAACCGCGCACTGTGGCAACATAAAAACCTTACCCACACCAAGGGGGGACACCCAGGACCTCTGCAACACAGCTTAAGCATCGAATTCTGTGAAATTTACAAAGTTTAGCCACTCGAAAATATCCTAAGCAAGAGAAAAAATGGCAGCCGAAAAAAACGTAAACGAGTCTACACGACCCCTAAAGCCGCTAAATTACACAAAGCAAATACAGCTTTTACAAAAACCTGTACGACCTACAACATACACCATTAGCAAGGACGCTTCATCATACAAACCCGCCTACCACATACACAATCGTCGCCATTTTACAAAATTAACTTACACAATGCGGAAGTACACAGCTACACTAATGGCTTCCTCGCGCACGCAGCCAATTTACACTACATACTGCACACATTGCTCACACTTACACCTCAGCTCAACAACACTGCAAACCTACATTGTATGCTGCAGGAACATCAGATTGTCAGCTTTTCAGCACAATGCTTCCTGCATGTATTCGTTACAAATAGATAAAGTATATTAATTTATTACTTTACTACTTATTTAATTAGCATCACAACATACATATACACAAAAAAAAACACTATTGCATTAAACGCAAAAGACATTTACTGTGCGCCTCACAACGAGCGCCAACGCTTCTCATAGCACACAACCTACACCAGGGGCAGCCTTGCAATAAGCCCAAAAAGCAGCGCCTACCCTACAATGACAGCAAAAGCGCCTCTGATAAAAAAAAATACAACAACCAAGAGGCTTGCAATGAGCGCCGCCAAAGGCGCTCAGCGCAAGGCTTGCAATCAGCCCTGAGATCTCAGACCACCATAACAAATAATGTCTGGCCCAAACAACATTCCTTGACTTACAATTCTATTGCTGTCATTTTTTGACGGGCAATTCGATAGTATCACATATATAGTTGTGAGCGTACGAGTTGTTGCTAACGCTGCGGGCTCGCGTAGCGAGCCCGCGGCCCTCGCGAAGCGAGGGCCGCGGGCTCACTACGCGAGTCGCGGCCCTCGCGTAGCGAGGGCCGCGGCTCGCGCAGCGAGCCGAGGCCCTCGCGAAGCGAGGGCACTGCCCGAGGGTCTCAGTTGCTGCAAGGAGCGCCGAAGGCGCTCCTTGCCAGCAACTGAGACCCTCGGGCAGTGCCCTCGCGAAGCGAGGGCACTGCCCGAGGGTCTCAGTTGCTGGCATGGAGCGCCGAAGGCGCTCCATGCCAGCAACTGAGGACCCTCGCGAAGCGAGGGCCTCAGTTGCTGGCATGGAGCGCCGTAGGCGCTCCATGCCAGCACCTGAGGACCTCGCAAAGCGAGGGCCGCAGTTGCTGGCATGGAGCGCCGAAGGCGCTCCTTGCCAGCAACTGCGACCCTCGCAAACTTCACGTCGCAACCCAAACAGTACGACACACACATTACGACACTCGCAAACAACATACGACACACGTTCACACACATTACGGACTCGCAACACTCGGACGCAACTCGCGAACATTAGAAAATGTCAAACACAATACATACACACACCACATACATAAAAAACTTACCTACACCAAGAGGGAGCACCCAGCACCTCAAAAATACAACTTACACCTCGATTTTACTTCAAATAAAACAGTTTAAACACTAAAAAAAAAACGAAGCGAGAGAAAAAATGGCCGCCGAACAAAACGAAAACGAGGCTACAGCACTCTAAACTCGCAAAACACCACAAGAAACTCGCAAAACACCACAAAACAACTACGGATATTCCGATACAAACGTATAACACACATTACTCGCCATTTCGCGCCAATGCGGAAGTACACGACTACGCTAACGGTTTGGTCTCGCGCACGCACAGTGTTACACTGCACACATTCAGCACGCTTACACAGCAGATCCACACCACTAATGCTGCAGCAACATCAAAACACATTCACAGCTCTTACACACAATGCTTTAAAATAGGTAAAGTATATTCATTTATTAATGTATTATATATTTCATTATTACACACTAAACAGCATTAGCTACCTTACAATTTCATTGCCGTCATTTTTTGACGGGCAATTCGCTAGTATATATATATATATCATACACACACACACACTGTCTGAATTCTCCTTGGATTGTCAGCTCTCCTGGACAGAAGCTCCTCATTGTTCCTCTCAGTAGGACTCCTGGCAGTGTCTGGATACAGCAGTATAATCTCCTCCAGATGTTCTCCTGGCATCTGTATCCTCCTTGTGGGGACGCTGAGTCAGTCCCTGCGCAGGAGACCCTCTCTGAGCCAGGCGGGTCACAATTAACACTTTCCTACCCCCAACTTGCAGCTCCCATGTATATAATCCTAGATATACCGCGCGGTTCTTCATGTTCTGGTTGACTTTTAATACAGATGTGGCTTCATATATAGGACTTATGGAGGAATTAATGGGCCAGTGTAATGCTCCATTAGTCTAATGTAGTGCTTCCCAATCCTCATGGGCTCTGAGACTAACTTTATATTCAGGGGATCAAAGGTAAGTAATGGTTTTGATTTCAGATGGTTTTAGATCACAGCTGTTCTTTGTTCTTTAGGGTGCAGCATATTGTAAAGTGTTGAGAATTACAGGGGGGATTTAATTAGAGGCCAACACTATGTAACTAATTGGCATCATATTCTACCTGCTTAAGAGTTCTGGTTTGAACAAAACAATTTAAAGGGATATGTAAGTGAGCTGGATTATGAATGCATCTGATAGAGGAGACTTAGTAGTGTATGAAAACTTTTTTTTTGCATGGAAATATCCCAAAATAAAAATTAATTATCTTACCTTGAAGTTAGCACAATTTCCTTTGTTTTTTGGAATTTGCATGTGATTGTGTACACCCCTAGAATATCCCACCTGTTATCATTCTTCACCTCAGTGGCTTCTGGCATGTGCTCAGTACAAGAACTTCAGCAGTTACTTCCTATGCTCTGTACCAGAAAGGTCAAAATATGTACCCTGCTGTATTTCCTGTGTATACCCTGCTTATGTAAGCGTCCTATGGGCGTGCACAGCTGGATTTGACTTTTTTGTGCAAATAGCTTTGTAAGTAAACTGAACTTTACCATATAACACATGTTTTCATACACTACTAATTCTCCTTTATCAGATGCATTCATAATTCAGCTGACTTACATATCCCTTTAAAGGGACATGGAATCTATAAATCCTGCTTTACATCATCAGAATAATGAAAAGAAAGTGGGGGGGGGGGATTTAAACTGATAGATATCTCTCTGTTTTATATGAACTAGTTAATCCTATGCGACCCTTCCTTCACTTGGCAGATTCTCCAAGAAGCATAACTCACAAGAATATTGTAAATAGCAATACTCTGTTTTCTTCAAGCAAAACATGGCCGCCTATTCTTTGGGTTCTTTAGACATTCTCAAAAATTTTATTTTATTGTTGCAGAAACAAGAGTAAATAAGCATTTAGCATATATGAGCAATACAGCATTTAAAAAAACATTCTAAGCAAGTCAAAAGTCTTTACATGCTTTCTGCTTGATTTGACTGTTTTACATGATGGTGCAGAGCAGAATTCATTAGTGGAGGGTCCGTTTAACTGATCCAGCCTCCTCATATAGATTCATGAAGGTGGTCTACAGACCCTGCCGGCCCAGCTGAATATCAAGGAGACTTTCTGCTTTGGTTCTGGGGGTTTTAAAGTGATAGAACCTGATGTGTATTGTATTGCATTTTTGAATTGGCCCCTTGCTGGGTTAAAGATAAAGGGCTGCCGTCTGGCTCCTCTCTGGCTGCTGGCTGGCACGGTGTAGTTATCTCTGATGGAAAACAGACCAGGATTTGTGACTTCCTGACACCACAAAGGTCTGTTCAGCAGGTCCCTGGTAGTAAAGCACTTTAATTCCCCGGCATTATTATGAAGTTTCTGCTTTCACCAAAATGTTGCCTTTGTCCCATAGTCACGGGCAACGACTGGCCCCATCGGTGGCTTCCCAGGTGGCCCCATCGGGGGCTTTCCAGGTGGCCACTTGGTAAAAGGGTGAATCTTGTTTATTATGGAACAGGGACAGTTAATTATTTTTATCTAGGGGTGATGATATAACCACCTACACACACGCACACACATATATATATATATATATATATATATATATATATATATATATATAATTTTTTGTATAGAAAAGTTGATAATTTATATCGATAATTTAGGGCCCTTTGTATAGAAAAGAGGGAAGGGCCCTAAATTATTTTGCACCGTGGCCTCCACCAGTGAATATACAGTAAGTATGTGTGTGTGTATATGTGTGTATATATATATATATATATATATATATATATATATATATATACACACACATTTCCCAGCTGCCTAAATATTTCCCAAGTGTAATCCATCTCTATGAAGGGCTTGGTTCCAGGCTCCATATAAATGCCTCAATAGGAGACTATTATATCTGCATCTCTGGTTCTTATCCATTATAAAAATCTATATATAGAGATATAGAGACAATCAACTGTCTGGTCCTGGTTCTAGTAATTGCAGAGCTGAAAAGTGCACATATAAATACATAAACAATTGGTTCTTATTAAAAGAAAGGAGTGGACGTGTTAGATAACTGAGCACGTATAGATTGGAATAAAAAGAACTTAAAGGGATATGGAAGGCTGCTGGATGTTACTAGGTATATAATATCCCTGGGTATCTATTTACTGTTATGTACTATTTTATTAAGAAGTGCTTATTAGATCTGTTTTTACTGACTAAAATCACACAAATAGTCCCTGTATGGGTCTGCCCTCTGCAGCATATGCAGACACAGACTCTGTAGGGCTGGGTCTTCAGTGTATTTGCCCCATTACCTCTCCTGGATGTCAGCTCTGCGTCTCTACTACTCCTGGGACGGTTTGTGTAGTTTTTGATTAGACAATTAATTATTATTATTATAGTTTATTTGTTCTGTGCAAACATATTCCGTAGCGCTATACAGAAGTTGTGATCAAGGCAAAACAATATTAGCACATTACAAAGATGGAGGGCCCTGTCTTTGAGCCTAAAATCCTGGATCCATAGAGCTTTCCCCCAAAGCGCTGCGCAAGATTGAAAACTCGCAGATTTCATCATATTTGGGTCTTTTATGTGATCAGCATCCCACCCCCTCATGTTCCCTGGAGCCTCAGGGATTGATATAATGAGTGCGGGTGATGCCCATTTGGGTGTCATGCTGTCAGCACACAGCTCCAGGCTGCTGGTGACCTCCATACTCTAGTGTTTTGTCTCCTACCCTGAGGGGTCACATTCCAGGATTAATACATGAACTTGCCTGGTGCCCAGGGTGGGAAGGACTGATGAAAGTCCAGACAAGACCCTCTAACCTGGCATGTGCTTCCAGTTGTTGAATTTATAAGCTGCTGCGGTGAAAGCTGACATTTCAGTTTCCAGTGATCAGCTTCTCGAGGTGGGAGGACACTGTAAATGCATGTGAATCTGCCAGTGCTTTATTTCACTTATTTTTCTATGCTGTCTCAGAAGGGTGTGTACTTTAAACATTTTGGTCTGTAGTGCAGCTTTTCACTGTTGGTACCGCCAGTAGCCTGGAGCCGGAGGGGGAGGCTGAGCTCAACTCACGTCAGTAAAATGAGTTTCAGGCTTCTGTATGGGCCGGGTGCCTGCACCCCCCGGCTCCTAATAAAGTGATTCTATAGTATAACAGACTCATGTCAGGGTGTGCTTATAGGCAGGGCGTGCTTATTATCACCCTGCGCTGCCCCGGAGCTCTAGTCCTCCTGGGTCAGAGGTAATCGGCATGACACCTTGTCTCGAGCTGTTAATGTCGGCTTTGTTCATGATCACTACATCACTTAATAGTCTATAATGGTAGATACAAAAGGCCCATCTAGTCTTCCCATTCCTGCACCCCTCCCTCCATACCAATCACACACATTGGCGTTATCCCAGAATCTGACACTTCAAAGGGTCATGTTTAGTTTAATTATTTATTTCTATATTTTTATTATTACCAATAACATTTTCTGACAAAAATAAATCTAATTTAACTAATGTAACTTTGTATCAGGGAGTGTTTCTGCTGAGGCCCAGGCCTAGGGCAGCACATTTACAGGGGGCAGCAGGTTGCATATGGATATATGTGTGTGTATATGCAAGACACGTCTGTATGCAGTGATGTTACTGGCTGTAATGGGCACGGTCTAATTTAATATAGATCTCCATTATGCATTTATTTTATGTATATATTTACAATAGTATTATGTATCTACCACCTTTTAGAGCAGTGGTGGGCACCAGGCAGCTTGGGGGCCACATGCGGCCCTCTGACACTTCCCATTTGGCCCCCAGCCTATTCTTTGGAGTGTGAGAGCGTGCCCCTCTCCAACAATAACGAATACCCAATTTACCCTACTTACTCCTCATTATCTGTTCTGTTGCTAATTTTAATTTTTTTCCAACAGTTATTTACGATTTTGTTTTTGGGTAAAATAAAATGGGTTAAAGAGCCCTTTTAAGGTTATCCACTTCTTTAAGAATAATTCCATAAGACTATGTCTAATTTTTTTATTTATTCTTAAAGATTATGAAAAGCTAGTTCTATATTGTACAAGACTGAGTAATTCCTCACATATTCAGCATTGTTTGTGTGGTATTATTATTATGCACATGGACACCTCCAGAATATGAATTAATAGCTGTAATGCTCTAATTAGTAACAGTGCCTGCGTGTTTGGGGACAAAACAATATTATCATTCATTTAAATCCCCTGAGCTACAAACGAGCTTATGGAAACAATACTGAATATATCCACGATGATTTACTGTAGAGACAAATGTCTGTTGCATGTCTTTACATTTTAATCTTGGTTCTGAAAAGCATGGAGGAGTGCCATGAGGTAGGGTGTGATATCACATGTGCAGTGATGTCACTCAGTGATGTCACACATAGCATGCATTGGGCATGTGCCACATTAGCTGTGGTGGGATTCCCCTCACCCCCCCCCCCCCCCCCCCAAATCAGAAGCAGATGTCCGACTGGATTCCAGGCTGACCGCTGGAGGTTACTTCCCATACCCCCCCCCCCCCCCCATTATGGGAGATAATTTCCAAATGGGGAGGGGATGTCACGCAAGTGGGTCCTGACGTCTGGGGCACATTAGGAAAGCATGTAAATAATGATCAACCCAGTTAAAGCGCCACCACTATGTATGTGTGTGTGCGTGTATATGTGTATATATATATATATATATATATATATAAACATTTATATATTACATAATTTGTATCTAAGAACACAATTAAGCAGAATTTTTTTTATTGAATAAAAAAAAAATAAACCGCCAAAATAATGGAATTGAATCCAAGGTAGAAACAATAAAGTGACTATAAACTGTGAAAAGAATCAGCCCAAAAAGTTCACCTTTAAGGAAGACACAAGCAGGAAGAATATTAAGATATACTGTAACTACTTATGAACAAATGTTTTAAAAACAATTTGTTAAAATAAAAATTAATAAAAAAACGAAAACAAAAATTACTTTTTTTTTCCTCGCCAATTATTTTGAATCTTTTTTGTTTAATTTTTTTTAAATATTTCTTTATTGTATCGTAGAATTAGATACAGAAGTGGTTCACCTGATTAGCATATGGAGCAATTAGTGCTTAGAAAATACTCGGGGGGGGGGGGGGGGGGGCTGAGTAAAAATAAAAGGCAACATTTTTAAAAGTAATGGCATAAGAATGTTTTCTACAGTTTTCCAGAGGAGGCACATGGTTCAGCTTATCACTTATAAGAGTCCATGAGGATTTCTGCACACTCTATTCCGATAATTGGGCGCTGTGAGTTTTCAGGCACCATCAAGTTCCAGGAAAGGCAAAGAACTATTTTCCCCTTTGTGGCGCAACTCTACGGCGCTGAATTGACAGCAATGCCATCGCTATGTTCGGCGCGGGCACTCACCCCCAGGGCCTCAGACGCGCCTCTCATAGCTCAAGGCCTCTTCTGTCAACGCTCCATATATGCTAAAATCTGCGTCGCCATCTGTCGGCCGGAGGCGGAACTGCAGCTGTCAGATGTTGCGATGGTGAAGAGGGAAAGGACCCCGCTTTGTATTAGGGAAGTTTAATTTTGCCTCAGGGTGGTTTGGAATTTGGTAAGTTCCACAAATGGAGCATTGCTTCACCTTCCTCAGGAGTATGGATTGTGCGATGTCTTCCTTCTTTTGATATGTTCAGGCTAAAAGTGAAACCCCACGTATACTTGTATCCATGCTTTGTAATCGCCTCTAAAAAGGGTTTCAGGAGTTTCCTTTTGTATAAGGTAGTGGGTTACAATTCCAAGAATAGCTGGTTGACCTCCTTCAATTCCAGGAACACCATATCTAGCTGCTTTCATGAATAAGACTTTTGTAGAAAAAAAAATAGACAACATTTCTTGGTCTCTCATTGGAGGATTGCGGAGCTCTTAGGACTCCATGGATCCTGTCCATTCTGAGGTCTTCTTTACTTAGACCTTGGCACGTAAATCTTTCATGTATAGAGGTAGGTCTTGTACTGACTCAGATAAGTTAAGAATCCTAATGTTGGGCCTCCGAGATCTATTTTCTAGATCCTCTTGTATGATTTTAGGTTGTTTTTGTTCCTCTTTAAGCACAATCGGATCATTTTCCATTTCTGTTTGTGACTTAAGAAGGTTATTAAATCTGTCTTCTAATTTGAGAACTTTGGTGTTCAATGCTTTTATTTTTGCTGTTAGTTCCTCAGTGACTCTCTGTATCTCAGCTGTAATTTCTAATCTGAAAGTCTGAATCTTTTTTTCTTTTTCTGATTGAAATAGTCAAATTATTCCCTTTTTAAGTGTTTATGTTATTCAGTCATGTCCAACTCTCCCTGACCAAATGTACCATAACAAACCATGCTGATCCACTTGGTATTCATGGCAGTGATACTGGAGTGGGTTGCCAGCTCCTTCTCCAGTGGGCCACAGCAAACAGCTCCTGGTATTCTTAGGTGGTCTCCCATCCAAGTACTGACCAGGCCCAACCTTGCTTGGCTTCAGGGTGGTGTGAGCTTTGGTTGCCTGACTGGAATCGAACCCAAGTCACAGCGGTGACAGCACTGAATCCTAAAAAACTGGACCACCAAGGAACCCCATTCCCTTTATAGTAGCGCTTAAAGAAAATGATAAATCAACCCCTTTGGATTATTGTGTCCATTCATCCAGACGGGGGACACATAATTACTAGATTCAAAATAAATATTTGCTGCGGTTGCATCATTTGATCCAATCCCCCATCCCCCCTTTTATTGTTTTTTTTTTGTTTGTATTTATATATTTTGGTTAAAGCCTGCCACTGCTGTTTATTTTATTGTTAATTAATGGGGAACTAGACACATATGTAACTTGCACTTCCTGACACTGGCCCTTTAACACCCTCGGTCTTTATCTTGTACATTTCCAGTAATGTTCTGACGTATTTGCCCCAAATTGATCTTTCTTTTGAATGACACAGAAGCCAAGAAATCTTCCCTGGGGGGTTCTGCGCAGGAGATTGGAATGTAATACATTGGGTCCATTGCTGAAGCTGCAGGTCTGGTCACCTGATTTACTACACACTGTAATTAACCCTCTCCGTCCTTATATTGGAACTACATATGCTCCAGTATTAGAAACATAATCTACATTGGATTCCCCAATATCTCTGGTGTCCAAATACTCCCCTGATCACCCACCTGAGACCTAATTATCTGGCTTTTAAACTTACATCTGAAGTTTAGTGTTTCAGGGCAACTCTTCAAAAAAGAACATTGTGTGCGGGACCAACAGGACTGCTCTCCACCCCTCTTATGACTCCAGGAGGTGACAGTATCTGCGGGTTTCACATTCTACTAGACCGGTCTAGGTTGCCTGTGGTGGGGAGGAGGCAGATTCCTGTCAGGACAGTCTCCTGGGCACTACCTCCCAGCCCCTGGACACCCACTGGACTATAAAGAGAGGGAGATCTTCTTAAGTCTCAAACAATTGCACATTTGCTACAGACTTTTTTTTTATTGACATAATTATTTATTACTAATTCACAATATACATTTGCATGTCTCTGCCAAGGTTCCCAGAATGCAGTGTAATACCTGTATTTCTCGGAATTCTGGGCATGAATCAGGTTTTTTAACTTGTTTTAGACATTCAAATGTGAACACAGGTGTACTATTTATTTACTGTACGGTGGAGGCTTCTATCGCTCTTTTGCCCACCATATTTTAAATGATTGTTGTGGTGAACTACCTACTCAAAATATCCACTACACAAGCTAAGGAACTGGCCCCACGCTAATGAGAGGCAGTAGCCTTGAAACAGCTGTATGTGGGTGGGATTCCTAGTTTGTGTATAATCCAACCCTAGCTTTGCTCAATGCTGTTTGATACAATGGGCATATGTTTATCAATTGCAAGAGCGAGGCCTTTGTGGGTACACTTGCATGTCCTTGCCAAGGTTCCCAGAATTCAATAACATGAAGTTTTTTAACTTGTTTTAGACATTCAAATGTCAACACAAATGTACTATTTATTTACTATATTTGCCCGTCAAAAATGACGGGGCAATACAATTTGAAGCCATGGGAATGCTGTTTGACACATAATTGAAACCGTTTTGTACTGTGAGGACCTTCGGTGCTCATCACATGCCTCACAATGAGCGCCTTTGGCGCTTATTGCGAGCCTCTCCCGTCGTGCTCTTTTGGTCCTCTGAGAGAGATATATATTTCTATGTATATGTAATTAAGTAATAATGAATGATTTTTTAAATCAATTAATATACTTTAATTATTTATAACTAGCGACTTGCCCGTCAAAAATGACAGGGCAATAAAATTGTAAGGCAGGGAATGCTGTTTGGGGCCAGACATTAATTTTTTGGGTGGTCCGAGATCCTTCGGCGCTCATTGCATGTAGTGTCCTTGGTAAGAGTGTATCTTGTACCTCGTACGTTTTGTTTTAAAAGCCGTATGTGCTTGGTGGTGTTTTGCGTGTTTAAGGTCCTGTAGCCTCGTTTTTCTTTTTTTTTATCGGCAGCCATTTTTTCTCTCGCTTAGGGGATTTTCGTGTGTCTAAACGCAGGAATTTGGAGTTGTAACTGAGGTGTAACTTCACTTGCAGAGGTCCTGGGTGCTCCCCCTTGCTGTGGGTAAGCTTTTTATGTAGTTTTTGTGTGTATTTAAAATGGCGGCGAATGTGGATGATGTTGCGTCCTTGGTAAGAGTGTATCTTGTACCTCGTACTGCTTTTTTGAAAAGCCGTATGTGCTTGGTGGTGTTTTGCGTCTTTACGGTCCTGTAGCCTCGTTTTTTGTTTTTTTTCGTTGTTTTATTGTGTAAAGTGGCATTGTATTAATGTGTTGCGCGTCTCATGAGCATTTTCCGGCTTTTGTAATAGTGTATGTTGTAGGTCGTAGTGTGATATGTAAAGTGCTACGCGTTTTGCAGTGTTTTTCGCGGTCCGTGGTCATGTAGCCTCGTTTTAATTTTTTTCGGTGGCCATTTTTTTTCCCTCGCTTAGGTTATTTTCGAGTGGCAAAAATTGTCTAAATGGAGTTAAATTTGCGTTCCACCTCACTCACAGACCCGGCTGTTGCCCTATGCTGTCCGTGATGTTTTTGTAATTTTTTTGTGTGTATTTAGTGTGTTTATCGGGTTTTTTGCTTCTTGTCGTTCGGCCACTAATCTCGTAAATTTTTGCGTCTCGTATCTTTTTTTTCTAAATCTCGCGTCTCGTATTTTACTGGCTTGCCTCACTTTGCGAGGGTCGCATCGGCTAAGTCGTACGCACGTCGCAAAGCGTGAGACGTCTCTCAGTTTGACAACTATTATATGTGATATATATATATATATATATATATATATATATATATATATATATATATATATATATATATAATTTGTTAGGATCCGGTGCTTTTACCTCTGCAACCTGGGTTTGATTCCAGTTAGGGGGTCACGCCATCCTAAACCCAAGTAGGAATGACAGGAGCTGTATGCTATGGGTGACTGATGAAGGAACTGGCAACCATCTCCAGTACCTCTACCATGAATACCAAGTGGATCGGCATGGTGTGTAACGGTCCATGAGGCCACACATATTATATATATATATATATATATATATATATATATATATATATATATAATCTATCCTGACCCATCATGTTGTTACCCAGATATTGACTTCACTCTCTACTAGTAGAAAACAAACTTTGTAAAGAGCAGTTTCTTGGTGCTTCTCCCGACACTTCCCCTCCCACCCATATCTGGGTTTTTCTTTCTGACCGAGGGGTCTCCTGAGGTTTTATTACCTGTAGGTGTTACATCCTGTTATTTCAGTGACCCTGATCATAAAACACTTTTGCTTCAGGGTTTGGTGCCATAATAGTAAATTTGGAGAGTGGGGGTCGAACCACATTATTACTGGAGTCTGCAACTTATTTATTATGTCAAAATACATTTTTTGCAAAGTTCAGAATTAATTTATTTGATCCAAAAAAAACTTGTGCATTATAGAAACATTTTTTATTAGTGTCCCTACTTTTCTTAAAGGGACCCCTGTCACTTTAAAATATTTGTTATTATAAAAGAGCATTAAATCTGGCATTTGACTAGACATTTTTTTCGGGGGGAAATTATTCTTGAGATTTTCACCATTCGTTGTACAAAATGTTGCTAATGAATGGCTCCCAGTTGCCAAAGTTGCATTCGTCTCCGTGTGCTTATTATGATCTAAATTATTGTGCAGTCACATTAGCACAGCAAAGATGCAGAAACAATACTGAATATATCAGGGGTGAGCTATTGTAGAGCGTGATTGGTAATATAATATGTTTGAGGAAACACTTCTGGGGGGTGGTGGGTATCCATCTTAATTTCAGGAAAACCTTTCTAATAGTTGACCTGTAAAGTTTCTGATATATTAACTCTTTCTTCCTTCTTGTGCTCACAGCTGAGGAGCAGTTCCTGGCTGACACGTATCATGGGAAGCCGCGGAGAACCCCACTGCACGTACTGTACGACAGTAACCAGGTCAGTAGAATTGTCCAATTGCCCAATATACAGATCAGTTACTGACCAAATCCCTCATGAGCACCACAAGTCTGAAACCGTTATGATGGCCAAAAGCCTTATAGGAGCCATGTGTTGGAGTGAAGATATTGTAATTTGTAACTCCACCGCCTAGATTTCTACATTACTGTGTCAGATTTTATGACCTGTAGATGTCCAAATAAATCATGGGCCACCACAGCATGACTTTGTGGACCAGTTGGAAGTGGCTGTTCATTATGTGTGCAGTAGAAAACACAATATGCAGATTGAAAATTACGCACTCTGTTGGATGGAAATGTTGAGAGAGGCCCGCCATGGCCAACGGAACCCACTAGAGGCCCGCCATTGCCAACGGAACCCACTAGAGGCCCGCCATTGCCAACGGAACCCACTAGAGGCCCACCATGGCCAACGGAACCCACTAGAGGCCCGCCATGGCCAACGGAACCCACTAGAGGCCCGCCATGGCCAACGAATACATTCTTCGTGAACAGAAGCAAATTAAGAAAAAATGATCATAACTCATTAATATTGGTCTATTAATCCTAGATGCAATTTACACTCTTAAAGGGCAAGGACACATTATTCCTCTACTATGTCCCTTTAATGCATTTCTGGCAGATGATTACATTATTCTGAAAAAATCCATGAATCAGATTTACTTTTTTATTGCCGCTTGTCAAAAAAGAGCGTCCAAGGGAAGTAATGACATTTTGATAGTTTCTTTGTGTGGAAAATTCCCTATAAAGCGACCTTTGCAAATCTAAAAGAATCTATTGCATCATATGTGAGGAAACCTTTTACCACAATGGAACATATTTTATAAAGAAGTGCATTAGATCATCCGGAGTGTACAGGATGTGTTCTCCAGCACTCTGGAGCACTCTGGGGTAAATGAGCTGTCACTGCAGCCCCTATGCAGATATATCCCCCCTATAGGAAAAGACATCATAATGATCTACATCACAGCTCCTGGAAAGCTTAGTGAGTATGGGCCTAGACTATTGCTTCTCAATGATTGGTCCTTGGACTGGTGCCAATCACTGTGACCTTATCTGCCTGTTGGTCCTTGGAGAGATATATGTGTATGTATGTACACACATATACAGTTGAGATCATGCAATTTTCAAAGTAATAATTCATAAATTAGATTTTATTTTTGCAGACAATAAATTACAAATTCTTGATTCTGTTTTGTTGGTTTATAGTAATGTAGAAACTGCAACCATCTCCTTTTTTATTGTGTGCTTGTGTTTACAAGTGGCCCTTCTAGTAGCCTGTGGGTGTCACAGGGTCCATTGTTGACCTTGTAGGTCGTGTTATTTCCTGGCACAGGGATTAGAGGTGTGAGCGGTGAGGTGTTGGGGCACGTCAGGGCCGGCTCCCCCATCCCCGAGATGTGAAGCCCAATTCTTCATTCATATCCCACATTCGTGTCTTACTGTATGTAACACACTGTATCTGTGTCCTGCACTCAATGCCCTGCTCTTTACTGTAAGCCCCCGGGGACTCTGCATACCTTGCTTTCTATATGTCAAGGATATTTAATGCTAAATTTAATTCTGTGGAACATTTATAACTGCAATAAACATAAAGAACTTTTCATATATTGCACTTTTTATAGTGTTGGTGCTGCTTGGATTTATTTAAAGACAGTATATCCATCTAATAGCCATTTGTGAAGTGAGGACATGTCACAGATCTGCCTCAGGCTGGTTTTTAAGATTTTGAGTTCCCAGAGAGCGTACACGTATATATTGTAACCCTTGCAGCGCTGGAACCAGTCCATACCCCCTTCTGATTAATCCTATATAGGGTGTACTGCAGCAATAAACCAGGCGAGTAATGGTGGAAAACTTCCTTTTAGAGCATGTAGGTGACACAGCTAAGAAAAACCGAGGCAATACTGGCCCTTTTTTTTTTTTCTAAAACTTTAAACGTATTTGGTTTTTAACCATTACCGTTCTCGTTTTCCATGCAAACAATCTTTAAAATTTGCTTTTAAATGAGTCAATAGCAAATGTGTGACTTTACTGGCCCTTTAAACCTTCTCCAAACTAAGGTGGATAGAAAGTATTAGGGGCTGTATCTCCTGAGGCAGTGATGGAGCTACTGCTGGTTGAGCAGGTGCAAAGCACTGCGGCCCATTACAGGGTAGAGGCCCACTGCTACAAGCAGCAAACTGGGGTAAAGGGGTAATTTAATTTTTATAGAAAGGTGTCCTGATAACCCTAGTGCAATAACACCACCTACATATATTTTTTTTGACTTTAGTGAACCCCAAGGCACTTACCTTGTAGATACAGGGTCCCCAAATTGTTTTACACCTGGACAAGCTCTGGGGGAACTTGTTTGGTGACGCACAAAAAACTTTCTCATGATTAATTTTAAGCCACCTACTAAACCTCATTACTGTAATTAGACATGTTACTCATATTATGTCTTTTTTTTCTCTTCTCCCAGTTGGAGCCTTCTTCTATCCAGGCGATACACCAAAAGCGCAGGGACCTGCTGGCCAGCACCTGCAAAGCGTACACTCGGAAGCACCGGGTCCTGACAGCCGATGACCTCAAGCACTTGATTGTAGATGATATCCATGGGCTTCTATACTGCTATGTGCCCAAGGTGGCTTGTACCAACTGGAAAAGAGTTATGATGGTCCTAACTGGCCATGGCAAGTACAAAGACCCTATGCAAATCCCAGCAAATGAAGCTCACATTCCCTCTAACCTTCGCTCACTCTCAGAGTTCAGCACCCATGAAATAAACTACAGGCTTAGAAACTACCTCAAGTTCATCTTTGTTCGGGAGCCATTTGAGAGGCTGGTGTCCGCCTACAGGAATAAGTTCACACGCTCTTATAACACAGCCTTCCACAAGCGTTATGGAACCAAGATCATTGAGCGCCATCGAAGGGACCCGACCAATGAGGCTCTGGAGCATGGCAATGATGTCACCTTTGAGGAGTTTCTCTACTACCTAGTGGACCCCATGACTCAGAGTGAGGAACCTTTCAACGAGCACTGGGAGAGGGTCCACTCTTTGTGTCACCCGTGCATTGTGCACTATGACGTCATTGGAAAGTATGAGACATTGGAGGAAGACTCCCAGTATCTTCTACAGCTCATTGGGGTGGGCGACTCAGTCAAATTCCCCTCATCCTCCAAAACCACAAGGACCACAGATGGAATGGCTGCTGAGTTCTTCAAGGGCGTGAGCCCGTTCTATCAACGTCGTCTCTTCAACCTGTACAAGATGGACTTTCTACTCTTCAATTACAGCATTCCCCATTACTTGCATTTACACTAAGCTTAAGACAATGGGGGTGGCTGGGGGCCTGGTGCTCTTTACCCCCCATGCTGGACTGCGGGCAGGAAACTGAAGTCACCAGTCTTGTTACATGGCTATCATGTAGTTATTTATTACTGGGTGCCTTATCCCCATGCTGTGAACGCTTAGATGTTTAATTCTAGCACTATGATTGCTTGAACGCTTTCCTCGCTCTCTCATGAGCGCCATGTTTTCAGAGCTTTATCGTTCTACTTTTTAAGGACAATGAATGGAAGATCAAATCTACACATATAGGAAACCATTTTAAATCCAGTGGACACTCTAAACTGTAAAATCCGCTATACTGAGCCCCCTGTTACAATGTGCTTGGATTGCTGGTCAGTGTAAGCCGGGCTTTAACCCCTTCCTAATGTCTAGGAAGCCATATTTGATGGCGGATCTGTGCTGCAGATTTTGGATACCTTTTGTAGCAGTTGTAGGTATCTGGGTATTTTCTGTGAATGCAGCAGATTCTGTTATCTCTACCTCTTGGTAGGAAACAGAGATTAGGCAAAAATAATACACTTGATGATAACTTACAAATAATGCAATTTATGCTTGGAGATAATCTGGTGGAGGAAATGGGGCAGGGACCTCTCGGCAATTAGTTTCTGTAGGCAATAGTGCAATACATTGGAACTTTTTTTTTGTTTTTAATAAGCTTTTTGTGTATTCTTAAGATTGAATTGTTTGTCCTGAAGATTTGTTTCTGAATTTCGGTTCTTCAAATATCAAGACAGGGGTTGGATCATTGGGCACAAACATTATTTTACTGCTACTTAAATCTGCTTTAAAAGCAACGTTTTAAGTAATAAAAGAACAAGCCTGTTACCCATCCATACTAAAGAGGTATTATTTACATTTTATTGTAAACTATTTGTGTTTTTAAATTGGATTCGCAAACGTAAAGTACATTTAAAAATAGTGATGCGTAGAAGATCTTCTATAACATACTTAAAACAAATCCATAATGTATTTATTGCTTAAATAAAGTAGATGAACATCTCTCTTCTTCTTCAGAAAAATAACCATAAAGAAATTATGTCGGTGCCCTAATCTAAGGATTTGGTTGCATGTCAAAATAGTTTAGCAAATGGAGCGTTGTATTGACACATAGGTGGTAACCCGAACAGTTTGATAAATGACCTAAGCAGTTCTGTACAGTCTATTAAAACAATGTAACTGCTAAAATGTAATGAGTCAGAACAGCAGTAGCTGAGATCCTTTAACAAAAAACAATTTGTCGCTAAATTCTGGTATAAAAGAAAGTCTTCAATTGATTAATGTAATTTGACTATTTGTGATCTACTTAGATGCTCCTCCTTTGTACCTGTTTATATTTTTATGTACGTTTCACTTTAAAAAAAAGTTTTTTAAAGAAAGGGATATATGATAAGGTTGATTCAGCTTTTCCAGTACCTCTTAATAGTATTGTTGTAACAGGTTATGGTGTCCTTATTATGACATTGTTCTCTGTGTGTTTGTCTTGTCCTTTTTTTTTTATTATTTATTTTTCTTTCCTCTTATCAAAGGTGAAAAAGATAAGACATTTACAGAGTAGCCTGAAATGAACCAATGTCTCTGCTAGAGCAGAGATATCCTAAAGCTAAAAATAGGAACCTTTATTAAGTATCAAAGAGTCGCTGGTATATTACAAAGTATACCAGACAACAAGAACAGTCCAATAAGCCTTTGACATTTGATGTGGCGAAACGACTAACAGGCATGAAAATCTTTTTTCTTTGAGCATTATCTGGATGCCTGTGTAGGGTTAAGTATGGTTCAGACATTTTGTTCTTTAACTGTGAATATGATTTTTCTTTCTTCTTTTTTTTTTTTTTTCTTCTTTTTTTTTACTTCAGTCATCACTGCAACTTTTACAAACTCTGTATGGTTTACTTTTAAATTAGGCCTTAAATAAATATTTATTCTGATACTTTAAATATATATGCTGAGAAAGCTGTATCAGTAAAGAGCATTCTTGCTATATTATATAACTGATTTATTACATGGTACTTCTACTAATATTGGGCCCTATTCTATTGGCCAATTCATACATTTATACACACTTAAAATCACTAATATTGCCACATATTCTATTACGTACTTGCAATCTGATTATGAGATCCCCGCACAGTTTGAATATTACGAGCTCTTAATAATTAAAGTTGCACAAAATCGATGTTCTATTAGACCCGTAGAGCTAGATCACAAATAAAAGTTGGAAAAACGTATCACTTTTCTATCAAAAATATTACAAGTATTTTTCCAGGGCTTTTTCAAATACTTGTTAAAGCTGTAACAGAAATTAAACACCCAACACTGTACTATAAAAGAATTGAAAGGCAGGGAAATACATTAGAACTAATTGCACAACAGTCTCAAACATTAAAAAATATTATTTTTAACGTATTTCTGAGGAATATTGATCCCTGGATTCAAGGGTTTTATATATATCATGAAACCCACATTGACTAAAATAGATGTTCTAATGCATTTTAATGGATTGTGAGCCCGATCAGCAAATATTACTTATTGGCACTAAATACATTTGCAGCCACTGAATGCAGATTATGTGTAACTTCCATGTTTTACTGGCGTTATGATGGCGTCATTTTTTATTGGCTGTGTCTAAGAAGTAAATTACAGGCATTCTTAAATATTGTCAGACCCTGAAATCCTACCTAAAAATACAGGGTTTACCAGTTTAGGCTTAGGTAAATTGCAAGCTGGAGTCAATAGAATACATCTAGAGAAAAAAAGACACCCGCAGCCAAAAGTACTTTTAATAGAATAGAAATGTAAAATATGTTTGCTTCTAGGGAGGAAAGTTATGGCAAGCTTGGACAAGCTAGTAAAGATAGTAAACAATCAACAAAGGTCTTCATAGTTAGAGTGGTATTCCCAGAAGTAACATGCGGATGTGCGGGCAGGACCATAAAGAAGTCTGAGCGCCATAGAATGGACGCCTTTTGAATTGTGGTGTTGGCGAAAACTACTCAGCGTCCCTTGGACTGCAAGAAGATCCAATAAATGAGTACTTCAGGAAATCAAGACAAACCGTTCACTGGAAGGTATGATCATGAGGCTGAAGCTGAAATATTTTGGCCATATCATGAGACGGCAGGATTCCCTAGAAAAGACTCTGTTGCCACCTTCTTCTTGTGCCTTCAATCTTTCCCATAATCAGAGGCGGAGATGGATAGATGAGGTAATTGAAGTAATGAACATGAACTTGATGGAGCTCAGAGGGGCAGTGACTGAGAGATGTACCTGGCATGCTACAGTCCATAGAATCATGGAGAGTTGGATACGACTGAACGACTAAACAATAACTACAATAGAATAGGACTCATGGTTACCAGTAAGAGATTAACCCTCTCTTGCATGACTTACTAAATATTACCCTTTGTGCATTGATATCAGTTATACCATATTATAGTCTATTTGTACCTAGGAACTAGCTATAATAATTGTGTTTTCGCATTAATCCAAGCTTTTTTTGGAACCAGTTACGTTTCAACTCTTTTTTATATATATATATATATATATATATATATATATATATATATATATATATATATTAGAAACATACTTTGCTACCTATACGGGCATCCAGAAAATGTTTATAGAGAAGAAAAAAATCACAGGCTAGATCTTGAAACCCTAATAGGGGCAGAATGTCATGCTTGACAGCTGTTTCGCTACTTCCAAACATCTTTGTCATAGGCTTAATTGACTGTTCTTGACATCAGTGATACTTTATCTAGTATAGAAAAATTGCTACTGTATTAAAAAGGTTCCTATTTCTAGTTTTAATGATTATTCTAATTAGTGTTAATCACTTGGAACACATTAGTGGCTTGGTTTGCACCAGCGCAGAGATATCCAACATGTCACCTGGCGCTACTCTTTGCAGCTCTTCATAACCAGAGAACTATTCACTGAAAACGACTCGGGCAAACTAAACATTTGGAATATTGTAGAAACATTCCTATATTTTTAATTTACAATTAAACTGGCTCTTGAAGTTTTCATCTACTTAGCTCAGTGTCCATGACAAAAATCAATTTTAAAGTGGCAGCTTCCGATCTTCACAAACATGGAGGAATAACTGGCAAACCAGATAAGTTCCATAATATTTACATAGATAACCTTCTCTAAGAGTGATCTTTAATGTAAAAGCAACTTACCCTTAGATTGTTATTGATGTGGTTAAACGGATGTCAGGACCTGCTGCATTGAAAGTATGAATGAAGCACTTTGGGTGCGGCAATTTGCGGTGTGCTGGGTTTTATAATTGAAAAACGATTTGTGTAAACTAAATGGTGGTGGTAGCAAAGTAAGTAGGGTAATGTGACCATGAAGGACGCTCAGTGGAAGCAAGGTCATGTGATCGGCACCATGGCGCAAACAATGATGAATTAAAGAATGGGTTTATGTGATGGGAAGCACAATAAAGAGGGGTTATATAATGTGTGCGCAATGACAGTGCATACGGTCATGTGATGGGCACTATGAGGAAAGACAAGGTAATGAGATGGGAGCACAGTAAAGAAATAAAGAATGTGATCATGCGATGCGTGCCACTAGGAAAGTGCAATAAAAAATGGCGCACAATGAAAGATAATGGAGTGATGAGCGCAATAAAGGCTAGGTCCTGTGATGGGCACCATAAATTGAGCACACAAAAAATATATATTAAATTAGATCATTTTATTGGTGCCATGAGGGAAAAACAGTGAACAATAAGGTTTTATGATGGGCCCCATGATGGACGCACATTGAATGTTAATGGGGTCTGGATGGGAGCACAATAAAGAATTCAAGAATTGGATCTTGCAGTAGGCACCATGCGGGAAGCAAAGTACTTGAAGTTATGGGATGGGTGCCATGATGGCTGCACAATATAAATTAATGGGGTCAGGTGATGTATTCACACTAAAACTAGGGTCATATAATGGGCACCATGATGGGAACAGGAAAAAAAGAAGGAATGGGGTCATGTGATGGGCACTAAGAAGGAAGCACAATAAACAATTACATAGTTACATAGTAATTGAGGTTGAGAAAAGACTTTCAGTCCATCAAGTTCAACCTTGGATCATGCAATGGGTGCCATGATGGTAGCACATTGAATATGAGTGGAATCATGATAGATGCACAATCAAAGTGAATGTTGTCAGGTGATGAGATCCATGACGGGTTCACAATAAAGAATAAGGTCATGTGATGGGCACCATGATGGGAACAGGAAAAAAATAAAGAATGGGGTCATGTGATGGGCACTAAGAAGGAAGCGCAATAAAAAATTTGATCATCCAATAAATGCCATGATGGTAACACGTTGAATATGAGTGGGATCATGATGGAAGCAAAATACATAATAGAGTCATTGGGTTGGTGCCATGATAGATACACAATGGAAGTGAATGTGGTCAGATCATGGGAACCATGATGGTTGAACAATGAAAGTGAATGGGGGTTATGTGATTTGCCTAGATGGCTACCTCCATTTTTACTGGTCCTCTGACCTGGGATTACACACATGACAATCACATACTACATGTGAGCTTCCTAAGTTTATGATTATACTTTTTTCTGGAGATTTTTCCTTTAACGTTTGGATTTTTCCATCTCCTGTCTGGGGCTCAGTCTGACTTGGATGAGAAATATGTTAAATGCCCCAGATTTGGTAAACAGAGGAGGGTCAGACTAAGTCTCTATTGAGAATAGAACAGTTAGTGAGACTGTTCTCTGCCTCCTCTGGGTCAGCTTCTGTTTACCAGCTGGCTCCAATTCTGCATCTGTCTGGCCCATTAACCATTGCGCTATAAATCAGAGCGGCCCCTCAGAGAACAAAATAAAACCCCTTGCCTTGTCGTAATTATATTTAGTAATATTTATTTTATTGTAAACAGCATCAGATTTATACAGAAATAAAAAAAAAAGTTTTTAAATAAATCCGGTGCAGTAGCATTTAGTAAAAGGTAAAGTGTTGATAAATATCCAGTATCATAAAAATATGGATTTGAGTTTATGTCACAATTCTGGTCAGATACAAAATATCTCTCAGTGAGGTGATTGCTGTATTTGGTATAAAAGGATTACAAGACATCCTCCATCTTCCCTGCCTGTCTCTCCCCTCTTAGTTGCCCCCCCCCCCTAGCTATCTGTCACCCCTCTCAATTACCCTCCTCTACCTGTCTCTCTCAACCCCCCTCCTCTGTCTGTATCCCTCTCAGTCCCACTCCTCTGGCTGTCTCTCTCAAACCTCCTCCTCTAGCTGTTTGTATCCCCTCTCAATCCCTCTCTTCTAGCTGTCTCTCTCAAACCTCCTCTAGCTGTTTGTATCCCCTCTCAATCCCTCTCTTCTAGCTGTCTTCCTCACCCCCTCCCAGCTGACACAAGTTAGTTGTCTCACTGCTCTCTCAGTTGCCCCATGTGTCTATCTGTCCCCTCACACTCTCCCATGTTGCTTGTTTTCTCCCTATGCTCTACCTATGCCCTACACCCTCTCCCCCAGGGATCTCTCTGCCCACTCACTCTCCCCCTAGTGGGATCTCTGTCCCCTCCAATGCACTCTCGGTCTCTGTGAGGAGCCACACCAGCCTGAAGCAGACCGCCAGGAACCCTGTGCCCAGGAGGTCCCCGAGCGCGGTGAGGTAGGGGATGGAGAAGTTGTCTGGGTCCAACCCTCTCCTCCACATTAGGCGCACAATGAGGTCAGCGATGTACAGAAGGACGCCCACCTGAAACAAACAATGGCACCAAAAACTCAGAGACGGCAACTGCCAATACAATGTGGACTGGCATTGTCCTGGGCTACACATTATTATGGGCACTATTCTGGGCTACACATTATTATTATGGGCACTATCCTGGGCTACACATTATTATTATTATGGGCACTATTCTGGGCTACACATTATTATTATGGGCACTATCCTGGGCTATACATTATTATTATGGGCACTATTCTGGGCTATTCATTATTATTATGGGCACTATTCTGGGCTACACATTATTATTATGGGCACTATCCTGGGCTACACATTATTATTATTATGGGCACTATTCTGGGCTACACATTATTATTATGGGCACTATCCTGGGCTACACATTATTATGGGCACTATTCTGGGCTACACATTATTATTATGGGCACTATCCTGGGCTACACATTATTAGTATGGGCACTATTCTGGGCTACACATTATTATTATGGGCACTATTCTGGGCTACACATTATTATTATGGGCACTATCCTGGGCTACACATTATTATGGGCACTATTCTGGGCTACACATTATTATTATGGGCACTATCCTGGGCTACACATTATTATGGGCACTATTCTGGGCTACACATTATTATTATGGGCACTATCCTGGGCTACACATTATTATGGGCACTATCCTGGGCTACACATTATTATTATGGGCACTATCCTGGGCTACACATTATTAGTATGGGCACTATTCTGGGCTACACATTATTATTATGGGCACTATTCTGGGCTACACATTATTATTATGGGCACTATCCTGGGCTACACATTATTATTATGGGCACTATTCTGGGCTACACATTATTATTATGGGCACTATCCTGGGCTACACATTATTATTATGGGCACTATCCTGGGCTACACATTATTATGGGCACTATTCTGGGCTACACATTATTATTATGGGCACTATCCTGGGCTACACATTATTATTATGGGCACTATCCTGGGCTACACATTATTATGGGCACTATTCTGGGCTACACATTATTATTATGGGCACTATCCTGGGCTACACATTATTATGGGCACTATTCTGGGCTACACATTATTATTATGGGCACTATCCTGGGCTACACATTATTATGGGCACTATCCTGGGCTACACATTATTATTATGGGCACTATACTGGGCTACACATTATTATGGGCACTATCCTGGGCTACACATTATTATTATGGGCACTATCCTGGGCTACACATTATTATTATGGGCACTATTCTGGGCTACACATTATTATGGGCACTATCCTGGGCTACACATTATTATTATGGGCACTATTCTGGGCTACACACATTGTTATTATGGGCTACAAATTATTATGGATGTTACTACAGATTATTATTATTATGGTGACTATTGTGGGGTACACATTATTATTAAGGGCACTACTACACATTATTGTTATGGGCACTATTCTGTCCTACACATTATTATTACGGGCACTATTGTGGGCTCCACATTATTATTATGGTTGTTATCTGGGCTACAAATTATTATTATGGATGTTACTACATATTATAATTATTATTATGGTGACTATTGTGGGGTACACATTAATTATTAAGGGCACTACTACACATTATTATTATGGTTGTTATCTGGGCTACAAATTATTATTATGGGCATTATTACACATTATTTGTATTATGGGCTACACATTCCCTGGGGCATGTACCAAAGCTCTGTAGGTTGAAAAATCTATATACATGTACGCAATTTTAAAAGGTATGAAAGGTCACTTTAAGGATACATGCACAGTTATGGTGATATATGTTTTATATGCCCAGGACGGGTGCCCATCCTCATGTAATACTTGTTACCTGCAACAGGGCGGCAGTCAGGTAGAATGTCACAAATAGGCTGTTGAGGGACGTGTGCCCACCCTGCAACAGGTGGATGGTGTAGAGGAAGACCAGGTGACCCGGGACCACCAGAAGGAACAGCACCCGGGCAGACTTGGAATTGACACCTGGAGGAAAGATAAACAACTTAGATATGTATACTCTGTACCTTTAACTCTAGCGCCACCCAGTGACTAAATACTGCAGCACCGGAAAAAAAAAATCTACATTTACAAAAAATGTAATTAAGTGCACAAAATGTAGTGATCTGAAGTCTGAAAAATTCAGGAAAATATTAATTCTGCAAAGGTAACGTATGAACATAAAGTGTAATAATATCACCATAATTTATAAACTAAATGCTTTTTTTAACAGTGAATTTACACATTTTACCCTTTCTGGTACTCTACAAATCCTTAGATTTTTATATTGGAGCTTTAATGTTAGTATTGCTAATAATTATGTATTAGTCCCTGGGAGCCTGCCAGCATTGTTTTCAGTCTAAAGAAATTTGAGCATTTGCACACACCAGGGAGTAATTAGCAATTATCAACAATAATGGCACTCTAAAACCAAAGGTTTGGTGGGTGGATCAGAAAGGTTGATTGGCAGATAAAGATTACAAAAGCTTCAATATAAACTAACTGTACCAACAATGTTCTAATAATGTTCATGTGATAAATTATACCAGCTGTGCTAAAGTGGGCCACAGCATCCAGCTCCTGGTATTCATAGGTGGTCTCCCATCCAAGTACTGACCAGGCCCAACCCTGCATGGCTTCAGGGTGGTGTGACCTCTTGGTTCCCTGAATTGGAAAAGGTCGCAGTGATGAAAGCACCGAATCCTAACCACTGCACCTCCAGATAAGCCATTAATTTGATTACATGTATATAACTATTTACTTTATTAGAAGGAAGTAACAATGTAACAGTATTATGAGGGAAATGTAAGAGATATACAGAAAATATGTGTTTATATAACACACATAGATAACACAAAGATACATTATTATATATTCTAATTACAAACTAGTAACTTGTCCGTCATAAATGATGGTATATAATTTTATGTGGATGTTCAATTGTCTGTGCTGTCTATATCTATCTCCTTCTCTCTCTCTCTCTCCTTTCTCTCCCTCCTGTGTCTCTCTCTCCCTCCTGTGTGTGTGTCTGTCTCCCTCCTGTGTCTCTCTCTCCCGTTTGTCCATCTCTCTCTATGTCTTATGTCTGTCTCTATCTCTCTCTCCCTTCCCTCACTCCTTCCTACCCTCTCCATCTCTCTCTCCTCTATCACTCCTTCCCACCCTCTCAATCTATGTCTTTCCTCACTCCTTCCCATCCTCTCCCTTCCCTCACTCCACATCTTCTCTCTCTCTCCTCACTTCTTCTGACCTTCCCTTCCTTCACTCCTTCACATCCTCTCCCTTCCCTGACTCCTTCCCATCCTTTCCCTCTCTCTCCATTTCCTCCCTTCCCATTCTCTCCCTCTCTATCTCCCTTCCCTCACTTTCTCCCAACCTCTCCCTTCCCTCACTCCACATCCTCCCTCTCTCCCTTCCATCACTCCTTCACATTCTCTCCCTTCCCTCTCCATTTCTCCCCCCCCTTCTCTCACTCCTTCACACCCTCATGTCCCCCCCCCACGCGTGCACTCTTTTCTTTCTATCGCGCTCCCCTCCCTCTCTGTGTGTGCGCTCTCTTCGTCCTATCTTACATGCGCGAATATAAATCGACTGCATTTGAGCGATTTGCGGAATGAAGTGATAGTAGCTTTTTACAAGCTACTAACTATTATAGCGGATTACCTATATAAAATCTATATATATAAATTTATATTAATTAATTTATACATATATTTATTTGAAGAAAAACTTTGCTAAACTATGTAAGCTGACATTGCATTTTTCAAATGGCTTCATATGTTGCTGTTTTGGAAGACTTTTTATATAACCTGGTTACCTTATTGTGGTCAGGAGCTCCAGAACCCGAGGGCTTGTCCCCATAAACTCAATATATTGGCTAATGCAGCTGAACCACACATAACATCAAAGGTAAATAAACACACCCATGAGCTCAGAGTCCCTTTAAAAAATAAGATTTCCCCCATTTATTTAGTTGGTTGTACCGTTATGCACAATGTTGTTGGTTAGACTTAGATCTGCTGCTCTCCACCTAAATTATGTGAGAAGATATGTCCAGGGGTATTGTCCTGATAGAACTCTTTATCCATTGTCCTGATATCATTGTTTTTACCTCTTTCTCTGCAGTAGCTATTGCAGGAAATAAATGCAGACATCCTTCTGGGCACTGACTGGGGTGGAGACAAGCACATCTACTGGAAGCTGCAATGCTCATTTCAAATGTCTGTTTTAAACGCTACATTTAATTTTATTCCCATCAAATACAGATTTTATTACTAATTACAAACAAAATAAACCACTTATTTTTGTATTAGACACATCCTCTGTGCGGGTGGCCCATGTAACATATATATAAGTTTTGTACCTGAAGAGAAGAACGTGGTCCCGGGGTTGGGCCAGTGCTGTCTCATCTTGTAGGGCAGGACGCCGGGCATGCTCCAGAAGTGCAGGAACGTGGAGATGCGACTCGCCTGGATGGCCACGAGGTTCCCGGCCACGCCTGAGGAGGAAAGACATTGTGAAATGGGGGCAATCCAACTGCTTAAGGGTGGGCTGTGATCTGCCACAGAGAATATACATACCACCATTGGTAGATTGGGAACAAATCTCATTAGCAGCTGTGTAAGCCATGGGCAAAACAAGTATTTTTGGTATATTTTTATTTTAATAAACACTGCTTGTGTCTGGTGGATGCCATGTTTGTGTCTTACACACTTCTTGCTGGCTTGGAAACTGAGTGGGTGTGTTCTACTATTTTTATTGTCTATATAAGAGAATGGAGATGGATTTGTTTATTGACTGGTGAATTTAGATAAGATTTTAGCATTGGACACCTCCATCTCCCTCTGATAGACCCAATAGAGGTAGCTTACATTTGTACTTCCAAGCTATGTTTGCCATGCTATGTGAACACCCTCTGGTGGCAGCTTCCATGCACTACCAGAAACTGCTAAAATAAAGATTTTCACTGGAAATGTTTTTATGCCAGTGCCTTACACAGCTGCCGATGTTGTTAGCTTGATGCCTGTTAATTATTATCTTACATAAAAGGAGTTGGAAAACAAACCTATTTGATATTGTATGGCTTCCCAGAGACTGCCCATTTGTGAGAGGGGCTGGGCACGCAACCAAGGAAGCTAGATCATGTTTACTTGGATTGTGAAAGACTTCCACATGGAAGGCTATATTAATATAATATTATTATTATTATTATTATTATTAATAATAATAATATGAATAATATATACAGGATTTGCAGTAAGTATCTGCTCATGGATTGAGAGATGGCTAAAGGGTTGTTGTAAATGGAACATACTCAGATTGGACTAATGTGGTAAGTGGGGTTCCTCAGGGTTCAGTATTAGGTTCTCTCCTTTTTAACATATTCATTAATGACTTAGAAGTAGGATTGGAAAGTATTGCCTCAATTTTGCTGATGACATGAAGTTGTGCAAGGTAATTACATCAGATAATGATGTACAGTCAGGTCCATAAATATTGGGACATCGACACAATTCTAACCTTTTTGGCTCTATACACCACCACAATGGATTTGAAATGAAACGAACAAGATGCTTTAACTGCAGACTTTCAGCTTTAATTTGAGGGTATTTACATCCAAATCAGGTGAACGGTGTAGGAATTACAACAGTTTGTATATGTGCCTCCAACTTTTTAAGGGGCCAAAAGTAATGGGACAATTGGCTGCTCAGCTGTTCCATGGCCAGGTGTGTGTTATTCCCTCATTATCCCATTTACAAGGAGCAGATAAAAGGTCCAGAGTTAATTTCAAGTGTGCTATTTGCATTTAGAATCTGTTGCTGTCAACCCTCAATATGAGATCCAAAGAGCTGTCACTATCAGTGAAGCAAGCCATCATTAGGCTGAAAAAACAAAACAAACCCATCAGAGAGATAGCAAAAACATTAGGTGTGACCAAATCAACTGTTTGGAACATCCTTAAAAAGAAAGAACGCACCGGTGAGCTCAGCAACACCAAAAGACCCGGAAGACCACGGAAAACAACTGTGGTGGATGACCAAATAATTATTTCCCTGGTGAAGAAAACACCCTTCACAACAGTTGGCCAGATCAAGAACACTCCTCAGGAGGAAGGTGCATGTGTGTCAAAGTCAACAATCAAGAGAAGACTTCACCAGAGTAAATACAGAGGGTTCACCACAAGATGTAAACCATTGGTGAGCCTCAAAAACAGGAAGGCCAGATTAGAGTTTTCCAAACAACACCTAAAAAAGCCTTCACAGTTCTGGAACAACATCCCATGGACAGATGAGACTAAGATCAACTTATACCAGAGTGATGGGAAGAGAAGAGTATGGAGAAGGAAAGGAACTGCTCATGATCCAAAGCATACCACCTCATCAGTGAAGCATGGTGGTGGTAGTGTCATGGCGTGGGCATGTATGGCTGCCAATGGAACTGGTTCTCTTGTATTTATTGATGATGTGACTGCTGACAAAAGCAGCAGGATGAATTCTGAAGTGTTTCGGGCAATATTATCTGCTCATATTCAGCCAAATGCTTCAGAACTCATTGGACGGCGCTTCACAGTGCAGATGGACAATGACCCGAAGCATACTGCAAAAGCAACCAAAGAGTTTTTTAAGGGAAAGAAGTGGAATGTTATGCAATGGCCAAGTCAATCACCTGACCTGAATCCGATTGAGCATGCATTTCACTTGCTGAAGACAAAACTGAAGGGAAAATGCCCCAAGAACAAGCAGGAACTGAAGACAGTTGCAGTAGAGGCCTGGCAGAGCATCACCAGGGATGAAACCCAGCGTCTGGTGATGTCTATGCATTCCAGACTTCAGGCTGTAATTGACTGCAAAGGATTTGCAACCAAGTAAAAAAAAGTGAAAGTTTGATTTATGACTGTTAATCTGTCCCATTACTTTTGGTCCCTTAAAAAGTGGGAGGCACATATACAAACGGTTGTAATTCCTACACCGTTCACCTGACTTGGATGTAAATACCCTCAAATTAAAGCTGAAAGTCTGCAGTTAAAGCAAATCTTGTTCGTTTAATTTGTGGTGGTGTATAGAGCCAAAAAGATTAGAATTGTGTCGATGTCCCAATATTTATGGACCTGACTGTACTTTCCCTCCAAAGGGATTTGCATAAATTAGAAAAATGGGCGACTAAATGGCAGATGAGATTTAATACGGATAAATGTTATGCATTTGGGAAGGAAAAATAGCCATGCAATTTATAATCTTAATGGAACAAATCTAGGGGTATCAAATTTAAAGGGATTTGGGAGCTTGTGGACAACCACCTAAAAGTGTCTAAGAGGGGATATTATTACTTTATATAAATATATTCGCGGTCAATACAAGGCTTTGCCAGGTTAATTTTTTTGCCAAGAGGTTTACAACAGACAAGAGGGCATCCCTTGCAGTTAGAAGAAAAAAAGAATATTCCTAAATAAAGAAAAGGGTTCTCCACAGTAAGAGCAGCCAGACTGTGGAACTCACTACTAATGGGGGTTGTGATTTATAAGATAATTTTGGATGAGTTGGATATATTGTTGAATAAAAAATGTATACAGGTTTATGTAGGATAAGTAGAGTAGGAGGAGTATTAATCCATCAATTGACAGTAATTGGATCAGGAAGGAAGTTTTCTCCTTATAAGATAATTGGAAATGTTTCAATGTTTTTTTTGTTTGTCTTCCTCTGGATCAGGATCAGAAGATCTAAAAATGTTGAACTTTATGGTCTAAATGTCTTTCTTCACCCTCAGTTACTATGTTATTTTGTTATTATGATCACATAACTGATATACAGTAAAATGAAAGATACAAAATATACAAGACATGGAGAGAAGGTATAAGGACGTACCATTGATTACAGGTGTAAAGACAGCCATTCCTTCAAACTTGGGGTCTGTGACGGTTTTGTCTAGAATTAGGCCCCCAATGCTGCAAAAACAGGAATAATGAACAGAATGAAATCTTCTGCAATTCAGAAAGGCTTCTACAGTTGCTATGCTATTAGATGGAGTATATATATATATATATGTACAGTTTATTTACTGTACGGTCCAGGCTTCTATCCCTCTTTTGCCCATTTAAGAATTAAATAATTGTCGAGGTAAACTACCTCCTCACAAAATGTACTACACAGCCTAAGAACCGGCCCCACAGTGATGAGAGGCAGTAAACTCAAAACAGCTGCCTGTGGGTAGGTTTCCTGGCTTATGCATAATCCATCCTGGGCTTTGCTTAAAACTTTGTAATACAGCAGGCGTATGCTTAAAAGGAGCCATGTATGATATGGTGTTGGATTTAAGAGTAAAGTCTTTGTAGGCACATTTGCATGTCCCTGCCGAGGTTCCCAGAATGCAGTGGAATAACTGTATTTCTCAGAATTATAAGCAGGAAATACGTTTTTAAACTTGTTGTAGATGTTCAAATGTAAACACAAATGTACAATTTGTTTACTCTCTCTCTCTATATCTATCTATCTATCTATCTATCTATATATATATATATATATATATATATATATATATGAAGAGTGAGGTAGCCGTGAATGTCCAGTAATCCAGATGAATAATCAGAGTATTGCAGTATATAGTGATACCTTTTTTATTGGACAAATATATTCATAGGTTTCATGACGAGCTTTCGAGAGCGTTCCTCTCTTTGTCGAGTCAGAGTCACTACTGATTATAGATTCACAAATACAGCAAAAAATTCCAGGATTAACAAATAATGTTCTGATCAGCCAGCCGTGCAAGTGTGTGGGGGTGCAGACCAGAGTAAGTAAATTGGGGTCGTAAATAGTTTTACATCTAAGGAACCATAGGGCTGTAACCAGACTCAGGATGAAGGCAGAGAACAAAAAATAAAAGAATAAAAAAATCAATAAACACACATATATATTTACAAGCATGAATGTTGGAGGTTATAAGAAATGTTGATAATGAGATAAGAATTCAATGTCGACATTAAGTCCCGACTTATTACTGTTAAAGAACATAATCATGACTTAATGTCGACATATATAACCTCCAACATTCATGCTTGTAAATATATATGTGTGTTTATTGATTTTTTTATTCTTTTATTTTTTGTTCTCTGCCTTCATCCTGAGTCTGGTTACAGCCCTATGGTTCCTTAGATGTAAAACTATTTACGACCCCAATTTACTTACTCTGGTCTGCACCCCCACACACTTGCACAGCTGGCTGATCAGAACATTATTTGTTAATCCTGGAATTTTTTGCTGTATTTGTGAATCTATAATCAGTATTGACTCTGACTCGACAAAGAGAGGAACGCTCTCGAAAGCTCGTCATGAAACCTATGAATATATTTGTCCAATAAAAAAGGTATCACTATATACTGCAATACTCTGATTATTCATAAATATATATATATATACACACATCACACTACATCCAAAATTAGAAAGAGCTCACCAATGGTATAGAGTAACCCAAAATGTGGGCCACTGACAACTGCTGAGACGAATATCTGGGCTTTGCTGGTTCTCCTGTGCAAAGGACATTTGCCTGGCATTTTGGATCTGGCCTGCTTTTAGGTGTGGGTAAGTACTGATATAAACTAGGAGATGTCTCCTCTCTAATGGCACTAGTGAGCTAAAACCATGAGAGACTGCACCCTTGATAAGTATTATAACAAAAGTCCATGCTTAGGTACGTGTCTCATTTTTTGTCTTACGTTTTTACTAAATTCATTTCATTCAAGCACTGTAATAAATGCCTCCTTACCTGCTAATTGACATGGCCACTATTACAGGCTGCCACCCAGACTTCAGCACCTCTGCGATGGCTGCACTCTGTTTGGCCACAGCCACCCACAGTGGGATCAGAATAATGAAGACGGCGCAGATAAGCGGGGAGAGGTAGCGAATGTCTGAAGATGGCGAGAAGGATGAAAGATCAGATTCTAAACTAGTTTGTTTGAAAACAAGTATCTCATGATTATGTATCACAGAGAGTGGAGAAAATACATGTGGAGTGCACGGAGAGGTTGGATGGTCTTTAAGGGGATAAATGGAGAGGCTGGATGATCTGTAAGGGGCGATGATCTATGTGGAGGTGCAGGGAGAGGGTGGGTGATATGTAAGGGATGATTATCTATGAAGGGGTGCAGGGAGGGGTGATGATCTATGAGGGGGTCAAGGGAGAGGGTGAGTGATCTGTAAGGTATGATGATATATGAGGGGGTGAAGGGAGAGGGTGGGAGATCTGTAAGGGATGATTATCTATGAGGGGGTGAAGGGAGAGGGTGCGAGATCTGTAAGGGATGATTATCTATGAGGGGGTAAAGGGAGAGGGTGGGTGATCTGTTAGGGATGATTATCTATGAGGAGATGCAGGGAGAGGGTGGGTGATATGTAAAGGATGATTATCTATGAAGGGGTGCAGGGAGGGGTGATGATCTATGAGGGGGTGAAGGGAGAGGGTGAGTGATCTGTAAGGGGGTGATGATCTATGAGGAGGTCCTGGGAGATAGTTGGTGATATGTAAGGGATTATGATCTATGAGGAAATGGAAGGAGAGGGTGGATGATCTGTATGGGGTGATGATCTATGAGGGGGTCCTGGAAGATAGTTGGTGATATGTAAGGGATGATGATCTATGAGGAGACGCAGGGAGAGGGTGGATGATCTGTAAGGGATGATGATCTATGAGGAGATGCAGGGAGAGGGTGGGTGATCTGTAAAGGGTGATGATACATGGGCGGGTGCAGGGACACAACTGATGATCTGTAAGGAGCAGAGGTCTATGATATGCAAAAGGCGAGTGTGGATAATTTGTGAGGAGTGATGACCAATAAGTGGGTGCAGGGAACGAATCAGATAATCTATTATATATATATATATATTATATATATATATATATAATGATGTATAATGATGATATAGATTGTATGAAATGATTAATAATATGGGAGAGTCGATGATGCATCTAGAGGAGGGCTATACACACAATGCCATGTTTGTCTCTCATACCTATGTACTTGAAGAGCACAGTGCTGATTCCTGCCAGTAGTGACAATGTGATCAAGTCTCCGAGGCTGGCAGCGATTGGAGTTGCAACGTTGTCAGGGTTTATGCCAACTTTTCTTGACGCGATGATAACTCCGATCATCACAAGACCTGTTATAGATTAATTCGGAAAAGATGCAACTATTAATAAGTGATAAATAAAGACACTTTCTTTCAAACACTTTAATAAAAAAAAGTCATAAAATGTAGCAGCAACTAAAGTGTTTCCTTATCACTGGTCAATCTTCTCATTCCCAGTGATCGGCTCTATAATGTTGGAAGACGTCTTGCAGAAGGATGCATTACGGGTCCTTTTCCCTTTTTTAACTCTTCAAATTCCTAGCTGGTTAAAAGAATAAGCACTGAAGATAAAATTCTTGTATTCGCACTGCCATCTTGTGGGCGCTAGAGGAACTGCTGCTTTTATGTCTTGGTCAAGAAATTACATTTACATTTTTGGGATTAAATATAAAACTCGGCTATCTTTCTTTTTATTGCACATCCAAACAGTGTGATACTACATGTGACACACGACATTATCATCTATGTTTGTACTGATTTGAATATATTATATTTTAACGGTTTATTAGGTATATAACATACCTGTGTATCTATTCACTTGTATATACTTTTTTTTTGTAAGAATTGGTTATAAGCTCTGTTTTTACTGCCTAAAATCACACAAATAGACCCTGTATGGGTCAGCCCCCTGCAGCGTACATCGGCAAAAAAATATTTTTTTGGCTTGCTGTATCCAAAATATACATCATGTACCTTAACAAGGAAAGCTATCCCATTATTTAAAAATAATCAATTAAAATTATATATTCACTGAAAGAATATGCTTGTGCAGATTTAAAGATGTGATTGCACAATTACCTCACTGGAGGGTCCAGTTGTGCAAACCTAAATAAGTAAGAGTGACCTCATAGCTCAGATTACTTTTTAACAGCTATTTTATATAACCCCCCTGCCCCGTCATATCAGACACGACTGGCGCAGCAGGACGGCATGTATCAATATGAAGAATTAATGAGCCTTACCCAAGGACAGCGCAGCAATGAACGCTGTGGTGACACTGCTGGCACAGAGGACGGCGGCCTGGTCCATCTCTATGTATCCTTTGGACAAGGCGCCCAGGATGACCGCAGCAACCGCAGCCAGCAGACCGACCACTGTGGCTTGAACCTGGAACAAACAATATGGCGGCAGAAGAGTCTTAAATCAGAATTGTTGGTTCTCTGTTAATAAAAAACAATTAGTTTCTATATATCAATGCCTCTCTAGGCACCATCTTGTAGAGCAGTTATAAACATAAAATGTATAACAACTTTCGATTGTTACAGTTGTTTAAAAAAAAAATGCTATTTATGGCACTTGTTTATTTTATCCATTATCATTGTTACTAACTTGAGTACTAAATGACCCCAAACTGTTTTGGGTGTCACTGGATTAGTAGAGCTGGCCAGTTCTAGGAGGAAGATTGAAATTGATAACATACAGAACAAGATGGAAGTTCACATGTTACACACATATAGTTACATACAATGTGAGATGTCATATGTCAGTCAGTGAATCATCCAAAGCATTTCAGGAACTATCTCAACATAGAAATAAAGTGCCTGATAAAAAACTGGCCCATGTGAGCTCTGAACTGTTGGCTTGTTTCCATCAATAAAGTATTTTTAGACTGTTCCTGGAGTGCTTTGGAGGGGTGACAGTCATCATGTGACATGTCTTCACCTCTGGGATCACCTTTAGGGAGATGTAATTTAGGTTGAAAAAAGACTTGTTCAACTTTTTTACACCTCTACTTATAACTTTGGTGATGTCTCCTCTATAACTGAAGAAATGAGCTAACACTCTACAGATATGGCAGCTGTCGGTCTCATGTGCGTCACTCACATTGATTTGTTCTTATGCTTATAACCATTGGAATTTGCGCCACTAAACTTCCCAATGCTTGCTGTGCCTAGGGAGATCAGGGGCGCCTCACTGACACAAGCTGGTAGGCTGAATTCATGTATGAAGGGTCTGTTGTTTCTTCCAGACATTTCGGTGATGGCCTGCCCCTCTAGGCAAGTCTCTGGTTGGCTTGCTGCAGATGTATTCAAGCAGTCTAAAACTCCAGAGACTGCTCCGTGACGGGGAATTAGTAGCAGCTGTTCAGTATTTTCCAATAGGCTTGGGAGGGTAAGAAAGACACTATCCAGGAACATAGTAAAGGTACTGGAGATCTTATATAGATGACTTTATATTGGAGGATAGAAGCACATGGGCAGGTAGTGTGTAATAGACAGTGGGACACATGGAGTCATAAGATGGATCTCTCCAATCTATGGATGGGAAGCAGGCAATCATTTGGATACATGCACTTTTGGGAGGCATATAGTCATAACGTGGATCTCTCCCATCTATGGGTGGGAAGCAGGCAGCCATTGGACAGTGGGACACACACACAGCTGGGGAACATAAAGTTATAAGATGGATCTTTCCCATCTATGTATGGGAAGAAGGCAGCCATTGAATAGTGGGACACATGCACCGCTGGGGGCATAGAGTCCTAAGATGGATCTCTCCTATCTATGGATGGGAAGCAGGAAGCCATTGGATAGTGGGACACATGCACCGCTGGGGGCATAGAGTCCTAAGATGGATCTCTCCCACCTATGTATGGGAAGCAGGCAGCCATTGGATAGTGGGACACATACACCGCTGGGGGCATAGAGTCATAAGACGGATCTCTCCAATCTATGGATGGGAGGCAGGCAACCATTTGGATACATGCACTTTTGGGAGGCATATAGTCATAACGTGGATCTCTCCCATCTATGGGTGGGAAGCAGGCAGCCATTGGACAGTGGGACACACACACAGCTGGGGAACATAAAGTTATAAGATGGATCTTTCCCATCTATGTATGGGAAGCAGGCAGCCATTGGATAGTGGGACACATGCACAGCTGGGGAACATAAAGTTATAAGATGGATCTTTCCCATCTATGTATGGGAAGCAGGCAGCCATTGGATAGTGGGACACATGCACCACTGGGGGCATAGAGTCAAAGGATGGATCTCTCCTATCTATGGATAGGAAGCAGGCAGCCAATGGATAATGGGACACATGCACAAGTGTGGAACAAAAAGTCATAAAATGGATCTTTCCCATCTATGGATGGGGAAGCAGGCAGCCATTGGATAGTGGGACACATGCATCGCTGGGGGCATAGAGTCATAAGATGGATCTCTCCCATCTATGAAAGGAAAGCAGGGTCCATTGGACATATTGTGGGTCTCCTGTACTTTGATCAAGTACTTCCCTTATGACCCTCTCACGGATGGAATCCGTCTCCAATTCTTGCAACAAGGAGTCAGAAAAATTGTCATCATAATGGCCTGCACCCTAATAAAAGTAGTAGGTGGTGTGTGTAAATATCATTTCAATAACGGTGATGTGTCACAAGTCACCCTAGGGGCTCCAAGTTCCCCTGACTGACATAAACATTCTACTTAAATCTGGTGTAATGCAGAAGACACCATGACTTGGAAAAGCACAATGACAGTTATAGCGTGAAACAAAGACACACCCGTTGTACTAACCTGAATTAATGCCAAGTTGCTGATCGCCATCTTCCATCGCTCCTTGGGGTTATCCATTTGACCTGTATTTGCCTGGACAGAGAGAGAGGATAGTAGATGGTTTAGAGAAGAATGATTTATCCTAACATACAAATAAATACACCAAGGAGTTCCACCCAGTCTAAGAATGTAACAGTCAATCAGAAGTCTTAAAATGTTTATCATCAAGGACCTCATACTCCTAGAATTGCATACTGATGGCAAAGGAGAACCATTTATCTTAAGAAACAAAGAATAGGATGGTATACCAAGGAGCTCCATCCAATCTGAAGTATTCTGACTGACTGTAAAATTCTCAAACATGTATGATCAAAACCCTCATACTCACAGAAACACATACTGATAGCAAAGAAGAACCATTTGGTCTTCCCATTCACCTATCTTCATGGGCTTATTTAATCTGAAGAAAGCCTTCACAAACTTCAGTAATTCTCAGATTCCACTACTATGCGTGTCTCTACCACTTACACTGGGAGCCTCTTCCAATTATGCATCACCATTCCAGTAAAGTGGTATTTCCCCAAAGTACCCATCAATCTATTACGCTTCATACTTAAATTGTTATCTTTTTTTGTTGTACTTTTCTTTATTTAGATTTTTTTAGACATTTTTTACTCTATTTGAAGAATTCCTTCATACCATTCAACTATTTGGTCAGCTTGGAAACTATTACTTGTTGTTCCACATTTTGGCAATTGCCCAGAGGCTATCAAAGAGAGGGTGACATAGTAAGAAAGTAACTGAGGTTAATTATGTGAAGTACAAATCCCTAGACCAGGGATGGGCAAGTTCAGTCCTTAAAAGCAACACATAGGCCAGGATTTGAGGATAGTCCTGCTGCATAGAGGAGAGGCTATCACTTCTTCAGTCATCCTGAGTGACTCACCTGTGCACATGAAGGAAATCCTCAAATCCAGGCCTGTGTGCGGCTATCCAGGACTTACCTACTCCTGATCTAGGGGAAGGCAAATGAAAAATCCACCTGAAACATTGTCTCATTAGTTGGAAAAAAATCCTTCCAACCACCAAAACTGGACATTGGATTTTTCCCTGGATCAACTTCCTGCCTAGTTATCCTACCTAGTTATCTTGCACAACTCTGTATACACTTTGTATTCACACAATACATTCAAACACTTTTAAGGTTATTTATTAAATCAGGAATTTCTATATTGGCAGGATTAAACATACTTCCCTTGCTGCTAAACCCTGTCTTAATGCATGCTAATAATGTACTTGCCTTTGCAGCTGCTGTCTGGCATTGAGCTCTGTTACATAGCTGGTTGTCCAAAAGTGCTCCCAAATCCCTTTATATCTCTGATAGCCCGGGATTTATTCAACTTAGATTATAAATAACAAACTAATTTCTCTTTCATAAATATATGTATAGCCAAATATAATGTATCTATACATACAATATGTTTACCTTACACAAATGCATCCAATGCAATATACAGAATTATTTGTATTCTTGGTAAAAATGAGCAAAACAAAGGCTATAAAAAATGTATTTGTTATTTATCAGCTCGATCTGAAAATATGATTTAACCTCTCAAGAAGGCAAAAGCCTTTTAAAGAAGAAAAATTCTTAAAAAATAAAAAACACAGATATGCGTGTCCCAAATATAAATTTGTTCACAATTAGAAAATGTTATGAACAAAATGTAATTGACATACTTTATAGCATTCATATTTTTTTTGTTAGGTCACTCGAGTCTTTAGAACTTGTATATATACAGTGGGGGGGGGGGGGGGGGGGGGAGTATTTGATCCCCTGCTGATTTTGAACGTTTGTCCTCTGACAAAGAAATGACCAGTCTATAATTTTCATGGTAGGTGTATTTTAACAGTGAGAGACAGAATAACAAAAAAACTAACAAGAAATACACATGTCAAAAAAGTTATAAACTGATTTGCAGGTCAATTAGGGAAATAAGTATTTGACCCCTTCGACTTAGTACTTGGTGGCAAAACCCTTGTTGGCAATCACAGAGGTCAGACGGTTCTTGTAGTTGGCCACCAAGTTTGCACATACCTCGGAAGGGATATTGTCCTACTCTTCTTTGGAGATCCTCTCCAAGTCATTAAAGTTTTAAGGCTGATGTTTGGCAACTCGAACCTTCAGCTCCCTCCACAGATTTTCTATGATATTAAGGTCTGGAGACTGGCTAGGCCACTCCAGGACCTTAATGTGCTTCTTCTTGTGCCACTCCTTTGTTGCCTTGGATGTGTGTTTTGGGTTATTGATTGTCATGATGGAATACCCATCCACAAGTTGATGCCAAAGAGCTCAATTTTGGTCTCATCTGACCACAACACTTTCACCCAGTTCTCCTCTGAATCATTCAGATGTTCATTGGCAAACTTCAGACGGGCCTGTACATGTGCTTTCTTGAGCAGGGGGACCTTGCGGGCACTGCAGGATTTCAGTCCTTCATGGCGTAGTGTGTTACCAATTGTTTTCTTGGTAACTATGGTCCCAGCTGCCTTGAGATCATTAACAAGATCCTCCCGTGTAGTTCTGGGCTGATTCCTCACCATTCTCATGATCATTGAAACTCCACAAGGTGAGATCTTGCATGGAGCACCAGACCGAAGGAGACTGGCAGTTGTTTCTTCCATTTGCAAATAATCACACCATCTGTTGTCACCTTCTCACCAAGCTGCTTGACGATGGTCTTGTAGCCCATTCCAGCCTTGTGTAGGTCTACAATCTTGTCCCTGACATCCTTGGACAACTCTTTGGTCTTGGCCATGGTGGAGAGTTTGGAATCTGATTGATTGCTTTTGTGGACAGGTGTCTTTTATACAGGTAACAAACTGAAATTAGGAGTACTCCCTTTAAGAGAGTGCTCCTAATCTCGGCTCGTTATCTGTATAAAAGACACCCAGTAGCCAGAAATCTTGCTGATTGATAGGGGATCAAATATTTTTTTTCCTCACTGACCTGCAAATCAATTTATAACTTTTTTGACATGCGTTTTGTTTGTTTCTTTTTTGTTATTCTGTCTCTCACTGTTAAAATACACCTACTATTAAAATTATAGACTGATCAATTCTTTGTCAGTGGAAACTTTCAAAATTAGCAGGGGATCAAATACTCCCCCCACCACCACTGTATATATATATATATATATATATCCCAGTAGTACAAATAAGGAATAGTACATTAGTGATTCTATTTGAATGTCTAAAAATAAGTTGCTGAAAACTTATTTCCTGCTCAAATTTCTCAGAAATACAGTATATGCACTGCAGTCTGGGAAAACTGGGCGGGACATGCAAATGAGGCCACATAATGCACCATCACACTGTCAATCCAAATCATTTTAAACATGGCTCCTTATATCCCAGTGAAATAGGAAGTCTTGGATGGCCACTTACGATTTCTAAAGACTCAGGTGATATGAATGCCAAACACCCTAGTCATAAATCACCATGGGAAAGATAATACACAAATAAAATGGGACAAAAGGTTGTTGACCTTCCTATATCAGGCAATGGCTATAAAAGAACTTCACACCTGAACACCCGCATCTCCATTATGGTGCGAGTTGAAGAGGAAAGTCCACACACCAGGACCAAGCCCTCTGAAGGATCAGGAGAGACTGGGTACAGAAGAATGGTCTCAGATCCCCACCTCACCCAGCTTTATAAGAGAAAACAAAGTAATAAATGCAGGGAGAGGTGCCATTCATTATTATATGTGATTCTGGTAATAATTATTTTTTTCTTTTTGAATAATATTTCCCCACTGAAAAGTTTGATTTATCTCATATTTTAAGTTCAAGCTCTCAGGAGATGCCAATAATTCTGGTGGGCATTGTACAGTTTTGACAGACAAACTTGTCATGCCAAGACGATTACAATTAACAGGAGGTAAAAAAGAAATGAGGTTGTTATGTGAAATCCAATGGGTTGGAACATTTCTAGATAAAAAGGACATGATATAATAAAACATTTTAATATAAAAATGTAAGGTTATTAATCCAGGAAATAATATGTAGGCTAGTTTTAGGGTGAGTAAGACATTTTTCACCAAATGAGATAAATGGCAGTGTTTCTGCGATTTTTTACTTTTGTCACACAACACTGATCATAGTAGATCTAAAAAGTCTCAACTAGTTTATTCAACCTCAGTTAATCTATTTATTATTTGTGGTTGGATCCTTCTCCCAATGAGGTAGCTGGTGGTGTGGCACAAGAGCTACATCATCCTGGCCAGGGAGAGTCAAGGAGAAGGATTGGAAAATGAGGTGAGGTGGGTGGTTGCAAGGTGAGAGGGATGGTGAACCTTTAAGGATGGAGAAGGCCCCTCCCACAACTCCAGGTGTAATCCTGGCCAATGATATTGAGTTTTACTGTGATTATAGCAGAGCCGACAGCCCAATAAATTACTAGCCCAAGTTCATTCTACCCATCAGTTGGGCCAATAATAAAACAATGGACCTATCCTCCATGCCACATTGACACCCACCATAATTTCTCTGCAGATAGACTTTGATGACATAAAATAAATAATAGAAAACCAAAGATCCTCCATTGAAACGTTCCGATTGAGGTCCTTCCCAAGAAAGATATTGTCAGTGTGAGACCCTCATGTACTTACAGCAGTGGAGAGTCGAGATGCCAGCGTCATTTCCAGGTTACCTTTAAGGCCCACCAAAGCTGGAACCAGGATAAATACCTCCGTAATGGTCTTGAAGACATCCCAGTGCTGGAAGAGAGTAACATAATCAGAGATTTGACAGACGATAAGAGCCAGTAGAAACATGTAGTTGGCCCTTTCTCCTACTAGACCCCTTTTTTAACAGTTATACCAAAATACATGCCAATATTTATGGAATATTTAGAATTTATTTTGGGGCTCCTGTATGCTAATGTGCAGCTCCAGTATGCTAATGTGCAGCTCCTGTATTCTAATGTGCAGCTCCAGTATGCTAATGTGTGGCTACTGTATACTAATGTGAGCTCCAGTATGCTAATGTGAGCTCCAGTATGCTAATGTGCAGCTCCAGTATGCTAATGTGTGGCTCCAGTATGCTAATGTGCGGCTCCTGTATGCGAATGTGCAGCTTCTGTATGCTAATGTGCGGCCCCAGTATGCTAATGTGCGGCTCCTGTATGCTAATGTGAGGCTCCTGTATGCTAATGTGCGGCTTCAGTATGCTAATGTGCGGCTCCAGTATGCTAATGCGCGGCTGCAGTATGCTAATGAGTGGCTCCAGTATGCTAAAATGCGCCTCCTGTATGCGAATGTCCGGCTCCAGTATGCTAATGTGAGGCTCCAGTATTCTAATGTGCGGCTCCTGTATGCGAATGTGTGGCTCCAGTATGCTAATGTGCGGGTCCAGTATGCTAAAGTGCGGCTCCAGTATGCTAATGTGCTGCTCCAGTATGCTAAAGTGCAGCTCCAGTATTCTAATGTGCGGCTCCTGTATGCTAATGTGCGGCTCCAGTATGCTAATGTGAGGCTCCAGTATGCGAATGTGCAGCTCCAGTATGGTAATGTGCTGCTCCTGTATGCTAATGAGCTGCTCCTGTATGCTAATGTGCTGCTCCTGTATGCGAATGTGCAGCACCAGTATGTTAATGTGCAGCTCTAGTATTCTAATGTGTGCAGCTCCAGTATGCTAATGTGCAGCTCTAGTATTCTAATGTGCAGCTCTAGTATGCTAAAGTGTGGCTCCAGTATGCTAATGTGCAGCTCCTGTATGCGAATGTGCAGCTCCAGTATGCTAATGTGCAGCTCTAGTATTCTAATGTGTGCAGCTCCAGTATGCTAATGTGCAGCTCTAGTATTCTAATGTGCAGCTCTAGTATTCTAATGTGTGCAGCTCCAGTATGCTAATGTGCAGCTCCAGTATTCTAATGTGCAGCTCTAGTATTCTAATGTGCGGCTCCAGTATGCTAAAGTGTGGCTCCAGTATGCTACAGTGCGGCTCCAGAATGCTTATGTGCGGCTCCTGCATGCTAATGTGAAGCTCTAGTATTCTAATGTGCAGCTCCAGTATGCTAAAGTGTGGCTCCAGGATGCTAATGTGAGGCTCAAGTATGTGAATGTGCAGCTCCTGTATGCTAATGTGCAACTCCTGTATGCTAATGTGTGGCTCCAGTATGTGAATGTGAAGCTCCTATATGCTAATGTGCAACTCCTGTATGCTGATGTGTGGCTCCTGTGTACTAATGTGCAGCTCTAGTATGATAATGTGTGTCTCCTGTATGCTAATGTGCAACTCCTGTAAGCTAATGTGTGGCCCCTGTATGCTCATGTGCAGCTCTGTGTGCTAATGTGCAGCTCTAGTATGCTAATGTGTAGCTCCTGTATGCTAATGTGTGGCTCCTGTATGCTCATGTGCAGCTCTGTGTGCTAATGTGCAGCTCTAGTATGCTAATGTGTAGCTCCTGTATGCTAATGTGTGGCTCCTGTATGCTCATGTGCAGCTCTGTGTGCTAATGTGCAGCTCTAGTATGCTAATGTGTAGCTCCTGTATGCTAATGTGCGGCTCATGCATGCAAGAGGGATATAACTGCCAGATAACATTGGTGGACTATTTTGGCCACTCCAGAGATAGACAAGCAGACTGTAATCCGAATCAACACATCAAAGCCATTAATATGAGCGAGCCACTTATTGCATATAAATACAGCAACACGGAATTTACCATGATTGATTCACTGAAAAACTGAAAACACAACATTCAGACAGTTTTTCATGCTCTTTAGGAATATCTTAAAAATACAAAATGTGTAACGAATTATAACAGATTTGAGGCTTAAGAGTAAAATAAATATTATGCAGCGCCAGCTCCATCCAGATGGGACGTTTTGGAAGACGATTTTATTTACATTCTACTGATCTCATACTTGGGGATTTTCCCAAAAAACAGTGAATGAGCCTTGGAGAGAACCGTCCATTACTACAGGGTTTTTTAACTAGTAATTTAAATCAAACAAATAGTCCCTGTATGGCACTGCCCACTGCAGCTCATGAAGACAAAGACTCTGATGTACTTGCTGTGTTGTGTCACATACTAACCCATCAGTGACTATCTCTCAGCAACATTCTGCAACGTGCTGCAAAGACGGAGCCCATGATAGGCTGGGACTCTAAACTGCACATCCAGCCCTACAGAGTCTGTGTCTGCATATGATGTTGTATATTGTGTGTTTTAGGGGGTAAAACATATTTTATAGGGACTTCTTAATAAAATAAAGTGCATAAAATGTAAATAGATACACAGAGATATTATATACCTAGTAACACCCAGGAACCTGCCAGGGCCCTTTATTAATATGAAAAATGTTTGCACAAAGTCTAAAATAAATCCCTTATCTGTATGGATAGATACCAAACATATTATACCAGACTGATGTACTACAGGATATTTCTCCCTGTGAAGGGCACAAGTGTGTAAAAGAGGTTGCTCTCAGAGTGGGTTATTATGTCCATAGAACTAATCTATTAAGGTTAGTTCGTTTTCTGATTGAACACCTTTTAACGTAGTTGTTTTGTTTATGCAAATTACTCTTAGGGTTTAGTCTCCCTAAGGGTGATGGGAGACTCCAGACGTGGACCCCTTGCTCACTTTGCATCAGCTACACATCGCTGACTAGGCCCACAGAGGACGAAACGTACGTCTGGGGTTTGCTATTATTCCTGTTCAGGGTAGAATTGCCTGGAATTTCGGGGCTGGGGCACTCTTTTGAGTGGGACCAGACTGATATACTACAGGAGATTTCTCCCTGTGAAGGGCACAAGTGAGCTAAAAGAGGTTGCTCTCAGAGTGTGTTATCATGTCCAAGAGAGAGCAAGAGAGAGAGAGAGAAAGAAAGAGACAGAGAGAGAAAGAGAGGCAGAGAGAGAAGAGAAAAAGAGAAAGGGTGATGAGAAAGAGAGAGAAAAAGAAAGAAAGAAAGAAAGATCGAGAGAGCGAAAGAGAGAGAGAACGAAAGAGAGAGAGAAAGAGCGAGAAAGAGAGAGAAAGAATGATAGAGGAGAGATAGAAAGAACGAAAGAGCGAGAGAGAAAGAAAGAAAGAGCGAGAGAGAAAGGAAGAAAGAAATAAAGAGAGAGAGCAAAAGAGCGAGAGAGAGAGAGAGAAAGAAAGAAAGAGGGAGAGAGAGAGAAAGAAAGAGCGAGAGAGAAAGAGAACGAAAGAGAGAGAAAAAGGAAGAAAGAAAGAAAGAAAGAGAAAGAGCGAGAAAGAGAGAGAAAGAAAGATAGAGGAGAGAGAGACAGAGAAAGAAAGAAAGAGGAGAGAGAGAGACAGAGAAAGTAAGATCAAGAGAGAGAGAAAGAAAGAGCGAGAGAGAAAGGAAGGAAGAAAGAAAGAAAGATAGAGAGCGAAAGAGCGAGAGAGAGGGAAAGAAAGAAAGAAAGAAAGAGGGAGAGAGAGAGAAAGAAAGAGCGAGAGAGAAAGAAAGAGCGAGAAAGAAAGAAAGAGCGAGAAAGAAAGAGAGAGCGAAAAAGAAAGAAAGAGCGAGAAAGAAAGAGAGAGAGAGAGAAAGAGAGGAAACAAACAGCATATTCAGTATTTGGAGCCAGTGTTACTCATGCTAATACTATCACAGGAATTTTCTTGCAAACAGAGCTCACAATCTAAAGCTGTGGTGACAGTAGATTCTGACATTTGGAAAAGCTGAAGAAAAAACTGCTGATAATCAGGTAGAGTAACCGTGACACAGCAAATACTACAGGAGAGGAAATTATACTTGTGTGTTACTGTAGTTAGTAACGCTGCATCTGCATTATATGGAGTCTAAGATAGTGTATCAGTTGATGGGATACATGATACAAAGATGAGTAAGACCTCTATGTTACCAACGGGTCTTTATCACCCCAAAATCAAGATGTTTTTAGGTTATTCTTAAAGAGCATGAAAAACTGGCTCTATGTTGTGTTATCCATTTTTTTCTGAAGTGAATCAATCCTAATTCCATGTTGTTGTTCCTGCATTTATATGCAAATGAGCAGCTCATGCATATTAATTAGCTGCTTTGATATGCCATTTAGGTTTACAGTGTGTTTGTCTATCCAGTAGGGGCCAAAATAAAGACCCCCAAGCATACTGAGCCGCACATTAGCACACAAGAGCATCAAAATCAATACTAAATATTTCAGAAATTATTCACTGTACAGACAAACTGCTTGTACAATGTATAGAGTGTGGTGCTTGGTTCCATTTTTCACAAAGACCATGGGAAAAAAATCATGAAATCCCCCTACTTTAAAATATAGGCTCTGCGGAATAACATAAGAATTGAAGGAGGACACTAGTGAAGATGTATAGATACAGTCCAATTTATTCCAACCCAAACATTTCCACTGTTTACTATATACCACAGTATGGTCCTGTTCTTGGGTGTTAATCTCACACGCCCTGTTGGGGTCCAGGTAATACAAAATGTTTATGGTGCCATAAAGATAATTACTCTGTACCCAATGATTTACAAATATAGTGATTGCTTAAGTTACTCAAGAAGATACTAAGCAATTGTTTGAAGATAGCAGTATTACTATTGATCAGACCACTTTATTAAACATACTTGGGCCATCAGATGGCTGGATGCCACTATGCACAGCCAAAGTTACTCAAGATACCAAGCGATTGTTTGAAGATACCACTATTACTATTAATTAGACCAATAAGTTATACACACTTGAAATTGGTTCATCAAGAGACTGGCTTCCATCATGCCCAACCAAAGTAACCATACGAAACAATTGTTTGGATAGCACTATTATTATGATTAGACCACTCTATTATACATACTTGAACTTGGTCCATCAGGAGGCCAGCTGCCACCATGCCCATCCCGGCCAAAAGGAAAGGCACCAACACTTGGGTGGCAATAGAGAAATGAGTCTCTGGGAGGAATCCATTGGGCGTCTTGGTCAATTTACACTTAAACCCTCTCAGTTTCTTTCCATAATAGCAGAACTCCAGTTCCAAATGTGTGACCACCATATTTCTCTCTCTCTCTCTCAACCCATAATCTTCAGGTTAGAATTGGATCAAACAGCAGCACAGCTCAACCTGGACTGAAACGGTTCCTCTTACTTAGATACTCATGGTAATTATGAAAAGCAACCACGTGTTATACTGAACTGTGTTAACATCAAGTCCTTCCCACAATGCAGGACAGCGATGACCCAGGAGAAGTAAAAGTCACCCCTCCTACCCAGAGCGCTAAACCCTTGAGGGTAAAAGTGAAGACAGAAGATTCTTCAGATATGTCCTTCAAAAATAATGCTCAAAAATTAGCAAACAGGACGGACCGGCTCTGAAGAGTCACAAATCCTAAGTTTGCTCGTCCTACGTAGGACTCACCATGTGGTCATTCCAGATAAATGTTCTGCACACAGGACCAGGTCTGCACTCAGCCGCATATCTCTTCTTGACAACGTCTTATTGTTTGGGGTAGCTCAAGAGTGCTTCTTTTTACTAATCAGCACACGCCAGTTCTTCACATCTATCAGTTTATCAGTTGGAGGCCAGCAAGGGCGTCTATGTTAGATATGGAGGGATCAATACGTGGTTGGTGTTGGATACAGACCGATCTGTATGTACGAATGGCCTCCACAGGGTGAGTGCAATCATTACAGTCTCTGCATCATCTCTCAGGAGGGAAGAAAGGAACGTTCTCTGGAAGCTGCCAATCAGACCGCACTCTACAGGCTGTCATCACTCTAATTCTCAGCTCGGCTCAAAGGCCAAGATAAGAATCCTACTGTTATTTGAGGTAACTGTGTTATGAAACGGTGTCCTTGTGACATGTGACTTCCATACAGAGTTAAGTTTAAATATGTCAAACATGGTATGCCTACTGGTATGGAGTACTAATCAAAAGTAGCATAGGTCGTATTCACAAACATACTCACTCACGAATAACAAAGTGATAGCAGAGGTTTCCAAATATGATATCATTTTTCATACAGTAAACGTATATAGAAGTAAAGAGTAGGTCACTGAAGTTCTCCAAGCTCAACGCTCCATCCAATGGGCTAATTTATAAAGAAGTCTGAGCACTGTAGAATTGACGCCTTTGAATTGTGATGTTGGAGAAAACTGCTTAGAGTCTCTTGCACTGCAAGAAGATCCAATCAGTCAGTACTACAATAAATGGAGCCAAACTGTTCACTGGAAGGTTTGATCATGAGGCTGAACATGAAATATTTTGGCCATGTCATGAGAAGGCAGGATTCCCTAAAGACGACGGTGATGCTGGGAAAAATTAAAGGTACATGAAGAAGGGGGCTACAGAGGATAGATGGTCATTGAAGAATGAACATAAATTTGATGGAGCTCAGAGAGGCAGTTACTGCAAAACGCGCTACAGTCCATAGAGCCACGGAGAGTCGGACCCGACTGAATGACCATGAAACAACAACAAAAGTCATGCTTTCAACTCCCATGTGGAAATGTAGCACATGTGCGAATTGTATCAATGTGAAGCTACTGTTAGTAAATATTTACAATTAACAGATTTTACATGTAAAAAGGTATTGTTTTGTCAGTAATTCCCTATTCTTACTGTGTCATTACATTATTTATGATGAGCCAGACTATAAACCTTGGGAATTATTAATGTTTGAACATACAGACAGTTCTATTTCACAAGGACCATAAAATGTGACAGCAGGTAATTACTGATTGGCCCATAACTTTGCCTAATTTCCTGTCTGCTTTATCTTATCTCAAGCTTGTTTTCTAGCAGGAATGGTAGGGCCAAGCATTGTAAAGGAATGCAAGCATAACCCGGATAAACATTAAAGGAATGCGGCAGGTTCCTGGGTGTTACTAGGTATATAATATCCCTGTGTACAGTGCCTTGCAAAAGTATTCACCCCCCTTGGCATTTTTCATGTTTTATTGCCTCACAACCTAGAATTAACATGGATTGTTTGAGGATTTGCATCATTTAATTTACAGAACATGCCCACAACTTTGAAGATGTTTTTTTTATGATTGTGAAGCAAACAACAAATAGGACAAAATAACAGAAAAAGTCAATGTGCATAACTATTCACCCCCCTAAAGTCAATACTTTGTAGAGCCACCTTTTGCGGCAATCGCAGCTCCAAGTCGCTTTGGATAAGTCTCTATGAGCTTGCCACATCTTACCACTGGGATTGTTGCCCATTCCTTCTTGCAAAACTGCTCCAGCTCCTTCAAGTTGGAAGGTTTGCGCTTGTGAAGAGCAATCTTTAAGTCTGACCACAGATTTTCTATTGGATCTCATGAGGTCTGGGCTGTGACTAGGCCATTCCAACACATTTACATGTTTCCCCTTAAACCTCTCAAGTGTTGCTTTAGCAGTGTGTTTGGGGTCACACACACAGACTCTTTAGGGCTTGATGTGCAGTGTAGTGCCTACCAGAAATCATGTCTCAGAAAATTGATGAGAGATGGTCACTGATTGGTTAGTATGAGACTACAGGGTCTGTGACTTCATGAGCTGCAGAGAGCAAACCCATACAGGGACTATTTGTTTGATTTTATGCAGAGCTTATAAGCACCTAAAATAAATGCATAAAAGTAAAAAGATATACAGGGATATTATATAAGTAGTAACATCTGGCGATCTTCCAGATTCATTTAAGGATTACATAATTCAAATTAGACAAAATGGGAAGACTAGATGGCCTTTTGTATTTTATTTGACAGTTTTTACATGGATTCTTTATATCCGTGAGTATGAGTGAATGTGTTGTGAATCTGACTCAATGTTTATAGAAAGCTGGTAAGGGTTAAACAAGAGGGAAGGTGTTAAACATTAACTGGAGATTAAAAGGTATCCATTTACACATTACCTTAGTGAATGTTGTTGTTGTTTAGTCATTCACTTGTGTCCGACTCTCCGAGACTCTATGACCGCAGCACGCCAGGCACATTTGTCTGTGATTCTAGTTGTGCTTATCCATAAGGTTTCTTGGGAAAGATACTGGAGTGGGTTGTCATTCCTTCTCCAGTGATCCGTGATTTGTCTGACCTCTCTCTCTATGACCTTCTCTGGGTGCCCGTATCTACAAGCCACCAGTTTTATATCTATATATATATATATATATATATATATATATACACAAAAGGTATCACAGTATACTGCAATATTCATAATTAATATATTAATATATATATATATATATATATCCCATTTCTCCTGACCTCTTGTTCTAGCACCATCTTTCCCTAGTGTTAACACACAAGTTTGGAGCAGCCCAGAGGTATTCTCCTCGCTCTTGGCATGAGGACAACATGCCAGACGCGTCCTTATCTGATGCCCGAGGGCAGAGTGACCTGCGCCTAATGTTACACACACAGGACAAACTCTTAAAGTGATAAAGACTTGGGATGTATTGAGCCCCACAATCCCAGAAGGGTGTGGATTTACTGACCACCAAAATACTGTTATCTACAGAATAAATAATCTCATATTTGCTTTTTTACAAGATACATAGTTACAGTTATTTGTATTTATACATTCTAAGTGAAAGTGCCTTAAAATAGATACAGATCATACAATTATTTTATGTAGAAATTAACTGAAAGAACCACCCTCTGATATGATTACTTTATCGACAGCAGGGGGGGGTCATACAATCTGTGTTTGAAAAGTTTGAGTTGGCTGCGTCCTCCCTCCACCGATGAATAAGGGGAAAAAATTACAATTTAATCCAAAAATACTCTCATTTTCATAATTTACACAGCTGCTATTTTTTTTGTACCATATTTCACAAACAAGATCTTTTTCCCAAATTACTGAGGTCCTTAGAGCTACAGGGTCAAGTTGTTGCTTCTCCCCTTGGATGGGCCATCAAGCACAGTGCAGAGAGCATTGGGAAGTCAACATTTATAGTAGGCCCCGGCCCCTGTAATCTTAATATATAATACTAGCAAATTGCCCGTCAAAAAATGACGGCAATGAAATTGTAAGGTAGCTAATGCTGTTTGGTGTGTAATAATGAAATATATAATACATTAATAAATGAATATACTTTACCTATTTTGAAGCATTGTGTTGAAGAGCTGACAATCTGTTTTCATGTTGCTGCAGCATTAGTGGTGTGGAGCTGCTGTGTAAGCGTGCTGAATGTGTGCAGTGTAATAGTGTGCGTGCGCGAGACCAAACTGTTAGCGTAGTGGTGTACTTCCGCATTGGCGTAAAATGGCGGGTTATCTGTGTTATGCGTCTTTGCGGATTATCCGTCTGTGCTTCGTGGTGTTTTTCGAGTTTCGTGTGTTGTTTTGCGAGTGTGTTGTGGTGTTTTACGTGTTGAGAGTGCTGAAGCCTCGTTTTCGTTTTGTTCGTCGGCCATTTTTTTTCTCGCTTAGCGATTTCATTAGTGTCTAAAGTGTTTTATTTTTATTGAAATTAAGGTGTAACTTGTTTTTTTTGAGGTGCTGGATGGTTCCTCTTGCTGTAGGTAAGTTTTTTATGTGTGTGTTGTGTGTATTTATTGTTTTAAATGTTTGTATGTCGTTGTGTTGCGTCCGATGTTTGCGACATCGTAATGTCTGGTAACGTATCTCGTATGGTGTTTGCGTGTGTAGCCTCGTTTTCGTTTTGTTCGGCGGCCATTTTTTCTGTTGCTTAGCAAATTGTTTAGTGTCTAAACTCTTTTATTTTGAGTGAAATGAAGGTGTAATTTGCATTTTTGAGGTCCTGGGTGCTCCCTCTTGCTGTAGGTAAGTTTTTTATATATGTGCTGTGTGTATGTATTGTGTTTTGAATTTTGTAATGTTCGCGAGTTGCGTCCGAGTGTTGCGAGGCCGTAATGTGTGTTAACGTGTGTCGTATGTTGTTTACGTTGCTAGTAAAATTTATCGAGTGTCGGAATTGGTGTGTGGTGTTGTTTGTGTTGCGACGTGAAGTTTGCGAGGGTCGCAGTTGCTGGCATGGCGCTCCATGCCAGCAACTGCGGCCCTCACCCACTGCCCTCGCTTCGCGAGGGCCTTGGCTCACTGCGCGAGCCAAGGCCCTCACTGTGCGAGGCCCGCAGCTCGCTACACGAGCCGCGGGCTCGCTACGCGAGCCTGCAAGCGTTAGCAACAACTCGCATGCTCACAACTATATATGTGACTAGCGAATTGCCCGTCAAAAAATGACGGCAAGGAAATTGTAAGGTAGCTAATGCTGTTTGGTGTATAATAATGAAATATGTAATACATTACTAAATAATTTTAGAATGCAAAAAAATAACACGGCCTAATTTATTACATTTCATATGAAATTAAGTTTCTGTCTGCTTGATGGGAATGTGGCATCTAAAACTGTCAATGCTGTCATTTGGCCTAACAGAAAGCTCTGTAGTTTATAACAACCCACTCTCACCTCTGAAAGTAATACATGGAATCAGTTGAAAACACGGATACCCACAGTTTAAAAATAACTGTATAGAAAAGTAAAAAAGTCAGGTGTTTATGTATTTTAATTCCTAAAATTATTTTGACCAACATTAAGTTATTTACAGAAAAATGGACTAAGTTTGTCGGCCTCCTCCCACTTGGTATCACCAAACAAGTCAGCACCCTCAGTTTGCATCATGTAACAGGCCAGCACAAGAGCAAGCACCCTACCTCCCACTTTGCATCACATAACAGGCCAGGAGAGGAACAAGCACCCTACCTCCCACTTTGCATCACATAACAGGCCAGGAGAGGAACAAGCACCCTACCTCCCACTTTGCATCACATAACAGGCCAGGAGAGGAACAAGCACCCTACCTCCCACTTTGCATCACATAACAGGCCAGGAGAGGAACAAGCACCCTACCTCCCACTTTGCATCTCGTAATAGGTCAGACCAGGAGTGGAACAAGCACCCTACCTCCCACTTTGCATCTCGTAATAGGTCAGACCAGGAGTGGAACAAGCACCCTACCTCCCGCTTTGCATCCTGTAACAGGTCAGGAGAGGAACAAGCACCCTACCTCCCACTTTGCATCTCGTAATAGGTCAGACCAGGAGTGGAACAAGCACCCTACCTCCCACTTTGCATATCGTAATAGGTCAGAACAGAAGTGGAGAAAGCACCCTACCTCCCGCTTTGCATCCTGTAACAGGTCAGACCAAGAGTGGTGCAAGCACCGTAACTCTCACTTTGCATCCTGTAACAGGCCAGGCCAGGCCAGGAGAAGAGTAAGCACCCTACCTCCCAATTTGGTATCACCTAACAACTCAGCACCCTCATTTTGCATCATGTAACAGGCCAGCACAAGAGCAAGCACCCTACCTCCCACTTTGCATTAGATAACAGGCCAAGAGAGGAACAAGCACCCTACCTCCCACTTTGCATCTCGTAATAGGTCAGACCAGGAGTGGAGCAAGCCCCCTTCCTCCCGCTTTTCATCCTGTAACAGGTCAGACCAGGAGTGGAGCAAACAACCTACCTCCTCCTCTACATCCTGTAACAGGTCAGGGCATGAGTGGAAAAAGCACCCTACCTCCCACTTTGCATCCTGCAACAGGTCAGGCCAGGAGTGGAGTAAGCACCCTACCTCCTACTTTGTATCACTTAATAGATCAGGCCGGGAGAGGAGCAAGCACCCTACATCCCGCTTTGCATCCTGTAACAGGACAGGCTAGGAGAGGAGCATGCACCCTACCTCCCACTTTGTATCACTTAATAGATCAGGCCAGGAGAGGAGCATGCACCCTACCTCTCACTTTGCATCCCGTAACAGGTCAGGCTAGGAGAGGAGCATGTACCCTACCTCCCACTTTGTATCACATATCAGGCCAGGCCAGGAGTGGTGCAAGCACCGTAACTCTCATTTTGCATCCTGTAACAGGTCAGGCCAGGAGTGGTGCAAGCACCCTACCTCCCACTTTGCATCATGCAACAGGTTAGGAGAGGAAAAAGGAGCCCACCTCCCACTTTGAATCATGTAACAGGCCAGGCCAGGAGAAGAATAAGCACCCTACCTCCCAATTTGCATCATGTAACAGGCCAGGAGAGGAGCAAGCACCCTACCCTATACATTTTATAATCAACCTAAACAGATTGGAAAACCAAAGAGGACCCCCAAGGTAAATTGTACCAGTTGGTGGGCACCACACACTTACCTGTACTATATCCAGTACCATTCCTGCCAACACCATGCCCAGTCCGGCGAACAGATAGGGGAAAATAACCTGCAGGGTTATAGAAATGGCTGACTCATCCCCGGGTTTGGGCATGGGCGCCTTCCTCTCTGGTGGTGGGCGCTTTTCTGGCATGAGTGGCATCTCTTCCTCCACCGGGTCCCGGGTGCTTGCTTTGCTCTCATTGAGCTTGCTCTTGTTCTTTCCTCTGTGTTTAGTCCGTTCCCCATTCTTGGCACGACCCTCTTTTTTTCTGTGTCGGCCATCCTCGCCCTTCATCCTTGACCTCAGTGTTCAGATGACCTTGTGACCTGGACAGATAATGAGATTATTGGCATGTGAAGCTTGTAATGACACGGGGACTAGAACATACAATGTCATTTATACACGCATCAGTCCAAAACTTTATGCCAGGCATTAAAAAGACCATGTTTTATTCATTAGAAAAGTTATTTTTTTTCACCATGGAAAATAAATTATATTAATTGAAGAAAATCAATGTTTGTCTGATTGGGCATCTCATGTCAAATCCTTTTAATTAGGAATTCTGTATATTTGTAATTCAAAGTACATTTGAAATTTCTTGTTTTAGATCCAACCCAGAGGAACCTATGTTGGCACAGCGTCCTAGTCAATACGCTGTGCAGAGCTGTGTCCTAGCCAATCAGATGTCAGTATCACAGCTGCCTCCTTCTCTCAGGAAACAGATACATTGTTGCACCTGCCTCTGATTGGCCACAACTCATTATGAATTGTATTCTAAACTAGCTACTAGCCCGTCAAAAATGACGATATTCAAATTTAAAGGCTGTCAAAGCTGTTTACCACACAATGTGAACACCTTCGGCGCTCATCACGAACCCTGCGCTGAGCGCCTTTGGCGCTCATTGCGTGACTCACAATCAGCGCCTTTGTTGCTCATTATGAGCTTCTCCCTCTGCTTTGTCGCTCATTTCAGGCCTTGGCAACCCGCAACTTTCGTGGTTCTCAATGATCACCTTCAGCGCTCATCGCGAGCCTCTCCCCAGTCTCTGACCCCTGTGTCTGTTTCCCCCTCTCCCCCTCCTCTACCTGCCCTGTGTCTTTTGTTTTTCCTTATTCCCCCCCCCCCCCCCGCGTCTCTTTTCATCCATCTCTCAGTCCTGTGTCTCTTTCCACTCTCTCACCCTGTGTTTTTCTCCCCTGTGTCTGTGCTGCTGTTTTGCGTTGCTCGCGATGAGTGCCGTTGCTTGAGTTGTTCGGCTAAGTGTAACTGGCTTCGTGATCGTGTCTACTCTCTTGCGCTAAGTGTTACTAGCTTCCGGGTCGGTTTTACTGCCTTCAGTCTCATTTTCATCCGTTTACGTATTTTCTTCCCCAATTTTATTCGCGCTTAGCCGATTTTTGATCAACGAAAAACGCTAAATATGCCTCAAATTAAATTGCAACCTCCCTCACAGGCTCCCTGGTTCTCCCCCTGTGCTGTGTGTGAGTGTGTAATTTTTTTTTGTCAATTATTTGGCTTTTTTTGGTGGTCTTTTGAGCTACGCGCTTGAAAAAATGTTGTCCATTAAATTAGTAAACTGCGTGCCTCGCGACCAGCAGCAAAGTGCTGTTTTTCTTCAGTGATCGCAGCCATCGACATGAGCGCCTTCTGCGCTCATGTCTAGGCTGTTTTAAAGTCCTGCGGGAGCTCATTGCAGCCTAACTTCCGCGAGCCTAACTCCCGTGGGTTTCGCAGCCTGAGTAATTCCGACAGGATCATTTTTATTTATTTTTTATATCAAAAATGGATAACATTTATGGATATAGTACATATTATGTGAAAATATCTGTCGCTATTTCCATCGACGGGTATTTGCAAAGTCAATACTAAAGAGTCTGTGTCTGCATAAGATGCAAAGAGCAGACCCATACAGAGACTATTTGTATGATTTTAAGCAGTAAAAACAGAGCTTATTAGCACTTCTGAAATAAAGTACATAAAAGTAAATAGGTACATAGAAATATTACAGTATATACCTAGTAAAGTCAAGGGACCTTCCATATCCCTTTAAGGAATATTATAAGTGAGTTTTAATGTATTTAAAAGAGAAAGCCAGAGATCTGATAAAATAAATCCATTATATGTTTAATTATTAAGTCAATCAATTTGCATGAAGTAATAATTAGCAGATATATCCAATAAATATGGAATATTATTCATGTATTGTCTCATCCATGCCGACATTTATCAGAAGTAGTTGGAAGGATTTCTTAAGCTAAGTGTAGTTCTGCCAGTTCTTGTGACGCGCTATAATAAGATCTCTCTAGACTGTTCTGCTGACACTAGACTGTTTCTCCTAACACTCTCTAGATCCCATTTCCAAACCAAGGGGTCATCGGATGACCGAACACCATAAAATCCCTGCACTCCTATTTATATCCCACAGTGTGCAGTACATGGGTGTGAGGAGTGGGTGACGTGAGTGGGGATATGATCCAAGATGACAGAAAGACAGTTTTATTCAATGAGAGTACATGTCCGAGACTACAAAGCAGTTTGAGGACTTTCTGAGCCACCCACTAAGGATAAACTGATATTTCACGCTAATGGTAGATCACTGCCAAAAGTGGAGGTGCCAAATGATAAATAATAATAAATATGTTATAAACTGAATGCTATGAGAAAAGCTAATATTCCTACAGGAAACAGACAATGACAATTACAATTTTTTAGCTGTCAACCAGACTTTCTGAGTCATCGTGTGTGCTCGGGGTGGCTCAGTGAGACCCTGTATGTGCTCGGGGTGGCTCAGTGAGACCCTGTATGTGCTCGGGGTGGCTCAGTGAGACCCTGTATGTGCTCGGGGTGGCCAGTGAGACCCTGTATGTGCTCGGGGTGGCTCAGTGAGACCCTGTATGTGCTCGGGGTGGCCAGTGAGACCCTGTATGTGCTCGGGGTGGCCAGTGAGACCCTGTATGTGCTTGGGGTGGCTCAGTGAGACCCTGTAGGTGCTCGGGTGGCTCAGTGAGACCCTCTATGTGCTCGGGGTGGCCAGTGAGACCCTGTATGTGCTCGGGGTGGCCAGTGAGACCCTGTATGTGCTCGGGGTGGCTCAGTGAGACCCTGTATGTGCTCGGGGTGGCTCAGTGAGACCCTGTATGTGCTCGGGGTGGCCAGTGAGACCCTGTATGTGCTCGGGGTGGCTCAGTGAGACCCTGTATGTGCTCGGGGTGGCCAGTGAGACCCTGTATGTGCTCGGGGTGGCCAGTGAGACCCTGTATGTGCTCGGGGTGGCTCAGTGAGACCCTGTATGTGCTCTGGGTGGCTCAGTGAGACCCTGTATGTGCTCTGGGTGGCCAGTGAGATCCTGTATGTGCTAGGGGTGGCTCAGTGAGACCCTGTATGTGCTCTGGGTGGCCAGTGAGACCCTGTATGTGCTCGGGGTGGCTCAGTGAGACCCTGTATGTGCTAGGGGTGGCGCAGTGAGACCCTGTATGTGCTAGGGGTGGCTCAGTGAGACCCTGTATGTGCTAGGGGTGGCTCAGTGAGACCCTGTGTGTGCTCTGGGTGGCCAGTGAGACCCTGTATGTGCTCGGGTGGCTCAGTGAGACCCTGTATGTGCTAGGGGTGGCTCAGTGAGACCCTGTATGTGCTAGGGGTGGCTCAGTGAGACCCTGTATGTGCTCTGGGTGGCCAGTGAGACCCTGTATGTGCTCGGGGTGGTTCAGTGAGACCCTGTATGTGCTAGGGGTGGCTCAGTGAGACCCTGTATGTGCTAGGGGTGGCTCAGTGAGACCCTGTATGTGCTAGGGGTGGCTCAGTGAGACCCTGTATGTGCTTGGGGTGGCTCAGTGAGACCCTGTATGTGCTCGGGGTGGCTCAGTGAGACCCTGTATGTGCTCTGGGTGGCTCAGTGAGACCCTGTATGTGCTCTGGGTGGCCAGTGAGATCCTGTATGTGCTAGGGGTGGCTCAGTGAGACCCTGTATGTGCTCTGGGTGGCCAGTGAGACCCTGTATGTGCTCGGGGTGGCTCAGTGAGACCCTGTATGTGCTAGGGGTGGCGCAGTGAGACCCTGTATGTGCTAGGGGTGGCTCAGTGAGACCCTGTATGTGCTAGGGGTGGCTCAGTGAGACCCTGTATGTGCTCTGGGTGGCCAGTGAGACCCTGTATGTGCTCGGGTGGCTCAGTGAGACCCTGTATGTGCTAGGGGTGGCTCAGTGAGACCCTGTATGTGCTAGGGGTGGCTCAGTGAGACCCTGTATGTGCTCTGGGTGGCCAGTGAGACCCTGTATGTGCTCGGGGTGGCTCAGTGAGACCCTGTATGTGCTAGGGGTGGCTCAGTGAGACCCTGTATGTGCTAGGGGTGGCTCAGTGAGACCCTGTATGTGCTAGGGGTGGCTCAGTGAGACCCTGTATGTGCTTGGGGTGGCTCAGTGAGACCCTGTAGGTGCTCGGGTGGCTCAGTGAGACCCTGTATGTGCTCGTGGTGGCTCAGTGAGACCCTGTATGTGCTAGGGGTGGCTCAGTGAGACCCTGTATGTGCTAGGGGTGGCTCAGTGAGACCCTGTATGTGCTAGGGGTGGCTCAGTGAGACCCTGTATGTGCTAGGGGTGGCTCAGTGAGACCCTGTATGTGCTCGGGGTGGCTCAGTGAGACCCTGTATGTGCTAGGGGTGGCTCAGTGAGACCCTGTATGTGCTAGGGGTGGCTCAGTGAGACCCTGTATGTGCTAGGGGTGGCTCAGTGAGACCCTGTATGTGCTAGGGGTGGCTCAGTGAGACCCTGTATGTGCTTGGGGTGGCTCAGTGAGACCCTGTATGTGCTCGGGGTGGCTCAGTGAGACCCTGTATGTGCTAGGGGTGGCTCAGTGAGACCCTGTATGTGCTTGGGGTAGCTCTGTGAGACCCTGTATGTTCTAGGGGTGGCTCAGTGAGACCTTGTATGTGCTCGGGGTGGCTCAGTGAGAACCTGTATGTTCTAGGGGTGGCTCAGTGAGACCTTGTATGTGCTCGGGGTGGCTCAGTGAGACCCTGTATGTGCTCGATGGATCAGTGAGACCCTGTATGTGCTTGGGGTGGCTCAGTGAGACCCTGTATGTGCTTGGTGGCTCAGTGAGACCCTGTATGTGCTCGGGGTGGCTCAGTGAGACCCTGTATGTGCTCGGGGTGGCTCAGTGAGACCCTGTATGTGCTCGGGGTGGCTCAGTTAGACCCTGTATGTGCCCGGGGTGGCTCAGTTAGACCCTGTATGTGCTAGGGGTGGCTCAGTGAGACCCTGTATGTGCTAGGGATGGCTCAGTGAGACCCTGTATGTGCTTGGGGTAGCTCAGTGAGACCCTGTATGTGCCCGGGGTGGCTCAGTGAGACCCTGTATGTGCTTGGGGTGGCTCAGTGAGACCCTGTAGGTGCTCGGGTGGCTCAGTGAGACCCTGTATGTGCTCGTGGTGGCTCAGTGAGACCCTGTATGTGCTTGGGGTGGCTCAGTGAGACCCTGTATGTGCCAGGGGTGGCTCAGTGAGAACCTGTATGTGCTTGGCGTGGCTCAGTGGGACCCTGTATGTGCTCAGGTTGGCTCAGTGGGATCCTGTATGTTCTCAGGGTGGCTCATTGGGTCCTGTATGTGCTTGGGGTGGCTCAGTGAGACTCGGCATGTACTTGGGTAACCATATGAAACCCTGTATGTGCTCCGGGTGGCTATGTGGGACCCTGATATGCTTGGGTTGTATCAGTGGGATACTCTGGGTGTTCAGGGTGGATCAGTGGGACTCTGTCTGTGCTCGGGTGGCTCAGTGTGATCCTGTGGGTGTTAAGGGTGGATCAGTGGGACCCTGTATGTGCTTGAGAGGCTCAGTGTGATCCTGTGGGTGCTTGAGGTGGCTCACTGGGACTCTGTGAGTGCTCGGGGTGGATGAGTGGGACCCTGTATGTGCTTGGGCAGCTCAATGGGATCCTGTGGGTGCTTGAGGTGGATCAGCGGGACCCTGCAGGTGATTAGGGTGGATCAGTGAGTCCTTGTATGTGCGTGAGATGACACAGTTGGACCTTGTATGTCCTCAGGGTGAGTGGGACTCTGTCTGTGCTCGGGTGGCTCAGTGTGATCCTGTGGGTGTTAAGGGTGGATCAGTGGGACCCTGTATGTGCTTGAGAGGCTCAGTGTGATCCTGTGGGTGCTTGAGGTGGCTCACTGGGACTCTGTGAGTGCTCGGGGTGGATGAGTGGGACCCTGTATGTGCTTGGTTGGTTCAGTGGGACCCTGTGGGTGCCTGGGGTGGCTCAGCGGAACCCTGCAGGTGATTAGGATGGATCAGTGAGACCCTGTATGTGCTTGAGGTGACACTGTTGGGCATTGTATGCCCTAAGGGCGGCTCAGTCGGACCTTGTATGTACTTAAGGTGGATCAGAGGGACCCTGTGGGTGCTTGGGGTGGAAGTGGGACACTGTATGTGCTGGAGGTGACTCAGTGGGACCCTGTGGGTGCTTGGGGTGGATCAGAGGGATCCTGTGGGTGCTCACAGTGGCTCAGTGAGATCCTGGATGTGCTTGAGGTGACTCAGTGGGACCTTGTATGTCCTCAGGCTGGCTCAGTGGGACTCTGTGGGTGCTCAGGATAGATCTGTGGGACCCTGTGGATACTTGGGGTAGATGAGTGGGATCCTATGGGTGCTCACAATGGCTCAGTGAGACCCTGTATGTGCTTGAGGTGGCTCAGTGGGACATTGAAAGCCCACAGTGTGGATTACTGAGACCCTATATGTGCTCGGGCTGACACAGTGGGACCCTGTGGGTGCTGAGGGTGTCTGTATTTAAACCTGTGTGTATTCAGGTAGGCCACATGGGACCCAAAGCTGTACTAGTGGGGACTTCCAAGTTATTTGGCTAGCTTCATTCACTGGCTTGAATTTCCAAAGCAACATCAGCTTTTTTATTGATTCATAATCAAGCCACGAGATCTTGCTAATGTTAAATTTGGTTCGTAATGTGATTAAATCCATTAGTTTACCTTTCAAGTACATATCTCCTATATAACTAATACCCTTATTTTTCCAGTATAAAAGGGTTTGATGGTTCTCTTTAGTTCTTAGAATTTCTATAGGCGAGGCCAAAGAAGGGAAATGAATTAAATGTTTTTTTAATCTGATTTTGAACCAAAATTTTAACATGGCTCTAAGTCCTCCCAGTAAATTACTAAGAGGGATAGATTCAATATTTGAATGCCACATAATAGTATGAATTGGTATGTCTCCCAAAAGATTATCTTTTATATTTTTCCAAATTGCTCTGTTGCTCTGGATATTCAGAACCATTAATTTTGAGATCAAGATTATATAATGAATGTCCTGTATTGACGGTATACCCATACCTCCTTTTTCAAAAAATGTTACTTGCTATTGCCTTCTTGATTCTTGCTTTTTTACCCAAATAAATGAACTTATCTATATACAATTGAATCAAATTTAGGGAATTATTGGAGACATTCTCCGGTATGCATCTAAATACATAGCTTAATTTCGGAATGATACACATGTTAATTGCTGCTATTCTGGTCGACCATGTCAGATGTAATGTTTTCCATTCGTTTATCAACAGTTTTATATCTTTTAAAAGGGTGCTCAAATTTTCCCTCATAAAGTTTTTCATAGAGAAAGAAAATGTCAGGCCCAAGTGTGTTATTGACCTAGAATTCCAATTATACATAAATTGTTGTTTTAGGGATTGCTTGGTTTCACAATTAAATTTTCTATGTATTATGTCTGATTTTGAAGGGTTTATTTTAAAATATGACAGACTACCAAATTCGTGGAGGATTTGATGCAGGTTGACACATGAACTCTGAGGGTTCGTGAGTGTTAGCAGAATATTATCCACAAAGAGCATGATTTTATACTCCTCTTCTTCTATCACCACTCCCTCAATCAAAAAAGTCTTTCTTATGGATTCTGCCAAGGGCTCCATAAATAAAATAAACAGGAGGGGGATAGGGGGCATCCTTGGCATGTACTATTGCTAATGGATTGCTAATGGTAAAACTCTCTGATTAATATACTGGTCTTGATATGTACTCTGATGCATTTATATATAGGGCCTTGATAGCTTTAGCTCCAAAATCACCCATACCATATTGCTCCAAAACTGCATCTAGGAAGTCCCAGCTGACCCTGTCGAACGCTTTTTCAGCATCAAGCGACAGGGTCAGCATGGATAGGTCTTTACTCCTAGCAATTGACATGATATCGACCAAACGTCTAATATTATCAGAAGCTTTTCTTCCTTTGACAAAACCTGATTGATCTAGATGTATTAATTTAGGTATAATAAGATTTAGTCTATTTGCCAGTATTTTAGCATATATATTTTTATCTACATTTATCAGGGAGATTGGACGATAACTTGTACTAAGTTCTGGGTTTTTCCCCCTGCTTTAGGATATTTATTATTTTAGCTTTAGATAATTCTGCTCTTAATTTACCTGTTGTTTTAATCTCATTGCACATATTACCTAAGTGGTCGCAGATCTCTTTTAAAACTCTTTTGAAAGTATTTGATAATATAATTGATCAAAACCGTCTGGTCCTGGTGCCTTATTATTTTTTTTTCATTTTTTATAACATCTAAAATATCCTCACTGTTAATATCTGTGTTAAGATTTTCTAGTTCTTCCACCGTAATTGAAGGCAGTTTTATTTGACTTAAAAAGTTTTTAATATCCCCTGGGTCTGGTTAAGAGTATACTATTCCAAATTGTATAGGGATTGGAGATCATGGCAACTAAAGAGGATGACTCCAAAATTATATCGAAATGTAATAGGGCAATGTCCGATGAACTTATTTTTATAAAATTGAGTGCTATTTTTGCATGTGAAGCGGAAATGAATTTGTCTTTTGAGCCCTCTTCTTGGTCTAATTCCTTCCAATTAGTAAAAAAGTCATCGATCAACACCTCTTACCTGGAATTATATTTTAAAATTACACAGAGGTGGTATTTCACCACCCAATTTATGGGGAAATTACATTTTCAACCAGATGATTTATGCTGGAAAGAATGTGGCAAGAAAGGCACTACACTACATGTATGTTGGGAATGTGAAAAGATGAATACACTATGGGTAAAATGCTTCTCAGAAGTATCAAAGATCTGCAGTAAACAGCTAAGTACTCCCCAGATGGCCCAATTTCAACTAGATATAGATATGGTAGCGCCACATGAAACATTTTTAATTTCTCATATTCTCTTGATTGTAAAAAACCTTCTAACAAAATATTGGAAGCAACCGATAATTCCTTCATGGAATGAAGTAGTAAATACAATAAAAATCAATCGGGAGATTATGAGGAAGAATTTTGAATGTAATCCTATAAAAAAAATGGCCTCTGTGTAAACTGGGTATTATGGGATCAATATATATTGTTAACACAAAGTGTACAGGAATAGATTCTAGTTAAAAAAAGGAAGGGGAAGAAAGAATAAAAATAAATAGACAAGGTTAATGTATATTGATTCACTAGAACAGTGATGGCGAACCTTTTTGAGCCCGAGTGCCCAAACCGCAATACATGCCAACTTTTTTTTCCTCTAAGTGCCAACACGGCAATTAAACCTGAATACTGAGTCTTAGACGAACAACGACAGGAACGCAGAACGTTGAAAATAAAACAAATGGCAGTTAGTGGTGCTCAGAGGAGCAAAAGCCTCACATTATGTGGCAAACAGCATTGCCAGCCTTACAATTGTATTCCCGTCATTTTTGATAAAATTATAGACTGATCATTTCTTTGTCATGGACAAAAAAAATCCGAAGGGGATCAAATACTCCCCCCCCCCCCCCCCCCACTGTATGTATATATATATACATTTTTAGAGAGAGGAAATTAATATTACATTAATAAGCCCATTCACATGTCTAAAAGGCAGGGCCATGCAAATGAGAATACAATGCACCTCACTCTTTTAATCCAAAAATAGCAATTTTATACATTGCTCCCTTAATGCATATGCCCGCTTCCCCTTGTCGCCCCCTTCTCCCTTGTCTCTCCCCTTCTCTCTTGACTACCACTCCCTCTTGTCTCTCCCTCCACTCTTGTCTCTCACTTTCTCACTCCCCCTTGTCTCTTACACCCTTCTGTCTCTCCCATTCTCCCTTGTCTCTCCCCTGCCCCTTATGTCTCCCCTTCCCCCTTGTCTCTCCCCCACCCTTGTATCTCCCCTTCCCCCTTGTCTCTCCCCCACCCTTGTATCTCCCCTTCCCCCTTGTCTCTTCCCCCATTTTTCCCTCTCCCCCCACCCTCCTCTCTCGCCTCTTGTCTCTCCCCTCCCCCTTGTCTCTCCCTCCAGCCTTGTCTCTTCCTTTCTCCCTTGTCTCTCCCCCCCCTTGGATCATACACCCTTCTCTCTCCCCTCCCCTTGTCTCTCCCCTTCCTCCTTGTCTCCCACCACCCCTGTATCTCCCCTTCTCCCTTGTCTCTTCCCTCCATCCTTCTCTCTCTCCCACCCTTATTTCTCCTCTCTTGTACCGCTCACAATTGTCTCTGTTTTCTCCCTTGCCTCTACCCCCCTTGTCTCTTTCCTTCCCTGTGTCTCTCCCTCCTCCTTTCTTTCCATTCTCTACCTCTCCCTTTTGCCTCTCCCCTCTCTCTCACTCCTCCCTTCTCTCACTCTCCCTTCTCTACCTCTCCCTTTTGCATCTCCCTCTTCCTTTCTCTCTCCTCTCCCTTTCTCTCATGTGCCTCTACCTTCTCTCCCATCTCACTCTCTTACTTCTTCCTTTCCCTTCTGCCTCTCCCTATTTTCTTTCTCTCCATCCTCCCTTCTCTCTGCTCTCCTTTCTTCCTCCCTCCCTCTTTCTCTGCTTATCTCTCCCCCACCCTTGTATCTCCTTCACTCTTGTCTCTACCCCCACCCTTGTCTCTCCTTGTACTTCACTATTGTCTCTCCCACCATTCACTCTCTCTCCCCCTTGTCTCTCCCCTCCCCATTGTCTCCCCCCTTGTCTCTCCCCTTCCCCTTGTGTCTCCCATTACCCTTGTCTCTCCCCCTGGTCTCTCCCACCCTGCTCTCTCTACCCCCTTGTTTCACCCAACCTTGTCTCTCCCATTCTCCCTTGTCTCCCACACCCTTCTATCTCTCTCCCACACTTCTCTTTCCCATTCTCCACTGCCTTCCCCCTTCTCTCTCCCCTTCTAACTTGTATCCCCCACCCTTCTCTTTCCCCTCTTGTCTCTCCACTTCCCCTTGTCTCCCCCTTCTCCATTGTCTCTCCCCTTCTCCCTTATCTGTCCAACTCCCCATTGGCTCCCTACACCATTGTCTCTCCCTCCACTCTTGTCTCTCCCCTTCTCCCTCCCCCTTGTCTCAACCCTCTTCTCTCTCCCCCTCTCCCTTGTCTCTCCCCTGCCCCATAACTCTTACCTTCCCCTTGCCTCTCCCCGTGCGGATCTCGAGGAGAGTCTGTTCGCCTGCGCCGCGCGCGCGCACGCTAGCACAGCCCTTCCTTTTTTAAGTGACGGGAGAGCGCTCAGGCGCCGTGCTCGCGCACGATGAGCAGACCCAGCATGCTGCCGGCGACCTATGGCCGCGTGCCCACAGAAGGGGCACGGCGTGCCACCTGTGGCACGCGTGCCATAGGTTCGCCACCACTGCACTAGAACATACATGTGCAATATGAAAAGTAATGGCAGCTCTATGAATGTTTATGTTTGTATATATTGTTATGTCTTTTTTGTTTTGTAAACTGTATATTTTATATGTAAGAAATAATAAAATAAAATAAAAGTTCTAGTGGGGACTTACAGTGGGTAATAGGGAAGACAATGTGGGCAGGGGGTTTATTGGGTGTCTGAGGACCCAGATGCTGAACAGGAACTTAGGATAGACTGAAAGGGAATTGTGTGCAGTATGTGTGGCTCAGTGAGACTCTGCATGTGGGGTGGCTCAGTGAGACTCTGCATGTGGGGTGGCTCAGTGAGACTCTGCATGTACTCGGGTAACCATGTGAGACCCTGTATGTGCTAGGGGTGGCTCAGTGAGACTCTGCATGTGGGGTGGCTCAGTGAGACTCTGCATGTACTCGGGTAACCATGTGAGACCCTGTATGTGCTAGGGGTGGCTCAGTGAGACATTGCATGTGGGGTGGCTCAGTGAGACTCTGCATGTACTCGGGTAACCATGTGAGACCCTGTATGTGCTAGGGGTGGCTCAGTGAGACATTGCATGTGGGGTGGCTCAGTGAGACTCTGCATGTACTCGGGTAACCATGTGAGACCCTGTATGTGCTCCGGGTGGCTAAGTGGAACCCTGATGTGCTTGGGTTGGATCAGTGGCATACTGTAGGTGCTCAGGGTGGATCAGTGGGACCCTGTATGTGCTCGGGCAGCTCAGTGGGATCCGGTGGGTGCTTGAAATGGCTCAGTGGGACTCTGTGAGTGCTCAGGGTGGCTAAGTGAGACCCTGTATGTGCTTGAGGTGGCTCAATGGGACCTTGTATGTCCTCAGGATGACCCTGTGGGTGCTTGGGGTGGCTCAGTGGGTCCATGTATGTGCTTGAGGTGGATCAGCGGGACCCTGAAGGTGATTAGGGTGGATCAGTGAGACCCTGTATGTGCTTGAGGTGACACAGTTGAACCTTGTATGTCCCCAGGGTGGCTCAGTTGGACCTTGTATGTACTTATGGTGGATCAGTCGGACCCTGTGGGTGCTTGGGTGGATCAGTGGGACCCTGTGTGTGCTGGAGGTGACTCAGTGGGACCTTGTATGTCCTTGGGATGGCTCAGTGGGACCTTGTATGATCGCTGGATATCTCAGTGAGACCCTGTGGGTGCTTGGGGTTAGATCACTGGGAACCTGAGGGTGCTCTAGGTGGCCCAGTGGGATCCTGTGGGTGCTTGGGGTAGCTCAGTGAGACCCTCTATGTGCTCGGGCTGGCTCAGTGGGACTCTATGGGTGCTTAGGGTGAATCTGTGGGACCCTGTGGATACTTAGGGTAGATGAGTGGGATCCTATGGGTGCTCAAAGGGCTCAGTGAGACCCTGTGTGTGCTTGAGGTGGCTCAGTGGGACATTGTATGCCCTCAGAGTGGATTACTGAGACCCTGTGTGTGTTGGGGCTTACACAGTGGGACCAGTATGATGCTCAGGGGGGCTCAGTGGGACCCTGTGGGTGCTGAGGGTGTCTGTATTTAAACCTGTGTGTATTCAGGTAGGCCACATGGGACCCAAAGCTGTCACTGGGAAAGGCTTTTACTGATGATTAAATGCTAGTGGGGACTTACAGTGGGTAATAGGGAAGACACTGTGGGCAGGGGGTTTATTGGGTGTCTGAGGACCCAGATACTGAACAGGATAGACTGAAAGGGAATTGCGTGTGGTGTGTGAGTGGGTGGGGTTCCATGTATGGGTGAGTGGGGTGCCCCGTGTGCGAGGTGTCAGTGAGTGGGGTTACACGTGTATGTGAGTGGGGTGTCAGAGGGTGGAGTTACAAGTGTGGGTGAGTGGGGTAGGTTGGTGAGGTGCCACGTGTGGATGAGTGGGGTGTCAGTGAGTGTGGTGCCACGTGTGGGTAAGTGGGGTATCAGTGAGTTGAGTATCACAGGGTAGGGTTACAAATGTGGGTGAGTGGGGTGTCAGCTGGTGGGTTTACAAAGTTGGGTGAGTGGGGTGTCAGTCGGTGTAGTTACACGTATGGGTGAGTGGGCTGTCAGTGGATTGGGCGCCACGTGTGGTTGGGCGGGGTGCCACGTGTGGGTAAGTGGGGTGTCAGTGAGGTTACACGTGGTGTATCAGATCCCCCGAGTTCTCCCTGTCACCCCATCTCTCTCATACACTTACCCGGCCGATAGTTCAGTCAGTGGGTGTATAATCAATGGCCCCGGGGAGGTCAGAGGCTGCACTGGCGGCCCAGCAGAGCGCAGCAGCACCGGGCTCAGGTACAGACATAGCCGGGAGAGGAGGGGCCGGAGGCGGGAGAGGGTGAGACACGGGCCGGGGAGGAGAGGAACCGGGTGTGTACAAGGAGTGGATATAAATACATACATACATACATACACGTATTTATTTATTTATTTATCTATCTATCTATGTGTTCCTAGTACACATGTATGTATGTGTATTTATTTCTGTCTATCTATCTATAGGATCCGTCCATACTCACACACGACAATGTACAATGACTACACACCCAAATGTTAATTATTTGGGGACATATAGCAAATGTCTGTACTCATAACAGCAGAATTGAATATATTAGTAAATAAAGGTGTATTTATTTGTTTTTTTCTATAACATTTTTCCTTCATGAAGTGAAGTTCCTCACAAAAGTAAATGCAAAGCACTGGGGCCCACAACAGGGTAGGGTTCCTCTTCTATTGGCAGTAATTGAAGAACATTAATTTATTAGATGAAGAGGGCAGATAATTATTTTATACATAGTCAATCTGATCACCGCAGGGCTGAGCTGACCATCACATATATAGTTGTGAGCATGCGAGTTGTTGCTAACGCTTGCGGGCTCTCATTGCGAGCCCGCGGCCTTCACGAAGCCGAAGGCGCTCCTTGCCAGCGACTGCGATCCTCGCAAAATTTACGTTGTTACGCAAAGAAAATACAAGACACGTTACGACCCATTGCGACCTCGCAAAAATCGTCTGCAGCATGCGCACATAAAAACATGAAAAATACAACAAATACACACAACAAATACATAAAAAGCTTACTTACAGGAATGGGGAGCATCCAGGACCTCAAAAACTAAAGTTACACCTCAATTTAACTCAAATTAAAAGAGTTTAGACACTACAAAATTCTCTAAGCGAGAGAAAAAATGGCCGCCGAAAAAAAAACGAAAACGAGGCTACAGCACCTACGTATTTGTTGAAAAACACCTACGAGATTAAAAAACAAGGATGCAACCCGCGCGACCCCAAAAACATTACAAACACTATAAATACAAACAACAAACACATAAAAAGGTTACTCACAGCAAGGGGGGGCACCCAGGACCTCTGCAAGTGAAGTTACACCTCCATTTATGCACAAATTTCGAAGTTTAGATTCCCGAGCGAGAGAAAAAATGTCCGCCGAACAAAACGAAAACGAGGCTAAAGGTCCCTAAATACGCAAAACACCACCAAAAACACGCAAAACACCACCAAACAGCTACGGATATTCCGAAAAAGTCGCATGACATAGAAAACGAAGGACGCTAAATCAGCCACATTATATACACCAAACACCATTAGCTCACTAAATGACGGGAAATTCGCTAGTCTATACATAATTTGCAAGGGGGGCCCCAAATTATCTTGCACGGGGCCCTCCATTCACTAGCTCCACCACTAAATCACATTTTTAATATAAAGGCACACTGTTGAATTTAGCATAATATAAGCGTTTTGCTAGTATTAATCTCCATATTGAATAATGGTAATGCAACCATAGCACAGCCAATGTCATGGTGGTCCAGCGGGGTAGCCTTAAAGAGACATACTCTGAGATTGTACCCTCATCCATATAATTTAGCTCTTGAATGGTTTCCGTGTCCAATGACATCATTCTTGTCCTTGTGTGACGTCACCAGGTGGCACAGTGTAGTGGTGATGCCACTTAATAATCGGGATGTCATATTACTTATAGTATAAGCTTAATATAGCTGAACTTTCCATTGTCCTTTAAAGGGACACAGAGGAGTTTCCAAATATTTCAATTTGTTCTTTTAAAAAAATGGTTATCCAGTGCACCAAAAGCCTCATTCAATTGAGAAATTGTAAATTGCAGTAGCCGTAAAGGAGCCAGTAAACTAATGTGCTATCCAATTGGCTTCTTTTTGCAAGCCTCAAACTGGCTACGGGCTGAAAATCCCTGCAGTTGTTACACCCCATCTAAGCCTTTGATCTTTCACGTCTGCAAGAGTTATGATCGCCAAACACGCTATTTAATTGCTACAATTCCTAAAGCCTGCAAATAGTTTCACACCTGTAAACGTCTAATGTAGAAGAACATCCTACGGGTACCAGATGGGACCCGCAAAGGGGTTAAAGACATGTCCGTAGCCCTGTAAATGCTAATTAAAAAACACTACTGCTCTGTAAATGACTGGGGAAGCGATGAAAGAATTAATTGCACAACAGTCTCATGCTTGCAAATCGCCAATCAAAAATAATTTATTTTTATGTTTCATTTCGGGGTTCAACCGATCTCGGGTATCAATGAGTTACTACATATCAGGCCACCCACATGGACTAGAACCGGATTGGCATTCATTTTCATTATTTTGCGGGTTTGCGATTCCGATCGGACCTCTAAACGCTAATTGATTGACATATAACCTCCATCTTCTATTCCGTAATGATGATGATCTCATTTTCTACTGGCTGTTTCTAAATGGGTAGTTACAGCCTTGCTTAATTGATCATGTTCGCGCTCTGAAATGCTACATACGAGGGCATGGTTTACGGGTTCGGCTTTCGGCCTGTATCTCGCAGGCTTGTTCAATTGAATAGCACCGTAATTGTGGCAGAGTTCAAGCCAGCAGCAAGCCCGCAGACATACAACCTGTATATTGCAAGATGCAGCCTTGCAATTGAATGAGGCTCCAAGTGTTAAATTGGCCCGCTTATTGCTGAGTAATACTAACGTAAGTAAACACATCAAGGGTATATAGTACACAGGCCAGCACACAATATACACCATGTAGACACTATATATATATATATATATATATATATATATATATATACATGCACACACATTTGTGCTTTAAAGTTTGCATACCCTGCCAGAAATTACCGTATTTTTCTGTGTATAAGACGCCCCGTGTATAAGACAACTCCTATTTTTGGAGCCCAAAATTAAGAAATAAAAAAATATGCAAATGTGTATTTTATAACTTCTTATTGTGCTACACATATATTTAAGTGCACTTTCTGTCATGATTTTCACTGTGACCACATCACTTATTACTCAGTCGCGCTGTGCATTGCATTTTTCCGGTTTAACACAGTAATAAGTGATGTGGTCACAGAGATATTGAGCTGGAATGAAAATCAGTGAAAATCATGAAGAAAGTGCCCTTAAATATATGTGTAGCACAATAAGAAGTTATAAAATACACATTTCTATGGACACAAGCACTGTAATAATAACCATTTCTGATATGTGTGATCTTTTCTCCTGCCATAAAACTGTACCACAGCGCCATCTAGTGGCCAGATGCAGCATTACAGTACCAGACCAGGGTATGTAATTGCAACAATCCGTGTATAAGACGATCCCCCTATTTTAAACTTAAAACATTTGGTAAAAAATATTGTCTTATACACAGAAAAATACGGTATTTTGAAAACATGACTGATCATGCAAAAAAAAATGTCTTTTATTGAAGGATAGTGATCATATGAAGCCACTTATTATCACATAGTTGTTTGGCTCCTTCTTAAATCATAATGATAATAGAAATCACCCAAATGGCCCTGATCAAAAGTTTGGTCACCCTTAGTTCTTAATACTGTGATAGCATGCAGTCTTTTGTAATAGTTGTCTATGAGGCCCCTAATTCCTGCAGGTGGTATAGCTGTCCATCCGTTTTGGCAAAATGCCTCCAGGTCATCCAACGCCTTTGGTCGTCTTGCATGAATCGCACATTTGCAATCTCCCCAGAGGGGCTCAATGATATTAAGGGTCAGGAAAATGATGGCCACTCCAGAATTTTCACCTTTTTCTGCTGTAACCACTGGAGGGTCAACTTGGCCTTGTGCTTAAGGTCATTCTGGAAAGTCCAAGAACGTCTCATGCGCAGCTTTTGTGCAGAAGAATGCAAATTGTCTGCCAGTATTTTCTGATAACATGCTGCATTCATCTTGCCATCAATTTTCTCAAGATTCCCTGTGCCTTTAGAGCTCAGCCCCCCAAAAACATCAGTGAGCCACCACCATGCTTCACAGTGGGGATGGTATTCTTTTCACTATAGGCCTTGTGGACCTCTCTCCTAACATAGCACTTATGGTTGTGACCATAAAGCTCTATTTTGGTCTTGTCACTCCTAATTATAGTGTGCCAGAAGCTGTGAGGCGTGTCAAGGTGTTGTCGGCCATGTTGTAACTGGCACTGTGGCATTGGCACAGCAAAAGCTTCTTTCTGGCAACTCGACCATGCAGCTTATTTTTGCTCAAGTGGCGTCGTATTGTGCTCCTTGAAACAACCACACTGTCTTTTTCCAGAGCAGCCTGTATTTCTCAGAGATTTCCTGTGGGTTTTTCTTTGTATTCCGAACAATTCTTCTGGTAGCTGTGGCTGAAATCTTTCTTGGTCTACCTGACCTTGGCTTGGTATCAAGAGATCCCTGAATTTTCCACTTCTTAATAAGTGATTGAACAGTACTGACTGGCATTTTAAAAGCTTTGGATATCTTTTTATATCCTTTTCCATCTTTATGAAGTTCCATTTCCTTGTTACAAAGGTCTTTTGGCAGTGCTTTTCTGCTCCTCATGGCTCAGTATCTAGCCTGCTCAGTGCATCCACGTGAGAGCCAACAAACTTATTGACTATTTATACACAGAATCAAATAGCAATTTGAAAAGTCACAGGTGTGGGAAATTAACCTTTAATTGCCATTTTAACCTGTGTGTGCCACCTTGTGTGTCTGTAACAAGGCCAAACATTCAAGGGTATGTAAACTTTTGATCAGGGCCATTTTGGTGATTTCTGTTATCATTATGATTTAAAAAGAAGCCAAACAATCATGTGATAATAAATGGCTTCATATGATCACTATCCTTCAATAAAAGACATTTCTTTTTTTTTGTATGATCTGTCATATTTTAAAAATAAACATGTCACAATTTCTGCCAGGGTATGCAAACGTTTGAGCACAACTGTGTGTATATATATATATATATATATATATATATATATATATATATATATATACACTTTGTAATACAAAAATATACAGACAATAGAGATATAAGTGCACAATGGACAAAATGTATTTATATGTGCATATATACAGCCTGTGTTTATCACATATATAGTTGTGAGCGTACGAGTTGTTGCTAACGCTGCGGGCTCGCGTAGCGAGCCCGCGGCCCTCGCGAAGCGAGGGCCGCGGGCTCGCTACGCGAGTCGCGGCCCTCGCGAAGCGAGGGCCGCGACTCGCGTAGCGAGCCGCGGCCCTCGCGTAGCGAGGGCCGCGGCTCGCGCAGCGAGCCGAGGCCCTCGCGAAGCGAGGGCACTGCCCGAGGGTCTCAGTTGCTGGCATGGAGCGCCGAAGGCGCTCCATGCCAGCAACTGAGGACCCTCGCGAAGCGAGGGCCTCAGTTGCTGGCATGGAGCGCCGTAGGCGCTCCATGCCAGCACCTGAGGACCTCGCAAAGCGAGGGCCGCAGTTGCTGGCATGGAGCGCCGAAGGCGCTCCTTGCCAGCAACTGCGACCCTCGCAAACTTCACGTCGCAACCCAAACAGTACGACACACACATTACGACACTCGCAAACAACATACGACACACGTTCACACACATTACGGACTCGCAACACTCGGACGCAACTCGCGAACATTAGAAAATGTCAAACACAATACATACACACACCACATACATAAAAAACTTACCTACACCAAGAGGGAGCACCCAGCACCTCAAAAATACAACTTACACCTCGATTTCACTTCAAATAAAACAGTTTAGACACTAAAAAAAAAAGAAGCGAGAGAAAAAATGGCCGCCGAACAAAACGAAAACGAGGCTACAGCACTCTAAACTCGCAAAACACCACAAGAAACTCGCAAAACACCACAAAACACCTACGGATATTCCGATACAAACGTATAACACACATTACTCGCCATTTCTCGCCAATGCGGAAGTACACGACTACGCTAACGGTTTGGTCTCGCGCACGCACAGTGTTACACTGCACACATTCAGCACGCTTACACAGCAGATCCACACCACTAATGCTGCAGCAACATCAAAACACATTCACAGCTCTTCCACACAATGCTTTAAAATAGGTAAAGTATATTCATTTATTAATGTATTATATATTTCATTATTACACACTAAACAGCATTAGCTACCTTACAATTTCATTGCCGTCATTTTTTGACGGGCAATTCGCTAGTAAGAATTAAAGTGCAGCCTGTGCCTATAAGAATCAAGGTTCCAAGCAAAAACCTCTCCTCCTTATCCTCCTCCTCATCTACACCATCCCATTGGGCCTTCAAGTCCTCTCAGAACAGTTAAAGTGAAGTTAAATGTAATTTTATTTAATTATTGTTTTTTTATTTTTGTTTGTTTAGTTTTATGGTTTTGTATCAAAAGACAAGACCATCTGTTCAAACTAAAATGGGGAAATTCTAAGGTCCGGAATGGATCATTTCTATTTACATTGATCCCTATGGGAAATGATTGTTTGGTACACAACCTTTCTGGTACTCAACATGCTGTCCGAAACGGATTAAGGTTAGGTACCAAGTTACCACTATATATATGTATTCAATATGTGTGTGTATATATATATATATATATATATATATAAATATATATATATATATATATATATATATATATATATATATATATATACCATGTGCAGAACACACTTATTGCAATTACACCACATTATGCTCATTCTATACAGTACGCACTAAATACATATACACTACATTGTACAACATGCAATAGATATTCAGATAATCTGGGCCACATTCACTAAACATTGCTACACAATGACGCCTTGGTGACCATTAAAGTGAATGGACCATGTGCTGCTCTTCAGGATCATTATTTGGTATTTCTTAGTTGCACTAAATCTATCAATTTGTATGCAGAATCCAGGATAACTATGAGTAAAAATAAATGATTTCATAATGGATTATCAAAGTAACAAATATGAATTTCTAATTTAGCCGAGATCATAATATAATATAAATTGCAATTCAGAGGAACTAATTTAAAAACTTTTATGGCTATTTCCATATCTAGAAAATGACAGTGAACATGCTCTAAATGTACTAGTTTAGGAGGTGTATATATATATATATATTATATACATTACCTGAATGCTCTGGCAGTAACCCCTCGCCCTGAGCTGTCCTGTCTGCGGGGTGTGTGCTCTGGGCTGTGGAGGGGAGCGCTGTGTGACAGTAACAAGACGGTGCAGGTGCTGGGGCCATATTACCCCCGTCACGTCTAGAGTGACAGCTTACATTACTGTCAGCTTGGCAATATCTGAACATACTGAGAGGGGAGAGGCGTGGACTGGCCCTTTAATTCATGACACTATTTATATTGTAGGCTGGCATTATGGACCCTGAATTAAAGAGCACTGCAGTTTAAGAGAAAAGACACGTGTTGGTCAGTTATGTACCAAACTAACAATATTAGCAGCTGGGTAAGTCATGGGCATAAAACATTTTTTGGAAAAATCTGTATTTTCGAAGATTCTGTTTATGAGAGGAATCCATTTTGGGTTTGTTACATCACATCCTGATAATGATAGTGTGTGTGGTTACTGTGAGAGGAGCAAGCAGGCAAAAGACCAGAGGCTTTGATTGATAACTGGATAAGATTGAAATTGTCACCACACCCCTTCTTCCTACATGTCCCAGACGCAGGACGCTGCTCTACAGAAATGCAAAACCCATCTCTCTCACACCCACAACTTCTATTATTGTATCATGGATTCCTGCAGAGTCATCAAACTCATTTTTTCCTAATTAAATACTAGGTTAATTACTTTTTCCCTCATTAATTATGCTCTGAGTCAGACACAAAGTTTTCAAACAAATTTTTTTTTCCATTGTACATCGCCCTTTCATTTCGCTTTTGTATGCAATATATTTTAATGGTATTGTTAAAATGGACATTGTAACCCCATATTTACATTATGATCTTTTTAAAAAAAGTATATTTTATTTTAAGCAAAATGTTTATAGAAAATACAGTCTTAAAAATGTGTTTTTTAAAATGCATTAATATATATATATATATTATATATATTATATATAACTTAGTGCAGTACAGTGGTCCTTTAAATTCTACTGTCCTTTTTTTAAGTGGGGCCTAAAATTGTCCTCCATATTCCAAATTAATCTTAATTCATGCTAATTTTTGTCTAGCCTTTACAGCTGCTGCCTTACATTGAGCTCTGTAACATAGCTGGTTGTTCACAAAGCTCCTAAATCTCTATTTGTGATACCCCAAGATTTGCTCTATTTAGAATATAAATTGCTGCTTATTTTCCTTCCCAAATGCATAAAGTAAACCTCCAGTTGAGGAGCTTGTGTCCACCCCTTCTGAGGTAACGTGTTAAATTGTTTTCCCTTGGCACAAGATTGTTCCATTTAGGTCTGCCTCCAAGTCAGAGTTGCTCCCAACTTTTCATAACTTCATAAGGGGTGGGGTATAGGAAAAAATCAGCATTGCTCCCTTGGGCATAAATTTAAAAGATATATTCTTATATTAACTACATACGTTTTTTCTCCCAGGGTACTCCCCACATCCGGTGGTCCCTTGTGGTTTAGTAGTGAGCTGTACCATGATGACCACAATCTTCCTCATGTTTCCTGCCCTATATGGTTGCTGGTAGGCAGAGCTATGTGACGCCATATGACATCACACATGAGTCCTGTCCACCCAAAGGGGTTGAACTTAATATCCAAAAGTTACTATGTATGTATGTATATATATATATATATATATATATATATATATATATGCAGTGTAATAACTGTATTTCTCGGAATTCTGAGAAGTAAGCAGGTTTTTAACTTGGCTTAGACATTTAAATGTGAACACAAATGTACTATTTATATACTCTCTATATCTATCTATCTATCTATCTATCTATCTATCTATCTATCTATCTATCTATCTCTCTCTCTCTCTCTCTCTCTCTCTATATATATATATATATATATATATATATACACATACATACTGATGCATAGAACATGTGTCTGGATTTTTAGAAAGTCCCACAAGCCCTACTATTATTAATATTATTATCCTTTTATTTGTAGCGCACCAACCTATTCTCTAGCGCCCTGGCACTTAAAGGGTAAACAGGTAACCATCACATATATATAGTACATATCAATATCATATGGTATAGCAGGAACTTTACTAATGAAATCTGATTTATTAAAGGAACATTGAAGTCACCAAAACCAATGTGCACCATCAGGTAAAATAATTATGTTGGAAAGCTGAAAAAATGATTTAAATTCATGGAAAATTATAATTAAACTGCTTATTTTTGCATATATTTTGACATCAATGACTTTCAATGGCTGATATTCGCTCTTACCGTTTGCGGATTGTTAGATTTTTCTGTTAAACCATCAAAACGGTCACAAAATCCAGAGAGAGAGAGACAGGAGTGTGAAAGACGAGAAAGAGAAGAGTGACAGGAGAGAGAGCGTGATAAGACAGAGAGAGAGAGAGGAGAGTGAGAGACAGGAGAGAGTGACAAGACAGAGACAGAGAGGCAGCACAGACAATTGAACATAATATATGGCACCGTCCTTTATGAAGGCAAGTTACTAGTTGATATTATAGTGTAATAAATTGGCGGCTGTAATATGAGCACTCACACAAATGATGGGCACAATTTGCATGGGTTTCCTTTCAGTTTGCCACGTGCTGAGCCGTATTTGACTAAAATTTGTAATTTCAAACTCAGTAAAAAAAAAATCACATTTTAAAAAGCAAAAGATTTTTATTAAGTTTTAAAGCATGTCCTTGAAATAGTCTATCAGCGATATTTATTAACAATTTAGAAGAAATAAACAGGCTTTGTGTAGAGATTATGGTTTGGGAAGGAGGTGTCAGAATAAAGGGCAAAAATTACATATACAGTGCCCTACAGAAATATTGGCACACACCATTTGAAGAATGGCTATGAAGAATTTGTTTATTAACTTGATCATACAGTGAAAATATGGGAGAAATCTGTCTTTTTAAGAATCGTTATAAATAATTCAAATTTTTCCTAGAAACATAATTTTTGCCCACCGTGGCACTTAGTATTTTTGGCACCCTCTCTTTGCCAGGATATCTACAATAAATGATAATGTTAGGGGGGTGTGGCTAAGCTGCTGGAGAGGAAAGACATGTCCTGCAAGAGCTCCAGCTAAGGCCTGGGTTAATCTGGGACAATCGACCCCTATAGATGCCCTGAGTGACCAACAAACAATATCACTAAACTCAGAAGACCTAGGGGAACAAATTGATCCCAAAATTACCTTAAAAAAAAAACAATAAAATCGGAAGAGTCCCCTGCATGGAATCCCTACCCAGCTGAACTTTTCCCCTTGGAAGCCTGGAGGGAGAGAGTGTGGAGCTGCACTGCTGAGGACATATATAAGCAGGTACAGGGGAGAGGCTATAGAGCTGTGGGGGGAAAGGATAGCCCTGATCCAAGGAAGGGGTACCCAGGGGGGCATCAGAAGCAAATTAGCCCCAGGAAAATTAAGCAATCCAGGGCCCCTTACCCACATATCCCCATCAAAGCTCTCCCCATACCCTGGGTCCAAGCAACCCAGCCCAACCTGTCTACTTAGACTCAGAACATTAAAAGTACACTGCACAGGGCTCACTTACCAACCAAACAGGATTACAAAACCATTTGTTTTTCAAGGCTAGTTTCCAGGCTGAATCCCTGCTTGTGTAACAGACTGTACTAGTGGAACTCTACTACCACCTAGTGGACAAAGTTCAAAAGCAACAAGCAAGTAAAAAGAGACAACCAAAGTTCAATTTTCAACTATAAGCATTTAAGCTATGACCACTTCGGTTCAAGAACTTTTAATAAATCCAAAAAGATGTAACTAGCAAAAAGCCCAGCAATATAGGGACGCTAACAATTGCTCTGGGACAAACCAAGTGAAACCAGGTCTCTGGCAACAACTTGATCTACAATACTCTCACTGAGATGGCAGGTGTTGCCACGAGAAAGAACAATAAAGGGATCCAATCTTACTGCCTACCCAAATCTTCAGCAAGTTCTCCCACCAATAAAACACCCACAGCCGCAGTCCACGCAGCAACAAGCTCTGAAATGTCAGCGCCTAGCACTAAAAGTGACATCCAGGACCTTAAAGACCTAATATCCAACTTCAGAGAGGAGGTCAAATCAGACATCCGGAAGGTGACAACAGAACTAACCACAGAAATTAAAAAGGTGGACGATAAAACAACAAAACTGGAAACTAAAATTTCGGAAATAATGCAACATAACAACAAGCTAACAGAGGAGATCTTGGCTTTGAAGGAGGAACAATCTAGACAACAGTTGCAACAGGAAGATCTAGAAAACAGATCTAGACGACAGAACATAAGGCTGAGGAATGTGCCGGAGTCTGTCAAGGACCTACACGCATACCTAAACGATCTATGTGAATTTCTCCTCCCAAACATACATCCAGAAAACTTGAGAATGGATCGGTTTCACAGAGCCCTAGGATTCCGTTCATCTCCACAGGAGCGCCCAAGAGACATCATTGCCAGATTCCACTACTACTCCACCAAAGAACTGTTCATGAAGGCCGCAAGAAAAGGCATCCCTCCCATCGAGGGGCACACACCGCTGCTTTTTTCTGATCTAGCCCCGACTACCCTTGCCAAAAGGAGACAACTGAAACCGGTTCTGGACTGTATCCTGGCTCAAGGATGGAGGTATACATGGGGTTTCCCTTTTCGCCTCAATATATCCAAAGAGGGAAAATTCTTCACCATCAGAACACTGGAGGAAGGCATTAACTTGCTGGCGGAATGGAACATCAAGGTCACTGTCGGAGAGCAGTTACAACCAACAGAAAACCCGAGAGGAAGGAGTCCTCCCATGAACGGAGAAAAAGACTTACTACAATGAGTTGTCACTTATTTTGTTTCTCTGTTTTTTTTGTCTTTTTTTGCTTCATCTTCCTCTCTCTTCTTCTCTCTCTCTCCTTGTTTTCATGCTACTCTGACAACCAAAGCTAGTTGAATCTGAAAACGAGTAGATCCAATAAGGTAGCACCCACACCAGTGAAAGTTCTAATACACACTATAGACAGTTAACCCAGGCCGTAAAGGCAAAAGCAACACACACCTAGAAGGCGTCCCTACGGGCGCTAACACGTAGACTTCCAAAAACCCCTACAGTAGGGAAAGGTTAGGCGGACCAATTCAGTGTCAGTTTAGAGACACTAACTGGCCCACCAGTAAAATACGAAGAGGTCAGCAAACGCTCTCCTCATAGTAGTTTAAATTACCACACTTTATTTCAGTAAGGAACACAATTAAGTTCAAACATACTAAGAGCCTTCCTGACCAACAGTAAGACACACAAACAGACTCAAGTACTTAGACTTCTTACCCAGGATTACCTTAGGGTTCCCCACTAGAGGAAAAGTAGGAACTTGCTTAATTACTGAGCCAGGTTTTTATAATTCCGAAAGTTTAAGTATAAGCAATTTGGCTCATACTCTGTTGTCTTTTTTCCTTTGAGTACAGATACTCTCCCACACAGCCAGCTGCTGAGCAGTCTTCGGGCGGAAACCAGCAGGAGGCACAGGATAACGAAGTAACAGGCTTCCAGAAAGGTGAGATAGCCATTTAGACACACCAAAGGGTCATACACCTCAATAAGAAATATGGACATTGTCATTGCGTCACACAGCGCTCATGGTCTGAACGAACCAATCAAGAGGGGGGTAGCCTTGAGAAATTACCAAAAACTAAATCTTGATATCGTAATGATTCAGGAAACTCACTTTAGAAAACAAGCACTACCAAAATACTGGGGGGGAGTCTTTACTCAGGCATTCCATTCGACCGCAGATACCAAACAAAAGGGAGTCACGATTTTGTTCCACAGAAGACTCAACTTTCAGTTAAGTAAAATTCAAACAGATAAAGATGGCAGGTTTTTAGCAGTACATGGGACCATACACGAACGTAAGGTTTCATTCTTGAACATTTACGCCCCGAACACAGATCAAACGCCATTCTTTCAAAAAATACAGAAACTCACAGATAGCTGGGAAGACGGACTTAAGATAATAGGAGGAGACATGAACGCGGTCTTAGACCCGCTCAAAGACAAGTCAAACGATTTAGGTTCACAAAAAATCCCCACAGCGACCAAAGCTCTCAAAAAACTCCTAAAATCAAACTGCATGATTGATACCTGGAGAAACATGAACCCCACAGAAAGGGAATACACATTTTTTTCCGCCAGACATGGTTCGCTCTCCAGAATAGACTATATCCTGATCCCACAGAACGTTACAGGGAACCTAACTGAGGCCTCTATCTGCCCCATAGCATGGTCGGACCACGATCTAGTCAAAATCTCCATGAATAATCTCCTACCGAAAGGAAATAACCCAAGGTGGTGATTAAATCCCAGTATACTGAACGACCCTATCACACGAGATAAGGTCAGAACTGCAATCGTAGATTATCTTGACCTCAATACAGTAGGGGAGATAGACATAGATGGAATTTGGGCAGCTCACAAGGCAGTGATCAGGGGAGTCTGTATACAAATTAGTTCAATCAAAAAGAAAAAAGACCAAGCACAAATCTTACTTCTAAACCAGAAAATTGCTGAAGCACAGAAACTATTTGTTAAAGATAAATCACGACATACCCATGAGAAGATACTAAGTTACAAACAAGAACTAAACACTATTTTAAGAGGGAAAATGGTCAATATCCTACAGCGAACTGAAGCTAAATTCTTCAGATACGCAAACAAGCCCGATAGAATGCTGGCCACGAGACTAAAAGAAAAAAGAGCAAACTCATTCATAGCCAAAATAATCACCAAAAATAGGCAGACAGTTTTTAAACCAGATCAAATAGTAAACGAATTCAGACAATTTTATGCGGACCTTTACAGCAAAACACCCGAATCAGGCACCCCAACCCACAAACTAGAAATTGAAAATACACTAAATAACTTAAATATACCCCAATTAGACTCTATCAAAGCTAAATCACTCTTAGAGCCCATCTCGGTCGAAGAAATACAGGATGCGATCAAATCCACAAAGGCACACGGGGCCCCAGGGCCAGATGGCTATTCCAACCTCTACTACAAACATATGAGCGATCTACTTAGCCCCACCTTACATAAGCTATTTAACAGCTTCTTAGCTGGTGAAAAAATTAAACCGGAATTCTTAGAAGCTAAAATAATACTGATTCCTAAACCGGGGAAAGACCCATCCCAATGTGCTAGCTATAGACCAATATCTCTGATCAACACAGATTTAAAAATATACACCAAAATCTTAGCGTCAAGACTAGCGAATCTGTTACCTGAAGTGGTACATCCAGACCAAGTAGGGTTCATTAAGGGGAGAGAAGCGCCAGACAATACCAGAAAAATTGTTGACCTTATTGACATAACCAAAAGTAATGAAGGCCGCGCTATGTTGTTGGCGCTTGATGCCGAGAAGGCATTTGATAGGTTAGATTGGACATTTATGAACGCCACACTGAACAAATTCGGAATTCCGGAAGGTTTTCTGCGAAGCATCGCGACATTATACTCGGAACCAACCGCACAAGTTACATACCAAGGACACAATTCACTAAAATTCAACATCACAAGGGGGACAAGACAGGGGTGCCCTCTATCACCATTGCTGTTCGCCCTCAGTATAGAGCCCCTAGCAATTGCCATTCGTCAGCACACTGACATATCGGGTATACGGGTCGGCCCGACAGATCATAAAATTAGCCTTTTTGCCGATGATATCCTACTAACAATATCAAACCCCCTGGTTAGTCTACCTAATCTATTCAAACTTTTGTCTCAATTTGGCCCACTGTCAGGATTCAAAATTAACGCAAGTAAAAGCATAGCCCTTAATATATCACTTCCTCCCACCACGGAAAAACTACTAGCCAATAACTTCCCAATAAAATGGGCCCCGAATTCTATCAACTACCTAGGCGTACAAATTACAAAATCAACTAAGACCCTATATGAAGCAAACTACCCAACCCTCTTTAAACTACTAACTAGGGACCTGCACAGGTGGTCAGAACTAAAGATTTCGTGGTTAGGAAAGCTACATGCTGTCAAAATGAACGTACTCCCCAAACTGCTCTACCTTTTTCGGACCTTACCTATCTCGATTTTAGCGATAGACTTGAAAAAAATACAGAAATTACTAATGAGTTTTCTGTGGAACAATAAAAAACCTAGAATAAACAGAGAAACAACTACTGCGACTAAGAAGGATGGTGGGCTCGGATTTCCAGACATTTCCAGGTACTTTAAAGCTGCTAGATTAGCACAACTAGTTAAGTGGTATGTCAGGGACTCCCCCCCGGTATGGGTTCAATTAGAAAAACACATACTAGGGTCCAATGATTTAATCATGCGTCAGTTACTATGGCTCTCAACCCAGCAGGGCTTCAAGTTACCCCAATCAATTCCATCAAGTGTGAGGCATTCAATTTCCCTATGGAAAGATATAAATAAGAGGAACAGACTGCTGGGCCAGGAGTCAGGGCTCAGCCCTCTATGGCCACTTTCAACTAACCCCAAAATAAACTCTAATGCTCAATACAGATGGTGGATTGATAATAATTGCTCAATTGCGGCAGATTTACCGGTTGTTAATCAAAAATGGTCCACCACCGCATTCCTAGAAGACAAACCCCTTCCTCCGGGGGAATGGCTCAACCTAATCGCTATAAACCAAAGATTAAATCACATCACTAAGAATAAAGGAGGGCAAAATATATCCTTATTCGAAAAATGTTGCATTAAATTCCCGGGAGGGAAAGGAAACATCTCCACAATATATAACCATTTAAGCGATTTAGTCACTCCCCCTAAATTACACTATGAATCAGCATGGGAAGCTGACCTCAACATAAATTTAGACAGAGACCAATGGAATAGTATTCGGAAACAAGCCAAACACACATCACTTAACGTAATTATGAAAGAAAACTCCTATAAAGTTATTATGAGGTGGTACCTAACCCCAGTAAGAATGCACATAGGGAACCAGACAATTAGTGACATATGCGAAAGGGGCTGCAACCAAAAAGGGACTCTAATCCATAAATTATGGGAATGCCCTATGATTAGACACACATGGGTGGACACCTACAAAACCCTGGAGAAACTATGGGGTCAATGCTATCCCATGAGACCAGAAGAGGCCATCCTAGGATTACCGGTAGAAGGGATGTCCAACTCAGAACAATTCCTAACTAACCAAATTTTCCTAGCAGTTAGGATAGTAGTAGCCGCCCATTGGAAATCACCCACCCCAACATTTGAAGTAGTCTTAAACAAAATTGAGTTTGTTCGATCCATGAGCGTTTTGTCCGCAGAGGTTGACCATAACTACAAGCGCTGGGCCTCCTGCTGGGCCGCCTGGGAGACAAGACGCGGCAGATGAATAGGGTGAGTGACACTTCTCCCTACAAAGGAGCTATTAGGGGATCCATAGTAGTAGTGGTCTTAATTTACCCAACATCATTAGCCCACACAGTAACCTAAACACAGAATAATCTTTCTATTAGATGCTACCAACCAAGCTCAAAACAACAGTTGGTCAGGAATCCAAGTTCATCATATTTATCCCATAGTTATGGGACTTCATTAAATATAGTTTTCTCATTAGCCTTAAGTTATTTAAAAGCTAATATCAGCTATTATAATACCAGAAAAACGGAAAAGGGAGAGGAGTTTTGGACAGGCAGAGGACACACTGGAAACCAAATATGTGAAATATGTTTATTGTTAATTCCTATTTATCACTTCTAATGTTTTTGGTGTACTATGTTATATGTCTGACCTGTCTAATAAAAATCAATTAAAAAAAAATAAATGATAATGTTAGAAAGGTGGGAGATACATATGTTGGGATCTGAGACCATTTTTTCATACAACAGCTCTCCACATCATAGAGAGTCAGTGGTCCTTGCTTTTGTACTCAAAAGGGCCGCTGCTCGCTCCATCGGTTTCGGGTTTAGGTTTGAGGACTGGCGTGGCCACTGTGACACCTTGATTCTGTGGATTAGGTTGGGGTCAGGTATGGCCAGCGTTTTTTTTTTATTTTTTTTATTGTTTTCTTTCAACAATTACAAAATATAAAATCATATCATACATAATTACATAGACAAACATAACGAAATGTGAGCAAAGATGTATATAATGAAATCCAACCTGATAGGGGAGAAAGAAGAGGAGAAAAAAGAAAATCATTTAGCCTATTCTCTTTTAATGCATATGTTGATCCCATAAGGCCCATTTATCTAAAGTTTTCTTAGTTGATACTGTATTGAAATACAGAAAATCGATTTCTATCTGCCTGTTACGTATAATTATTGTTTCAATCTTACCGTATATACTCGAGTATAAGCAGAGTTTTTCAGCCCTTTTTTTGAGGCTGAAAAGGGCCCCCTCGGCTTATACTCGAGTCACTCTCCCCCCGTGTCTCTCTAACCCCCCTGTGTCTCTCTAACCCCCCTCGTGTCTCTCTAACCCCCCCTCGTGTCTCTCTAACCCCCTCGTGTCTCTCTAACCCCCCGTGTCTCATACCCTCCCCCCATCCTCATTCTAAACCCTCCTCCTCACTTTACCCCTCTAAATACCTCCCCCTCTCCCTTTCCGCTCATTTACCTCCATCTGCTCCTCCGCTCTCCAAGCTCCTTCCTGCGTCGGGACCCGGCATATGCTAATGACGTGATGTCACATGCTCGCTACGTCATTAGCATTGGCCGGGTCAAGACGCAGGAAGGAGCGTGGAGGAGCGGAGGAGAAGCTGCAGATTGAGGTAAGTGAGGGCAAAGGGAGAGGGGGAGGTATTTAGAGGGGTAAAGTGAGGAGGTGGTTTTAGGATGAGGATGGGGGTTTAGGATGAGGATGGGGAGGGTTTAGGATGAGGATGGGGAGGGTTTAGGATGAGGATGGGGAGGGTTTAGGATGAGGATGGGGGGGTTTAGGATGGGGAGGGTTTAGGATGAGGATGGGGGGGTTGAGGATGGGGAGGGTTTAGGATGAGGATGGGTGGGTTTAGGATGAGGATGGGGAGGTTTTAGGATGAGGATGGGGGGTTTAGGTTGAGGAGGGGGGCTGAGGAGAGAGGTTTTGGAGGGGGGCTGAGTAGAGAGGTATAAGAGGGGGGTTTAGGATGAGGAGGGGGCATTGAGGTTGAGGAGGGGGGTTAAGGTTGAGGAAGGTGGTTGTGGAGGGGGTTTAGAATGAGGAGGGGGCTGAGGATGGGGGGTTGAGGTTGAGGAGGGAGGTTGAGGATGAGGAGGGAGGTTGAGGATGAGGAGGGTGGTTTAGGATGAGGAGGGTGGGTTGAGGATGGGGGGTTGAAGATGAGGGGGTTGAGGATGAGGAGGGGGTTTAGGAGGGTGATAAGGGAGGGGGGAAGTGGCACAGGGAAGAGAGAGGGGGGGAAGAGACACAGGGAAGGGAGAGGGGGGAAGAGAAACAGGGGAGGGAGAGGGGAGAAGAGACACAGGGGAGAGAGAGGGGGACACAAGAAAAGGGCACACAAGAGGGACACAGGAGGCAGCACATTTCGCACCCTCGGCTTATACTCGAGTCACTCATTTTTCCCAGTATTTTGTGCCTCGGCTTATACTCGGGTCGGCTTATACTCGACTATATACGGTATTCCAAGTGGGAATGTCTGCCTTTTTCCATTTACTAAGCATGAGCCATTTAAGGGTCATCAAGATATTTATAATTATGGCAACTTGTTTCTGTTTCATCCAATGCTGAACCATGTGGGGATGGTCGAATATCTAATGCAATTATTTTAGAAATATGTACACAGCATTCTTGCCAGCTTTCCCAGATCTTTTCACAGTGCTACCACATATGCACATGTGTGCCAGGTACATCACAACCCTCCAACATTGTGGAGAGTTGGTTTCTGGTGCTATTCTAGACAGATCTTTAGGAACGACATACCGCCTTTGACAGACTTTAAAATATATTTCTTTATATGAAGAAAATGCCTTGAACCACATATCTTTAGTATAAATATTATCTAGTTCTCTCTCCCATTTTTGCATTGAACTTGTTTTAATGTCGTCTTTCATTGTTCTTATTAAGTCGTAATGTTTGGACAAAGAAGTTTCCTTACCCAATCTACTCACTTTTTCACATTTACAGCCTTATTAAATTGCGATTCGGTAAATTTAAAAGGGCTCTATATAAGCACAAAGCACATTTTATTTACAGATGTTTTTAGTTAATGAAGACCTTGCTTTTGGATAGAAGTTCACCAAATAAAAACTTCTGTAAATAAAATATTCTCTGTGCTTAAATAGAGCCCTTTTAAATTTACCGAATCGCAATTTAATAAGGCTGTTCTCTGGTAGGATTCAATGCATATTCCGAGTTCATAATTGAATATTTCAACCCAAAGAATTTTAGCCAATTCTCCCTAGGTATGTTATATGTGTTACACATTTTCTCAAATAATATAAAAAGGCCATTTTTATATAGATCCACCAAAATCAACACATTTCACTGTTCCTAAGTGCAGTCTTGAGTTGGAGAAACCCTGGCCAATACAGCGAAAAGCGGTGCCATCGGGGAGGGAAAGGGAACTAAATTCCATCCCTGATTGCACCGATCCCAAGCGTTCAATATCGCTCAGGTATGGCCACTGTGACATCTTGATTCTGTGGTTTAGGTTGGGGTCAGGGATGACCACTGTGATATCTTGATTCTGTGGTTTAGGTTTGGGGACTGGGGTGACCACTGTGACATCTTGATGCTGTGGTTTAGGTTTGGGGACTGGGGTGGACACTGTGGCATCTTGATTCTGTGGTTTAGGTTTGGGGATTGGGGGGACCCCTGTGACATCTTGATTCTGTGGTTTAGGTTTGGGGACTGGGGTGGACACTGTGGCATCTTGATTCTGTGGTTTAGGTTTGGGGATTGCGGGGACCCCTGTGACATCTTGATTCTGTGGTTTAGGTTTGGGGACTGGGGTGGACACTGTGGCATCTTGATTCTGTGGTTTAGGTTTGGGGACTGGGGTGGACACTGTGGCATCGTGATTCTGTGGTTTAGGTTTGGGGACTGGGGTGGCCACTGTGACATCTTCATAGTGTGGTTTAGGTTTGCGACTGTTGTGGCCACTACGGCTTTTTGATGCTGTGGTTTAGGTTGGAGTCAAGGATGGCCACTGTGACATCCTGATGCTGTGGTTTAGATTTGGGGACTGCAATGACCACTGTGACATCTTGATTCTGTGCTTTAGGTTGAGGAACTCCTGGCAGAGTCAGACAGATTTTGATGGAGTCCAGTCTTGTATTCTAACAAGATCCCCAAGGCTTTTAGAAGATTGATAGCCCTACAACATCCCATATCCAACACTGTAAGTCCCAGTGGGCATTAGGTTATTTTCTGCATAACTCTTCTTTACACCATATCCACCTAAAAGCTCTATTTATGTCCCAAGAATCTGGTTCTATTGAATGTTCTGGTGAGGTTTAGCAGACTCCATGTGATTGTGGTTTGAGGACAGCAGGAATCTTCTGGCAGCCTTCCCAATAGTTTGATGCCATGGCAGCGGTGCCTAATTGTTGTTTTGGATATTTTATGTCCATGGTTTTCTTAGTTTGTTACACGTTTCACAATTGTGAGGTTTTTGCTATAATACAGTGGTCCTTTAACCCTTTCAGCGCAAGAGATTCCAGGACATTTCTCTGACCCAGGATACATTTGCAACATTTTATAAGGTTTGCTCATTATCAAGTGTAGTTCTTCAAAATTGTATATTTGTAACATGTAAAGATTATTTATTGCCCTTTAAATTCCACCCAGTTGTCCTTCAGTAAATCAAAATTAAGAGTAATTAGCAGTGATTAACCATAATTATGCTAATTATTGCTAATTACTCATTGGGGGGATCTGGATTTACCTAAATTGTAGCTAGCCATCACTTTTAGACTGAAAACAATGCATGCACACCAACAGGGAGGATTTGCAGATAAATTGCTAGTCACAACGTAGTACACAGATAAAAGCAAAAGCTTGGTCGGTTAATCATGAAGTTTGATTGACAGGTAAAAATAACAAACGTCAATTTAAGTGTTCTGTAAGAAAATACATTAATAAACTATAATTCAGTTTATACAGTTTTAAATTATACCGCATGTGGATCATTTGCTGTGTCCCTTCAATGTTATATCGTTGTCGCCGCTTCCCCGCATTCGCTTAGGTGTAAAATGTAACTAATAAACACACACAATTAAACAAAGCTATTTTTGTAATAAACGATTTATTTAAAAATCATTGTATTTCTGTAAAATTATCTGTACAAAACTAATAGTCCGTGTGATGGCCTGTGACTATATGATCTGAATCAAGTCCTTGAGGGCCAGGTGTCCCGCAGGATTGTTAGTATCTTCTTTGTGCACAGGAAGCTAGATCAGCCCAATCAATGGCAATGACTGATCCTGATAATCTGGCTCTGTCCCTTGAGGACTGGAGCTGGACAAGCCCACAACGTATCCTGTACTTTTAAAGGGCCGCTGCACAATAAAACAATATGTATAGTCTGACTAAATACAGCTAGTTTTTAATTATAAAAATACATTTTGATGCCTCTATGGACCCTAGTGGAATCCACGATACATAGGTGGAAGTAATGTGTGTGTGTAAGAAATATGGTTGCATTTCCTGAAGCAAGGAGCCTGCTTCTGGGCCATTTGGGGGGAATGAACAAACACTTTGTCTTCCCTCCTTCCCCACCCCACACTCCACTGCTAGCCAGTACAAACACTCAAAGTGGGATATAACAAACACAAAGTGGATACCTGTACTTCAGAAAGTCCTATTTTCTCCAAAATATGTATCTTTTTTTATTTTCTTTATTGAATTGTATTGGCCCTTTAAACCCTGCTTGCTTATCATAATCTGTGCTTTTTAAACTAATTCACTGTCCCTTTAACCTGTATAACTGGCTGGAATATGTACACCTTCATTTACAAAAATCAACAAAAATTATAAAAATAAATGATTAAAATTGGCACTTTTCTCAGTCCCCAGTCCAAATGTGTTTTTGTAGTGTCCAACAATTCCAGGCTGACTTCAGTTTGCAGGAAACACAAAGTGAAAAAGACTCTCAGCTCTCAATGTCCCAAGATTTTCGGTTGTAGACATAAAAATTGTAAAAATAATCCAACCCATTTTATCTACCCCCCCCACATAGGGGCATCCAGTTTATCTTCACTTAGTGTCACCACATCAAACCGATCTCTCTCCATTCAGGAAATTCCCAACAGTTCAGAAGGTTGCTTGTTATGGGGATTTTCTGCATAATCTCCATGTTCTCTAATGGTGGGGGTGGGTCTTGTTCCTTGCACCTCCCTCCTAACAACTCCTTTATACTTCTCTAGTATTCAATGGTGACAGCTTTGGTCTTTAAATATTCATTGAGAGCTTCCTCACCTAAAATGAAAGAGACGCAGAGAGTTGTAATCAGTGTATATAATATCCGTGTTACACATTCAACAGGAAAATGATCATCACATGGAAGGATGGGACTTGCTTCAGTGCTCCTGTGACCAATAAGAGGAGTAATTTATTGTATTCGTCAAGCTCCTCTTTTATTTTTAGGGAATCTGAATAACTAGACTAACATGCCCCATACTAGGCAGTCCGCCATCTTGGCACCACCCCAGCTTATCGCTCAACTCATTACTGCCATGTTACTGGTTCCATAGCAGAATGATCTGATGGCCCCTGGTCCAAGCACCACCCATCATCTATGCACCTCTATACAGCTAGTGTCATTGCTCCACCCTTGTCTAATTTCCCTCCAACTCCCCAACCACCTCTAGATTGGGAACTTCCATATTGGTTGGCCAACATCTAAATGAAATTGCAACTATCTCCGCCTGTAAAGTGCTAGCTCATTACAAGTATTCTGTAATAATAATAACAACAATAAATCTTTTTCACTCCAACATAACCTCACTCTCTCTTTCTCGCTTACAGGTGAGCACTCATTATCACATGATTGTTTACTGTAGGGCAGAGGTGTCCAGGTTCGGTCCTGTCGGGCCACACACAGGCCTGGATTTGAGGATTTCCTTTCCCTGCACAGGTGATTCAATAAGCATGACTAAAGAAGCGATAGTCTCACCTGGGTGCAGCAGGGATATCCTTAAATTCAGGCCTGTGTGCGGCCCACCAAGACCAAACTTGGAGACACCCCTGCTCTAGTGGCATATTACAGGTAAGGGAAGTGTAAATCATAATTACATTGAGGAGGACAAAATGTAATCAATCCAGTCGAAATATTTATATAAAAAAAGAAAATTTGCGTGAAGGGTCCCTTCAAATGGAGCCACATAAACAATTCTATATATCTCCGGAATGATTTACTGTAGATTGCCAGTTTTGTTGTGGGGCGGTGGTAGTGTCCCTTTAACCAGGCTGTATTGGGTGTCATGTCTTATATATGTCATCTACCTCTAAATTACCGCCTAGTATTGTTGTGTCATCTCTGTATAGTGATGCAGAGTCTGTACAATAACCCCCCATCCTGTATATCACATATATAGGCGCTCATTGCATACCTCTCCCCTGGTGTACTTTTGCTCCTCTGAGCACCCTCCATAACTCAGCTGGTGCAGTTTCCTGACACACCCTACTTAGAGTTAGAAGAAAGGCCAGACATTGTTGCAATGCTGCATTTTTTTTACATATGTAAATGCATGTTTTTTTACATTTATTAAAAGGGACCGATTCCAGCAGTACCCAGGATCCTCCCTGTCTTACCTAAATCCTTCCCAAATCCCGACTGCTTGAAGCCCCCAAACGGAGCGGCCACGTCGGTCTTGTTGTAGGTGTTCACAAAGACGGTGCCAGCCTGCAGCTTTTCACTGACGTACAAGGCTTTGCCAATGTCCTTGGTAAAGACACCGGACGCCAGACCGAACTCTGTGTCATTGGCTCTCCTCAGGACACCGTCAATGTCCCTGAATAACAATGGGGGGCGTTATTATTATCATATAGGGATGTCATATAAATAACAATTAAAAAAATCTAAATGTTTGGAAATTTCGAGAAGATAAAAAGCAGAAAACTAGTTTTTAATTAGAAATAAATACATTTTGATGGCTCTACATATTTCTGGAGGCACCCATGATAATTTAGAGTGTGAGAGGGGCATTTAGATTTCTGCAGAAGCAGGGTTTGCAGTTATTGTTGCAAGCATTCCTCTTCTGATCACGTGAAGAGGAAGGAGGGAGAGGTTAAGTTTAATTATATACAGTTATTTAACAATTCCAATTCATCTCTCCCTCCTCCCCACCACCCCACCCACTGGCAGATAAAAAGTATACCCTTCAGTCTCCACCTATCAAGTGAAAAATGGATATAGCCCCAGCCCAAAGATGGTAAGGAAACAAGTATTACAGGTGTGGAGACAGCAATATGAAAGTTGAAAGTTTGTATAATATTGAATATTACTTTTTAATTAATTGAATGTTCATTATATTAATGATCAGCGACTAATTAAAACATCTAGCACAAATTCTTATGGCACTACAGTGGCCCATTAAAGCCAATATGGTGGATACATGGTATAGTTTTCCAGCAGAAATAAAGGGATCCAGGAATGGCACTCAGGTTTTGTTGTAGGTAGATATAATAGGCCGATCAGTTGGGCTACTTGTTATATACTGCTAAATTCTAGGTTTTTCAGCAAATTTCCTTACCCGTCTTTAAACTTGGATATGATCATAATGGGCCCAAAAGACTCTTCTTTAGCGATGAACATCTCGTCCATCACGTTTATAAAGACCGTAGGTGCAAAGAAAAACCCTGGTAAGAAACAGCAGTTTGTTAAACTCGGGTCCGAGATAAATCTGTGATAAAAAGTAAGTCTGAAATGTTGGTTTAGTTTATTCCTGAGCAAGACTTCACAAATCAAGAGCCTCATTCAATTCAGGGCTCGCAACTCGATCACAGCCAGCCAAATGCCTGCGATCGAGTTAAGTGCTCCATTAGGTCTACTTTTGCAATGCTATTCAATTGTCAGGGGCTGCAAGTTATGGCCCGATAGCAAAAATCAAAGGCCATGCCATTGGACGTTGCATTTCGGGGCTTGAATAGCAAGGCAGTAACTCCCCCGATAGAGACAGCCAATGGAAACAGAGATCGTCATCATGACATCGATGAAATCCAACCTTTAAGCCAATTACCCCCCTCTCCCTTTCCCCTCTCTTACCTTCCATCAGCTGCTCCTCTGCGCGTCTTCTTTCTGGCTTTGTCGGATGTGATGTGATGTCATTAGCATATGCCGGGTCCCGACACAGTCGGAAGACGCGAAGTGGAGCAGCTGATGGAAGGTGAGGGGGGGGGGGGGGTAATTGGAGAGGGGGGAAATGATGGGGAGGGAGGATGAATCGGGACCCGGCATTTGCTAATGACATGACGTGCATGTGACGTCACACCATTAGCATATGCCGGGTACCGACACAGCCAGAAGACGCGCAGAGGAGCAGCTGATGGAAGGTAAGGGAGGGGGTTGTTGGAGAGGGGGAAAGTGATGAGGAGGGAAGATGATAAGGGAGAGGGAGGGAAGGAGACACGAGGGAGGGAGGGAGAGAGCAGCAGGAGCAGGGTAACTCGAATATAAGCCGAGGGGGGATTTTTCAGCATTAAAAAAAGGACTGGAAAACTCTTATGCTTATACTCGAGTATATACGATATTTACTTTTATGCACTTTATGTTATTAAGTAGTGCTTATAGGCTCTGTTCTTACCTATCAAACAAATAGCCACTGTATGGGTCTGTCCTCTGAAGCTTATGAACACACAAATTAGCCTGTCCGTGACCTCTCTCAGGTAACGTTGCGGAATGTTGTCACTTTTTTTATAATCCACTTATGGGGACAGGATTTTTTGTTTTCCATTTGTCCCGGATATACAATAAAAAGGACACTGTAGAGTTTAAAACAAGTATCTGCATAATAAAAAGCCCTATAATATAAAATATATATTGTGATGTTGTGCCCTCCAGAGGTTGATGAAGAGAAACGCCTGTGTACTGCCTTTAAATCACAGATGTGGAGAGATGGGAGTGGCCCCCAATTAGGCACTTCTGAAGTGAGTCTTAATTTTTTGTTTGTTTTCTTATGGCGTCCTGTGTTCCTCCATTAAAAGTGCAGCAAACCAGGGCACTGACCCATACATACATGATATACTGTGTATATATATATATATATATATATATATATATATATATATTTATAAACATTACCTTTTGCTAAGCTTTAGAAAACTGCTGTGTTGCCATATTGGCCTCTTTCACTTCTCCCATGCCTTTAAGAGTGTAAAGTGGGAGGTCAATAATCTGTGAATCTCCATAATGCATATTTTAATGCACACAGTGGCATCCTGCTGGTCCACATGGTTATTTGGTGAAGCCTCTAGTACATTGGACCAGGAGGACCAATAGAAATGTACTGCCTTTGCTGCCTTTGTAATAGAATTTGCATACCCACCACCCACAATGACACACTCAAGGACAAGAGGAGAGAAAGGCCAACATGGCAGCCCCTTGAGGTGAGCAGAGGAAAATATAATATAAATAGTATAATTCATTGTTGGGCTAATAGGGTTTTAATTCACAATTCCCATAATACAATATTCTGAAATGTAATTTGATGGACTTAAAGTCTTTATCCAACCTCAATCACTATGTAACTAAAATTACTATTAACTTATACCTTTAAATGGCCATGACTTGCTTTATCACTACAATGACCCTTTAATGTAAATGTGGCACATATGAAACAAAAAGAAAATCTCAAATGGCAGCTCCCTCTCCTCTCAATCATTAGGGTAGGAAATGTCAAAATAGGAAAGCTCCATAATATTTACACACAGTTACAATATCATATGAACACAACTTATATTTAGAGGTAACTTTCCCTTTAAAAAGTACACATTTCCTTGCATAATAGAAAACATTTTGTCCAAATATTTCTTAAAGGTATTGTCCAATCCAGCTATCCTTCACATTTCAGAATACAAGTCTGGACACTCTCTCTGACCCTGTCTTCTTCCTGCATTAAAGCTACAGATGTGATTTCTGGCTCCCCTCACTTCTCTCTGGCTCAGATATAAAGACTTTTGCAATGGGATCTGACCAGCCCAACAATTGCCTAAAACAAAAATACCCAAAAAGCAGGAAACCAACCAATCTAGAGGGAGTCTCACCACAGAGGTGATGTCTCTGCTCATTAAGTAATTAGTTTAATCCTTCTTAAGGTAATTATAATATAAAATGTGCACGTCTCTTACTTTTAAAAAGTCCTCAGAGTAATAGTTTGTCTCCTTCACATTTCCCTCCTTTCACACTAGCAGTACAATGCTGGAACATGGAGATACACAGCCTGTCACTGTCTGCTTGTCAGCAGTCAGAGACATTGTTAATGTAAAAAGCCCCTCCCTGTAGGCTTGACTTGAAGTTGCAACTGTTCAACATATCACAGGGAAGTGGGAGGCTGCCGAAGGTGAGAAACTGTTACTCTGGAGACTTCTTAAGTGTACATGTTTTATTACAATTACCTTGAGAAGGATGAAATGAATTAATCTCATTAATACATTTACATAAAACTAAACAAAATTGCCTGACGGGTCCCTTTAAAGAAATACCAATAAGAACATCTACAGGCCAGGAGACTTATTTTCCCATAGCATTTTTCATTGATCAGTGCTCCTAATGTTGCTAAGGATTCTGGGTAGTGTGGTAATTTAATGTAAATCTGTCATTTGTTCAGGTGTCCTCTAATTAATCTTGGTTAGTCTATATCTACTACATCCTCAACATACTACATCACATGAATTGGAAGAATCCTCTATAATATTTGACAATTGTCTGTAACGCCTGCGCAGTGCTTAGTGGCGGCCAGGAGATGCACATGCACGCTGTTGCTGCCATTTTGCCGCAATAGCAGCCGAAGACTCGCGCATGAGCATTGCCGGCTGGGGACCAAGTGCATAGAGAGACAGAGAGAGAGGGGACACTAAATAGAACCAGATGTGCAGACTGAGTAAGGAAGCGTTGCATTTCCTATGTTAGTTACATTGTTCTTTTTCAGTCATTGCACAGTCAGAGGCTGCCTATGCTGCCTCTTGCAGTAGATGTGGCATTATGGAGATTTATAGGTTGCTGCCTCCTCCTCAGCTCCAAGTGATGGGAGCAGGGAGAAAGGCTAGTATGGCAACTATTAAGAGGTGGGCAGATGAAAATGTATTAAAAAAATATATTTCATAACTGTATAAATCCGATAGCAAGATTTAGAGGGCCATGGCTTGTTTTACCACAACATTGTCACTTTATTGAAATATCAAAATATAGAATAATTATAGTAGTAATACAAATCCCAAAGTAAATAATTTCATTCAGTGCTCTAGATTCTCACCTGGCCTTGGGAGCTGGTGGCCGCCATGCACTAGTGTGGCTCCTTCTTTCACTCCTGTCTGGCAATATTCAACCAGTTTATCCAAGTGTGCCTTGTGGTTTTGGGGTCCATGGTCTGTGGACCTGTCCAAGGGGTCCCCAATCTTCATCTTTTTTACTTCTTCCACCTGTCAGAGATCATCCTTAGCTTACATTTGAACTTTAATTATCAGACTCCAGGTTATGAAACAGGATCTTTTAGAGGACACTGTGTGGCTATAATAGGATACACACCCTGATAAAAGTATACAGTGCCTTGCAAAAGTATTCACCCCCTTGGCATTTTTCGTGTTTTGTTGCTCCACATCCTGGAATGAACATGGATTGTTTGAAGATTTGCATCATTTAATTTACAGAACATGCCCACAAATTTGAAGATGTTTTTTTATGATTGTGAAGCAAACAACAAATAGGACAAAATACCAGAAAAAGTCAATGTGCATAACTATTCACCCCCCCTAAAGTCCCTACTTTGTAGAACCACCTTTTGCAGTAATCGCAGCTCCCAGCCGCTTTGGATAAGTCTCTATGAGCTTGCCACTTCTTACCACTGGGATTTTTGCCTATTCCTCCTTGCAAAACTGCTCCAGCTCCTTCAAGTTGGATGGTTTGCGCTTGTGAACAGCAATCTTTAAGTCTGACTACAGAATTTCTATTGGATTGAGGTCTGGGCTTTGACTAGGCCACTCCAACACATTTTCATGTTTCCCCTTAAACCACTCAAGTGTTGCTTTAGCAGTGTGTTTGGGGTCATTGTCCTGCTGGAAGGTGAACCTCCGTCCTAGCCTCAAATCACGCACAGAGTGGTACAGGTTTTGCTCAAGAATATCCCTGTATTTAGCACCATCCATCTTTCCCTCAACTCTGACCAGTTTCCCAGTCCCGGCTGCTGAAAAACATCCCCACAGCATGATGCTGCCACCACCATGTTTCACTGTGGGGATGGTGTTCTTTGGGTGATGTGATGTGTTGGGTTTGCGCCAGACATAGCGTTTTCTTTGATGGATGAAAAGTTCAGTTTTAGTCTCATCAGACCAGAGCACCTTCCTCCATACATTTTGGGAGTCTCCCACATGCCTTTTCGCAAACTCAAAACATGCCATTTTGTTTTTTGCTGAAAGTAATGGCTTTCTTCTGGCCACTCTGCCATAAAGCCCAACTCTATGGAGGGTACGGCTTATTGTCGTCCTATGTACAGCTACTCCAGTCTCTGCTGTGGAACTCTGCAGCTCCTCCAGGGTTACCTTAGGTCTCTGTGCTGCCTGGTCTTCATGGCAGTGTTTGGTTAGTGGTGCCAGTGGTGCCTCTTGCTTAGGTGTTGCAGCCTCTGGGGCCTTTCAAAAAAGGTTTGTATATGTAATGGCAGATGATGTGACACTTATATTGCACACAGGTGGACATCATTTTACTAATTATGTGACTTTTGAGGGTAATTGGTTGCACCAGAGCTTTTTATGGGCTTCATAACAAAGGGGGTGTATACATACGCACATGCCAATTTTCTGTTTTCTATTTCTAAAAAATAGTTTTATGCATATATTTTTCTCATTTCACTTCACCAACTTAGACTATTGTGTTCTGATCCATCACATAAAATTCAGATTAACAAAACATTGAATTTAAGGCTGTAATGTAACATAATAGGTAAAAAGTCAAGGGGTTGAATACTTTTGCAAGGCAATGTATATTAATTGGGGGAACATTTTAAATTTACAAGCAAACCATTTATAAAACAGAGCTAAATAGTATATCTAACTGTAGGTTGCCGCATAGTAGTGCTGCAACTTTACAGTGACGCTTTAATTTAGTTTATAGGACATAAACATGATTTGCAAATTTTAAGATTTTGTTTAAAAATGCATTTACATTTTTGGCTTTCACAACTGCTAATGTTGTAAATTTGTTACATTCTTACTAATATGAGATTTTTCCTAAACTGCGGTGGTCCTTTCAGGACTAACAAAGAATAAAAAAGTCAGAAAGTTGATTAAGGAAGAATCCGATTATCAGTTTTGGGGACACATTTTTTGGCAAATGTTTAGTGATGATCTTCCTCATGGGTAACACATGAAAAACATGGAGGATGGGTCTACAAAGGTTGGTATTGATGATCATGTGTTTCTACAACCTCCGCTACTCTAAACTGCATGGTACGTTGCATATTATTGACAGGCTACCTCACTTTCACTGGTATGTGTCAGGAGAAGGTTGGGTGCCATCTTGTTCTGCCCATATGAACCCAGCACTACCTCACTTTAACTAGTACTTCTCCAATATCAGGACAACTAAGGGTTACAGGAGAAGGTTGGGCACCATTTTGTTCTGCCCATATGGACCCAGTACTCACCACTCTCTGCACAAACTCATCATGGATAGATTCTTCAAGGAAGAGCCGTCCAGCAGCAATGCAGTTCTCCCCTTTGTTAAAGAACACAGCGCTCATTCCCTGAAAGAGTGTGTGGGGAGAGATAATGAGACAAGGCAAGGAGAGAGAGAATAAGATGAGAGTGAGAGACAGAAAGAATTGAGAAAGAACATGAGACAAAACAAAGATAGAGAGCAACTGTGAGAGAAAGAGATGAGAGAAAGGGAGAGGCAAAGAAAAGTGCACCTGAGGAGGAAAAAGAGTGTGTGAAAGAATGAGATGAGAGACACAGGGAGAGGAGGAAAACTGAGAGAGATAGGGACAAAGAGGAATGGGAAGAGAGAGTGTATGTTGGGACAGACAAGAGGGCTTCTGTTTGTTGAAATCATAACATAGTCTTTTTATTTCAACAAACAGAAATCTTTAAAACAGTCAACAAGTGAGTGGCCAGTACAGTAATCAGTCAGTGTGTTGTAAGCTAAAACAACACCCAGTAGTTCATAGAGTTTCACTGCAGTTTAATAATTTATTCAGCACAGAATGTCCACTAACTTTTATGGCCAGCAATTGTTGGATAAATAATATTGAACATATGCAGGATAAGACAGATCTGTGGTTTTGGAACTAATAGTGAAGATCTGTTTAGTTCTTAGTTAAAAATTAAATAGATGTGCTAATGGTACATGATAGGACAAAATACACATTAGGATAATAGCAAGAGAGATGCAGGAAACATTTTATGTATAATAGATAATGATATTAATGGCCACTGTACCCCCACTACACCTTTCTCATTGTTCTGAGCACTGTGATAACATTATTCAAACCTAATAAATACCAGTTGAAATCTTCCACTCCCTTTCATTAGTGCACAGGACAATTATGAGAGCATGAAAGAGATACAGCAGTGGCCACTACTTATATTTCCCGACTAAATATTAGATTTGCTGCTATATTTTTTATGTTAATGGTGAACTAAAAATAGGTTTAAATGGAAAATTTCTACATTGGCCCTTTTAGGAGTCTGTGTGGACCATCTCCACTCTAAAATGAAGGGCTAGGATACTTGACATTGACCAGAGTAACATTCTTGGCACTTGGGTAAATGTTGTCAGTTAGCACCACAATCATGTGTTGTCTTTAATAATATAAAACGGAAAGATTTAACAGTAACAAGTGATACAGCTCCCACCTTAGTGAATACAGCCCAGTGTATGAGTATATCATGGACTCACCATACGCACAGCCTTGTCCAGATCGCAGTCGCTGAAAATGATCAGTGGAGATTTGCCCCCCAGTTCCAGAGACACTTTCTTCACATTGCTCACCGCACAGCTAAAGAGAGAGCACAGAACAGGAAAATGAGTCTGGGGTCCTAGCACCCAACATCACAGACAGCCTGCCACTAAACTGAAAAAATTACAATGATAATTCTGCAGCACATCCCTTGTACCCAAGCACTAGCTTTTATTTAATTCAATACTTAGTGAGGATATCTCCAAATAGTAGAGAGAATAATGGTGATATGTGATGTGTTCACTAAACTATAGTCCTACTGGTGCCATATATGTTTAGCACACAAATGATATATAGTGACTCAATGATTTGTATAATAAAACAAATGTATATAATAAATATTTCCCAAATACACTGGTGGGTACACACGCCACCCCCAAGAACAGTTAATTCATTCCTTATTGTTGTTTGTCATGAATCAGCCAGGGGGCATCTTGGACTGGAACTGTTATCTGCCACATGTTATTGAACAGAAGGTTTTGGGCTCCCAGAGCCACTGTTATAGTGTAATATATTGTATTGTAATGCGGGAGCCATAATGTGTGCAGTCCTCCATATTGGGTCTGATACAGATAGTAACCTAAGTAGATCACCCATCTGCCTTCCAGATATCACCTAAAGTAAACACTTGAAGTGATAGCAAGGCCAGAACAAAGGGGTCTGTACAGACATTGAGGCACCTTAACCCCATGGGGTCTTCAGCCCAATACCAGGGTCATAGTACAGGAGCAAATA